>JARHVA010000597.1:2157500-2300000 GCA_037957365.1 Torreya grandis | reverse complement strand
TGAGGTAAATCCACCTAAGAACAATGTTTATTCTAATTCCAATTTTGTGAAGAATTAATATGCTAGGCATACGCTTGTGATTTTTCTGAATTAGATAGAGAAAATTGATTGAACTATTGACAACATACAAGGTTGCTCTTGTAAGACTAAGGATTGTAAATAGTGAAAGCTTTATTTTACCTAGAAATGGTAAATGTTTCATACAAATTTATAAGTACACCTTCCCATGGTGAAAGATTAATATTACTAGTAAATAGGAAATGTCACATATAAAGTTTCCAAGTTCACCCCACCATGGTGAAATCTTGATTTTACCAGGAAATGGGAAATGTTTCATACAAATTTTCTAAGTTCACCTTCCCATTTTGAAAGCTTCATTTTACCAAGAAATGGGAAATGTGTCATACAAAGTTTCCATGTCCACCCTTCCATTTTGATTTTGAGTTGTTAGTTTAGGGTAGGTTAGGATTAGATTAGTTAGAGTAGTTTTATTTATTTATTATTAGTTTAATAAGTCTTGCTAAAGAAAAAAAAAGAGAGAAATTTATAACATATTTGTACACATCCACCCTTGAAATATCTAATTACCAGATGAATTTCAACATGACTAAATTATGTGATCCATTCCATAGAAGATCCTAGTCACTTTCAATAGGTTGAAAGATCCATATTCACTATGAAATGTTGAAAAAATTGGGTAAAATGGTGAAAATTTGGATGAATATCCACATTATGTTTAATTGGATTATATTTTCATTAGAGAACTATATTTTTTTTTTGATTTATGACATGAATTAAGTAATGTTTTAACATTGAAAAAGATTCATCACTACACTTTTCTACATAAGAATTTCCTTGAGAAATATGAGAAGTCAAAGGAAAGATCGCTTGTGATTGAAATGAATAATTGTCCTAATACCTAACTTCATTGTTTCCCAACCCTTTATAAGAAAGTTTTTTTTTAAAAAAAAAAGAAGAATATGAAATCTTAAAAAAAATCTCCTCAAAAGAGTGATTCATAAAACCTCCATCAAGGATATGGATACTTGTCTAACAGTAAATAAAGGCTTAGAAATGAGTAAAAAAAACTATGTTGAGACTATAGATGCCTAGCTAGTAGCAAAGTAATACCTAGGATTCCCCCTCAAGCTATTCCCATAAATTATATAAAAGTAAAAATACCCATCAGGTAATTTTGATCAAGTGGTCTCTCTTGTGCTATATCAAAATCAAGATAAGGTAAATGAAGCACTACACACACATTTGAATCTTCATATATGTCAAAACATAGTATGTTATGTGATGGAAAAAAATATCCAATAAAATTATAAAAGTTCTTGCATGATCGGTTAGTTTTTATTTGAACTCAAACCAGATCATACTAATTTCTAAACACTTTGTGGTCTTTTATCATAGAATTTGTCATTTTTTTGTAACCAACACATCCACATTTTATCAAAATAAATAGAGACCCTATTTTATTCTAATAGATACATTGATTTAAATCTCACAATACATTTGAGCACACATGATAACCCATCTAAGTTTTAATTTAAATTAATCATTCAAGCAATGACCTTGTAAATCTTTTAGTTTATTTGGTGACCACACATGCATATGACCTAAATTAAAAAGGCTCTCAATTATATGCTCATGAAATTATTAATCCACTTGGTGGTCACATATATACATATATGCTAATAATGTTATGATTGCTTCATTCATACCTAAGCGTAAGCTTCACGTGTCATTATTCATCACTTGACATCATGGCTAATGGGCATGATCACATATTGATTTAGAATGCAAAAACTAACATGTTTATGGTGCCATGACTAGGCATTTGTTTGTATGGGAAATTGACTATTGGAATGGGGGGGAATTCAAATTGAAAACTTTGGCTCATTTTTCTAATGGCCATTTACAGTATCTTGCAAGTTCAAGGGATTTATATTTTGTATATATATCTAAGGATGATGACTTGGCATCAAATTTAAAGGAGCTACCATTAGGGTCTATCTCTGATCTTATTTGTTCCTCTATTCTTATAATTTTGGCTCCTATCTCATCTGTTGTTGGCATATCTAGTCTTCAAAAAGGTTTCCTCAAACGTGTTACCTCTTAGAAGGCTATTGAGATCATTGATTTTGGCTTCTCAAAGGGGCCCTCTAGCCATGTTGTTCTATCCTCTCCTATCCATGAATCTACATATCTTTCCTCACCATTCATAGACATCCTCTGCACTATTTTACTATCATATGACAAGCTTTTTTTTAAAGTGGTGGATGAGGATTTGCCTTCTCTTAGGGATGTAAGTCCTGTGTCTATTGTCATTATCCTTCCATCTTTGTCATTCACTCTAACTTCTTCTATCTATGCTCCCTCTATTCCACAAGATCCTGGGAAGAGGTGGATCTATGTGGGCTACATAAATGTAGGCAATCCATTTTCAAGTCTCTTTTATCTTCTAGGTTGCTTGCTAATCTACCTTGCTTGGTTGGTGTAGATGTGGGGGTCCCTACTCTCTCTTCCAAGGAGTTTTTGGTTGTGTATTTTTGGTTGGATATATGTCCTAATGACTCTATAAATACATGCCCTTGAAGTTGTTTTCTCAGAGTAGGTGTTAAATGATTTGGATGTGGATGTAGTTTCCAAAAGCCTCTTTGGTAAATGCATTGGGTATTTGGTGTCTCTCCCTAATATTGTTATCTAATTCAGTTTGTCTTATAATTCAATCACTGTTCTTAATTTATCCATGATTGGATATGGCTTCTTCTAAGTTACCTTTGAGAATGTGGATGATCAGGAGATATTTTTTCTCGAGTCCTTGGTTCTTTGGCAATTGTGGTGTTTTCTTCTACCCCCTGGTCACCTTTTTTTTATCCTTTCTCCATGATGATTTTAAATGTTCCTCTTTGGATCTAGATTTATAATCTCCCTCCCATCTTGAGGAAGGAGGATCACATTATTTTTATGATCAATTGTGTGGGTGCCTTTATGAAATTGGATGATTGCTCTTTGGGTGGAAATTTTATGAGAGAGTGTATGAGTGTAGATATTTCCAAGCCTCTCACACATTTGATTAATTTTAGCTTAATCCATGGTTCGTGGATTTAGTAGCTTAATTTTGAAGGGATCTCATTCCGTTGTTTTTGTGACAACCTCTTTAGACACCGAGAAAAGGAGTGTTCTTCTCAACCCCTTCAACATTCTTCTCTTCTTTTGAGATTTGTTTGAAGTAAAATAGATGGGGTGCCAAGACAAGACTTTTATAGGCACAACCATGGGTGTTTTATCATTCCAATTAAGTTTGATCCCTCTCTTGTTGTGCCTTGGGTCCTCTCTTCCCCGAAAAGGGAGGCTACTTTATGCCCTACACCTACTTCTATTTTGGATCCTCTCCCTCTCACTTTGCTAAATATTAGAGCTTATTCTTCTCATCATGTGGGGGTGAGATCATCAATTGCTTCATTTTCCTCAGTTAAGAGGAAAGGTCAAATATCTGAGACTGAACATTTGAGTTTTGAAGGCAATGAATTGGTTAAGGATGGAATGCAATAGACTTTGGATGACCTTTTCTCTCGTCGAAGTAGAAGGTTAGCCCAAGTCAATGACTGATTCAGCTTTTGCTTTGTTGATAGTTATGGTGATTTGGCTTTGTACCCTTCTTGTTAGCTAGATTTTGGTTGTAATCTTATTGCATTTATATTGTGTCTCAGTTATTTTTCATTTATTTTTTGGTGTGGAGTTGTTCATGCTTCTTTAAACTGATCTTTATTTTAGTCAATTTAATATCTTGAATGTTCTTTGTATCAAGTTGTGGAACCTATCAAAACCCTCTCTTCCTAATTCAAAGCTCCAATTTAAAAATATTTACCCTTAATAAAAAAACATATCTATGATATCTTTTTATTTCCAAATACTTTTTATTTCTAAATATTAAGTTATATTTAGATGTTTTACTTTTACATTAGTCACATATTATTAATGTTGTATTCCATAATGCAAGCACATGAATTAGTATTATAATTTGGAATCCAAAGTCCATAGGATCCAAGGAGTTATTGAGGCTACAATGAAAAGGAAAAGAATTACTTCACTTTATGACTACATGAACACATAAATCACTTTAATATCAATTGTTTGATCAATGTTACGTATAAATTTTATTAATATCATGAATATAACTATGGCTTCTCATGTGTAGGTAAAGTAGATATGTGAAAGGAATGTGAATTGAAATACATAAATCCATGGGTCCATGAACTTGAGTGAATCACTTGGTAAAGATTGGAATCTCATGACCTTGTGATTATTTGGTTTGCATAATGATTTTTATATGGTATTTTTGATATTGTAAATGTAAAGTATGGATGTCAAATATAATTCAAATGAATTACATTTTTTTGATTGATAAGGATGATTGTTGTTTATATCCATTCATCAAGGTATAATTTCATATGGATAATCAAATGATTAAGATTAAAATCATGTTATGGATGATTTTGATAATGTGAATGCCCCTTATTCATAAATGTTTAGTTGAAAGAATTCATTAATTTAATACAAAGAAGTGGAAAGTAAAACATATGCCACTGTTGTGTAGTGTAGGTGCAGTGGTAAACATGTAATGCATTGTTTATGGACCAGTTTACCAGACTGATGACCACATTGGGCAATCCCCATTCCCCAGATTTCCCACTGGCAAATCATGACAAAGACTCAGCTAATTCAGGAGTCAGAGAGGCTGGAGCGGATGAGGCATTGAGGATCACATTAGCTTAAGAAATATGAACAATCAAGATTACGGTCTGCAATGCATCTCGAATCAAATTAATGGATCTACCACAGGTCACCATTGCCAATGCCATTTCCATGACAAAGTTTAGTTCCCTAACTATAGGTATCTATTTACAATCAAGTGTTCATTGTAATTAGTGGAACTATAAGTGAATAAAACTGTTGTAGAAAAAATAAAATAAGAAATAAATTATAAATCTTTCATGTCCATTTGGATTCAATTTATATGGATGAATACTTGATATCTTTTCTTTGTCTACTATTACTAGTTACTTTTTTTTCATATGGTACATAAGAATGCCCTTCTTCCCCCTCTTATTGTATTCTACATATGCAATTTTCCCCCATATTATTAGTAGTCATCTTTGAGGTTACTATAAGTATGGATGCTGGTGTGATAGGGTCCTCAAACATAAGAAGTATGATTTTGACAATGTGGAATTTATAGGTATACAATTAGAGAATACCACAAATCAAAACCTTATCAAGATGATAATCTAATCTATTGAAAATTGAAAAGATGCACACTGAATAGAATGGTAAATTTTAGTTTGGGAAAATCTGTGGATAGTCCAAGCCAGCCATATAGAGTGATGTAAACATCTTTTTTACTTGTTGAAATTTGAATGATTCAAATGGATAGAAACTTATTAGTGATACCTTGGATGTCAAAAATTAACTTCAGACCATCCAATCATATCATTACATTGCTAACCTAGGTGAATAAAACCCATTAACAAGTAATAAAAATGAGGACTATTTTTGTAGCTCAGATTTTTTTTTTTTTGCTAGGGAAACATTTTCTTATGCACATTCACTATTTGATTATGTGGCCAGGAAATATATTACAAAACATCTCAAAACTGTACTGTTGTTTAGCTCATGACATAGTTGAAGGATTTTATTGTAAGTTGAGTAGCCCTGAATCCTGATGGCCAACACGTGTACTTTTTAATAATAATTAGGGAGTGCTTCATGTTCAAATCTGTAGACGATAATATATGTATATCAAATTTTTAACTTGTAATGAAATTAAATTGAAAAGTTATAATTATTTTATTTTATTTTATAAAAAAATAACTAATAGTGATGAGTCATGATTTGATGAGCATGATTTTTAATGTATTTTATATCAAATTTTATTTATAGGACAAAATAAAACATTAAAAAAAAATTCCAAAAAAAATTTATAATTATATAGTTATTTTTATTGACACTAACCTTTATAATTATTAGACTATTTCCAATTAAAATTTATTAACAATATTAATATATTTTAAGGGAAAAGTGACAAAAAATGGCATTATTTTCATTCTAGTTCATACTTGATTTTTTTTTACGTTGCACTTTTCATGATACAAAATATGTCATGCAACACATCTCTAATTAATTGTAGCTTGAAACCCTCTAAATTTAAAAATTTGTTTTTGTCTTTCAACAAAATAATTTGTTTAAGTGATGTTATATCTAACTTATTAGGTAGACCATTTTTTTTTACTAGCTATGTTGACATGATTCCCCCAATTAAAAACAATTCATAAATCACCAAGATATATCTCTATTGTTATATCATTTTATTATATGAAAAAATATATTTTTGTATCTATATAAAAATTATGAAAGTCAAAAATGAGAAATAAACATCATACCAAAATAACATCAATTTAAAAACCGTCATAAAAAATTTGTGACAGATAAAAATAATCATCAAATTTAACTCATGATTCCATGAACAAGTTTCCACATGTTTCAATCTAATTTGAAATTCAAAATGTATGAAGTCAAAGAAGGATCATAAATAAGTGAAGATATGCCATGTAGTACTTTGAAACATGGCCATGATAGATCAAGTAATGGCGCTGCATATACTACACCAGTTGAACACAATAAAAGAGGGAAATGGAAAAGCATTTTGTAAGTCAATGAATATATATTGTGCACAACCCTCCACATGGTGAGATTAAATATAACAAAGGTATCATTTAAATTTGATTAAACATAAAATCATATTTAAATATTTAATTAAGGGTAGATGCGGGATAATGGGAATAAATTGAGGGGTTTATAGGATTTTGATGATTTTTTAGTTAAATTTGGAGAGAATGTTAGAGATATTTGGAAAAAAAATTGATAGTAATGTAAGAATATGAGTTTTTAAATTCTAAATAAATTTTATAAATATATATATATATATATATATATTCAATATCTAAATGAGAAAAGTATGTGAAATCAATGCATTTTTAACAATGGTATGGTATTTTTGGGGAAAATATAAGGAGACTGCATATGTACAAACAAATATGTTTTGAGTAAATGAATAAGAATTTGTATAAATTTAAAATATGGATAGAGGGAATGCATAATATTGTTTATATAATTTTTTTATAATTTTTGTATACGTATATGTATTTTAAATAATTTTACAAGTCAAGACAACTTTAAAATTGAAACTACAAGTGTACAAACACAAATTTTTGACCTTAATTTCAAGGAAATCATTTTTTTCAAAATAAAACCAATGATATATAGATTTTTGAAATATAAATTTTACTTATTTTTTATTAATGGTTGAAAGTTATACACACACACACACACACACATGTTAAACTATTATTGGTATGTTGTGTATAAATTATTAATAATAGATCTTAGTTTATATATGTGTGTGTGTGTGTGTGTGTGTGTGTGTGTGTGTGTGTGTGTGTGTGTGTGTGTGTGTGTGTGTGTGTGTGTGTGTGTGTGTGTGTGTGTGTGTGTGTGTGTGTGTGTGTGTGTGTGTGTGTGTGTGTGTGTGTGTGTGTGTGTATGTATATATATATATATAAACTATTATTTTTAATTATTAATAATTTATACACAACATACCATCCATATATATATATATATATAAACTAAGATCTCCTCTCTATAAACTTATATATATATTTTTTTAAATATTAAAATATTCCTGATCAGATATGTCTGTAAAGATAGAAAAAACACATAAATTTCATAAAAGTCATGTTGGCTAATCCATGAAAGGTTTGTTTGGGACCAATATCCCCTCATTTTTTAAAATTGGGACCCTTGAGATACTTTGAACCTTAACACTGAAAACCTTGTTGTGCTTCTAAATTTTTTTAGAATTTGAAGATCATCCACTTTGATAGGGTAGCATATTTTTTTTATGATTGAGATTTAGTTTGTCTAATCTTGCTAATGATTTTCTTTGTGAATGATAAATTACAGGTTCCATGGAAGTCCTAGTAAGTGGATATTGTCCATGATTCACAACTTAGCCCCATTCAGGCTTTTACTAGCCTTTGGTCTATGAAAGTTGGATCCTGGCCTTCCTTCAGCAAAACCCTAAGCCTAAAAACCCTTTGGTTCAAATTAGAATAATTTGGCGGGAACATGTGACCCATTTTACACTTAAGCATAATTCTATATTAAGGCTCGATCATGTTTTTTTTAAACACAACCAAACCTTAGGATAAAATTATGCTTAGTTCCTATATGTTTTTTTCCCCCTTGTTAGTTTCCTAATCATTCTAACCATATCTGGAAATGGTTTTTCAAGGTCCTTTATATATTTTCCTAGGTAGATCCCTTAATTAACACCCTAGCCTAAGACTTTAATTATAAGGCCTTCATGTATTTATCAACACAAATGAGACCTTGGCTTTAATTTCTTAGCCTAGGTTCTTATCAATCATGGATCCTAACTTAACACCCTTGCTTCATTGTAGATCTAATGATCCTCACTTCATTGTCAATCTAGATCTCACAGAATGAGGAAAGCCCCAACATTGGCTTAAAAGAGATGCATCTTACAAAGATCAATGAATCTTGCTATTCTACCTTATCCAATCCAACAGAGCAAGGGATTATGATAAATCCAAATACTTAGCCCCTAGAATAAATAGTTGACGAGCACATGGATCATGATCAAATTTTTTTGCTTTTATAGAGCTTTTGATCCAATGGTGTGAAATCATCTTGAAGAACAAAATATTTAAGCCTTAGTTTTACCCTAAGTCCTTATTGTATTATTTAATACAATTAGAACTTAGGACGAAACTCATGACATAATTTTAAAACATTAAATATATCTTAATTGGATGGTCATCACTTCTTTAGATCTAACGAAACAAGATGAATCCAAGAACTTGGGAAGCCCCATGAAGGGGCTATGTGTCAACCCCATATTAGATAATAGAGATTTTGTGAGATCAAATTTGATGTTCTTGTAAACATCATTTTACATCTATGAGGATATCTATGACATTAACAAGACCATTGAATTTAACATTGCATAACCTTTTTACCTATATAAAAGAGGCATTTTTGTAATGTATTTTAAAGGGGCTCACTTTAGTATTTCAAATCAAAACCTAGTATAAAGAATCTTATCCTAAGTTTTTCATTTTTTAAAAATATAATAAACTTAGGAATAATCATATAACCTAAGTCTTTATATGATATGTGAGACTAAATTAAACATCATGCATCATATAGGATCCTAAGGCTCTCGCTTCATTATAAACATTTGATCCAATAGAGTGAGATGAATGTTGGGTAGTCAAGTCCCAAGACTTCCACACAACCACCACGTGGCAATCCAACATTAAAACCTCATATGAAAGAGGCCCACACAATGAATAACTAATGATTGGTAAATGCACAAATCATGATTGAATGGTCTACGCTTCAGTGGAGATAAATATCTAATGGCATGAGATCATCTCGAGACAAAAGACTTAAGCCTTAGTTTTACCCTAAGTCCTTATTATATTTTAAAATACAATTAGACCTTAGGATAAAACTTAAAACATATCATCGATCATAAAAAGAGACCAATGATATGCTAATACTTAGATCTTGATTAGATGGTCTTTGTTTCCCTGATCAGATGGAGTGAATCAATTCCAAGATCTTAGGAAGCCCCATGAAGATGACACATGGCATCTTTGCATTAGACTATAAGAAATTCATGATTCTAAATCGACACTCTTGCCAACATCATTTGATGTCTGTAAAGATGTTTTTAGCGTTAGTGAGACTATCAATTTTAAACCTCACCTAACTTCTAGCCTAAGCAAGGGGCATATTTTAAATAGCACTCTAAGGGGCCCTTTTAATAATTTACTCTGAGACTTAGCACAAATAAATTTATCTTAAGTTTTAGCATGATTATTGACACAAAATAAACTTAGTAAAATGGCATATAACATAAGTCTTTATATACATTTTTGGGATAACTCTAACACTATGCACTTCTATAGGATCTACGACTCTCACTTCTTTGGGATGATATGATCAAATGGAGTGCAGACATAGATGACTTTTCAAAAAATTACCAAACACCCAAAAGTTTGACACGTGGAAGGAGCTCAATCATTTAGCTACCGAGATGAGTTAGAACAAATAAATCACAAAAATTCACCATGTGGCACAACTAAAGAACTCAATGCTCAAAAGAACCAATAAGATGCATGCCCCTAGATTATAATCAATGATTTGTGCTAACCCTCAAATTTTAATCTAATGGAGCAAAACTAAAGGTAAATATTTGAAAGCCAATGGCTAGTTTTCCTTTAGGCATTTATGAAAAATGTTGTGAAAGACACCAAATAGATGCCATATAAGATCCACACAAGTAAAAAATGACAATAACTTAGATTTTATGCATCTATAAATGTAAAGGTATAAAATCACTAGTCTTAATCAAATCTAAAGACATGAATGAACCCATCTCCAAATTACCTCTACCATTAAAGCTTCAAAAAGCCCATAAAATCCCTAAATCGTATTCAATTGAGCCATAATCAACCTAAAGTAAAGCTCAATTACGTCCCAAGTAAGAAAACTTGATCCAAAGACCTCTGTGAAATTGACAACAAGTAGTTTAACATTAAGAAACAATGATAGCTGGCAGGCAATAATGGAGGGAAGAAATAGAGCATTACTTATCTACTGACCACCTAGGTAGGGTCTTTAAAGACACTGAATTAGATATCACATCCCTGAATAATGGATGTAGAAATTGGTCTAAAATCTTCTTCACCATAGATGGGATGCAACCCATCACTCAAGATGAATGAAGAATTGAAGTAGTTAACACTAGATACAAGGACCTGGTCATGGTGTAAGTAGCTAGCCTCCATCGTGCAACTGTTAAACCTAAGGTACTCCACTATTGATGTATTTGCTCCACTTTTCATAGACTTTAGGTTAGATGATGATTGGATAGTGCATGATGGAACCTCCAAAAATATTTCATACATTTCCCCTATAGCCTTTTAGGGTTAATATAAGCTCACATGGTCCCATGTAGATTTGCCTTCAATAAGTAATTGGACCACCCAGAATGACCTCAACACTATCCTCAAACCATGGATAAATTAGGGAAACCATGTATTTAGGGACTACAAAGGAAGAATCCCATTTTTCCAATTTAGGGAGGGAATTAGGGTTACCATGACATTATTGAATAGAATTTCTAGGGCTGCTACAACAACATATGTCAATACCAGCTAGGTCTCATATGTGCATTTCATGATAGAACAAAAACTCATCCCTCCTATTAGTGACATGATAAGTATCCACCTAGGTCACCAATTTTTAGTGATCAAAAAGAAGACTAGCAAGCAATTCTCTATGATGTCATATTTACTTGATGCTCTACTTGTTTCTACCTAATTTCTTGATATCAAAAGCTGGTCTTCTAGAGGTAAGACCACTATTTCCCATCACTACTCAAAATCACACATCTTCAAATGTAAAAATCATATATAATTGATATGTGACTACATTTACCCTACCTTATTGGAGGCTATCACTGGGTACCCTATGCCTAGAGTGCACCCATTGACTAACAAATATGTGGAAATGATGGGGGATATCTAGTATTATCTAGATTGCTAGCTCACCCTAACCTCACCCTTCAGACTACCTATGTATGTACCTACCAAGCTAGCTGAACAATATATTACCTCCCAAATCATCAATAGGGTTGATGGATTTTTCAAGGAAAAGATGAAAATTCTCCTCCACCCATTCCCTCTGATAATTGGAAAGACCATACTACAAGACTAAAAACAAGTAGATATCATGTCTAGGCATAGAGAAGCCTTTGTATTCCAAATGGATGAATTCAATATGTAGGACCATAAATATATGATGAGTGATCATTTGAATGAGAATAAGCTACCTAAACTAGTGTACATACACCAAATTGAAGTATATAACTATGTATACACCAAGGCAAACAATTTTGAGGAAGTACTAGCCAAACTTAAGGAGTGCAATGCCAAACTAGGGCATAGATTAAAAAGTGACAAAAAACCAATATAAGACATTTGATAGATGCACCGTTTCTAGTACCATTTACTTCCTTCAACTTTTAGATCACCTCAGAGGCCCCTCAATTAAAATTACCACCATCTTAAGACCCTGGTAAGAAATAATTGAAAGAAAGGCTAGGTGAAGCAACCTCATCCTTAGGTCCTCCACAAAGATCACCATCTATGATGGGATATTTGGACATGGTTGCTCTCGATCCAAATGATACAACCAAATATGTCCTTAAGGTTATTTCAGAAGCTTATGACTTAGATGAATAAGAAGTAGTTGAGAACCCTCACTACCAAATAAAACAAGTTTTAATATCCAATGATTAGGAAAAAGGAACTAAAAAATATAAAGGAAAGGAACCTATATTAGATGTAATCCTAATCACAACTCAGAGAAAGAGGAAGACTGAGTTGGCCATTGTTCCTGTTGGGTCAAAGAAACTAAGGCTCATGTTTGTACATCTAGCCAAGGACATTAATTTATTTAGTGATGAGTTCCCCATCCATGGACCAATCATTCCATATTGGTTCATCTATGGGAAACTACAAAATCTCCCTTCCATGGCCCATTCATGGGCATTAACACAAAATATTAGTATCAATGTGTATGAAGACATCCAACCATGGATATTGGAAATGATGAAAGAGTAAGAAAAGAAAAGACTAGTAGAAACTAAAGGGGTAGATGGGAAGAAAATGGATGCTCTTGGGGAATTTAACAACACAAATATTGATATTCTAGAAGTTCCTAAATTCATAAAACCCACCACTAGAGTACAATTTAATACTAAACCCACTGGATTAGAAAGTATCATCACAAGGAAGGTTGTGGTAGGTACTAAAGAGTTCACCTTCCAAAAGGTTGAACCCTTTATAGGCCTAACTCCAATTAAAGGGAAACAACTTGATGAGCATATCATTCATGAGGAGGACATAAAGAGTTTATTTGAAGCTCAATCAGCTCAAGCCAAGGCAGGAGTTAGAGGTTTAAAAAAAAAATCCAATGTACAGAAGGAGAAAGAAAACTAGAGACTCGGGCTATTCTATTATTGCCTAAACCCATGATTGAGATGCTAGATG
The DNA here is from genome assembly GCA_037957365.1 of Torreya grandis. Taxonomy (NCBI): domain Eukaryota; kingdom Viridiplantae; phylum Streptophyta; class Pinopsida; order Cupressales; family Taxaceae; genus Torreya; species Torreya grandis. The sequence goes on along the minus strand of JARHVA010000597.1, from coordinate 2,286,783 downwards.
AGTCATTTTATGACATGTTCAATACATTTAAGGTCATGAAGCTAAGATAGAATGATTTGTCACAACAAATTATAATAGCTAAATCCTTGTCCATACAATGACAAACCCTAATAGAGAGAATAAGATACCTAAACTTATCAACATCCAGATCAAGAAATAACTCCCAAACTTTAGAACCATTAGTTTAGGACATTTAAGCATAATTTTGGGAATTATGACAGATAAAGTTTAGAATCTGAGCACTTGGTATAACAAGTTAGAAAAAATCTTGGAGGATAATGAAGAGCTTATCACAATAATTGAAAATCTCCTTGGAACCATGATTATAGATCCTACATATCCCAAAACCCAAGGAATGATAAGTGATGAGGAGTTAAAGCACGCTGCTACCCTAGTGACCTAAGAAATCATAGGGAAAAGCCAAAGCAAATCAAAAGCTGATAATAAAAATACCTTGGACATAATACTCAATTCTAGAGAAAGGATTGTTGATGATTAAAGCATCAAGGAGGATATGGCCATAAATAATAGAGACTTGAATGAACTAACTAATCAAGAGGATAAATGCATGTTGAAACTAACTGTAGACCTTGAGCTAATTGACCAGCAACACACAAAATCCAAGAGCCTCCTCCAATAGCAATCAGCTAAAGGCCCACCATCAAGTTAAATATTTAGTTTAATGTATATTTTGTAACATTTTAGAGAATAAAATATTCTATTGTATAAAAATATTCTAGTTTGTTAGCATATTTGCTTCTAGGTCAATAGGATATAAAAGACAAATGTATTTTAAAACATAGTAAAGAAGGATAGATGACCTTAAACTTTGTACATTTGTATCTTAGGACTGAATGGTATACTACCTACTTCATCTATAAATAGGTAGCATTACCATTTTCTAAGAGAGATATTTTTTAGCAAAATTGTATATTTGGAGTAGTTAATACAACTAAGGAATTCTACAAGGATTATCCAAATTGTTGTGTTAATCATTACTATCTTTTCTCTCAATTGCTTATTTAGATCTTGAATTTGAATGGTTTTTTTAAATTCTAAACTGCATTCTTTGTTACAAGGTTGCTAATTTGTGCTATGCTAGATTAGTTGAAAAGATCATGAATCACTTCATTTTATTTATTCTACATTAAGGATGAGCATTAGTTATTTAGGTTTAGTAGCAAAACATTAAATCATACTCAGTTCCTAATTGTACTTTTAATTTATCCTTGAAAGCTTACCTGATTTATGATGAAATTTGAGCTTTAGCTATTTTACATTACATATTGGTTAAATGCATGTTCAGGTAATTGAGACTTTGTCATGGTGTTTAAGATAAAGATCAACAATCACATTGTCTCTTTTCTGCCTCACTCTCCCTTTTTACTCTTTTTCAACTATCTCACTATAGCTTAGATCTCCTTTTTAATATACACTTAGATTAATCTATAACTCAAAACTTTTATTAAGATTCATAGAAGTTTGGACCAAGGTGGCTCCCAACCACCAAATCATATAAATATTATGGAATAGTTTATCTTGCTTTGCTACTATTTCACCATAGGCATTACAATTACCAAATACCTGTAACACATGCTTTAGATTCTTTGGAATTATAAAATGAGAAGTGTTCTTAGACACTGAGAGTACATGTGGTTCACTTAGAGGCATCAATAGGAGAAGCTCCCATTGGTGCTAAAAGGGCCATCTCTGATTAATTTTGGTTTTAATTGATCAAAGGTTGAGGATATATTTGCACCTTTGAGTGATTCTTTACTCCAAAGTGTAAATATTTTTTATCTTTGGGGTTTCTAACCCATCTTTATGCTTTCTTAAGATAAATATCATAGTTATTTGATGGTTGATTGCCCAATTCTGGTAAATATATCTTTAAATTTGAAATTCCATAGTATTTGAGGTTAGGACGACTTATTTTGTTCAAAGATCAAGTGATCTCTTATAGATTTTGGTTCATTGTGGGCTCACACTTGTAAATATCAACTATATTTGCATAATAGGATACATTTTTGAGCTATCTTAGTATAAATTTGATGTCCTTTGCCATTCTTTACATGAATCTTTATGAAATTGGCTTAGTGTATGTGTCTAGCCTTATTCTTTGTGAAGATTAACTTGATACACTATATTTCAAACAAGATTTTAAATCTTCAAGATGGAACTACCTATAATTCACACAAGGTCACACTCAGAGATAAATGAGCCTTTACTCAAGTTAGAATAACATTGAAGAACCAGACATGATAAAGTTAGATGAAGTATTTCCAAATATTTACCAACTTCTCCTATTCAAGGTGCCCCTATGTTCAACTTCCATCTAGATATGGCATACTTAGGAAGATCTCCTATTCTAGTACAAGGTGTAATTCATGATTTACCATGCAATCCTAAATTGTATTTGCCCATATGTAGTCCAACTGGCATTACTATGGTTGAATAACATGTTAAATCTTTCAAAGATACTTTAAGACTAATGAATGTCATCCATGAAGATGTAGCATGTAGGTTTTTTCCCTTTACATTCAAATATGTTGCATATGAATGGTTCCTCAATTTACTTGATGATTGCATTACCTCCTAGAATGATTTCAACACCCTTTTCATTGACCAATTTGGCAAGATTATCAATCCTTATGTCATTTATAACCAATTTACCACCATCAAGAGGGATACAAGTGAGCCTATAAGATCCCTCAATGCCTAATTCTAAAATATTTTTAGCCAGACCATGGATCCCTACAAACCTAATGAGGCCCTAGCCTTAGAAGTTTATAAAGATGCAGTTGATCCCATGACTTTCATCTTTTTGAAAAGGACTCTTCCAATTATAATCACACTAGCCCAAGCCTATTTAGAGGTAGCAGTTATTAGTGATCAGATGCAACCACAAGGTTAATGTTAGTAATTTTGTCTTGGCAAGGCTAAATTACTATCCTACCATTTGAAACTTTACCAAAATGGTCATATATGGTCAAAAAGGTAATTTGATATGCCAAATAGCCCCAAATTAGCTCCCACATGATATATTTGATATTGTTATCAATATCCATATATTTTTAAAAAATTAAAATGTTATTTCATGTAAAGAAAGTTGACTAAGTCAATGGGGCCCACTATTTCTTGTTTCAATGCCAAAATGGGTTTCTTACAAAAACAAGAAAATTAAAAGATTCTTGAAAACTACTGTATTGATTTTTAAACTTAAAAAAAAATTGATATCAATATGGGTCCCACTCCAAGAAGGAGAAGCATGCAAGTGGAGTTAGTAAAGGTTGACTTGTCAAAGATTGTTTCTTGATCTCCATGCAAAGGGGAATCTATTATTGTTACAACTCAAATTCCAAAAATATTAAGTGGAGTTCTCTTTGGAAATATGGCGTAGCATTTTATGAAAGGATGTTTATCTTATCAATCTTGGGCCCACCATTCTTTTTCAATGCCAATATTTGGATCTCATCATGTAATTTTTGTGGAATTAAGGATTTAATGAATAAATGATTGTAAAAGGAGGTAGTCTTGAGTTGATTCAACCTAGACTAACCCTTATCTCCTCCCATTTCTTGTTTCAATGACAAAAGGAAGGTTTCTTGAAAAGATAAAGAAATGAGATATTTAAATAATATTATAATTAAATTTTGAACTCAAAATTGACTTGAGTTCACATCCACTTAATATTCTTATATTTTTTCAATACCAATCTCTTGGCCTTTTGTATATTTTTATAGAAAATGACCTTTTGGAAGTCATTAAAAAAAGGAAAATAGATATTCAATAATAGATTCTTGGAAGCTAAATAGAGGAAATTGATTCTGAGTTATATATTTTTTTGGATTTTGGATGTGGATTCTAAATAGTGTGTATCGGACTGCATGCCAACACTAAGTGGGATTACATATCCTTTGGTTAGTTCCCTTCCCCACCCATTCCTTCCCATCTCATTCCACCTCTCTTCCCTTGCAGGTCATTTGAAGAGGTAGAGCCCTTCATCTAAAATATTTATGCAAGGGTAATATAGAACTCCATTTTCATTTTTTATTAATAGTGCCTAGAGAATATCACAACATTCAGGTGTCTCACCCCATTAAAATAAGTTTTCCCTTCTGATTTCCCCTTTAGTTTCCCCTACCCCTTTTCATCTGATAACAAGAAATCAATCAGATTTAATAGATAAATCTTAAGGGAACCAAGCCTATCTGGAGGTTCTTCTCAACATAGAGGCACCCACCCTCTGAGAAGATCCCATTATTTCAACTGGAGTGAGGGTTTACTACTTTTGTACATCTTCAATCAGGGTGTAACTCTAGGTTGATAACAATTAAATGGCATACTCTATTCCCAACATTAACCCATAGATTCATATTCTAAACCTTTTCCCCAATAATAACCAAAACACACCTACTCTCAATCAAATCCTAGCTTTAAGCATATATCCCATTAGTCATATTGATCCTAATCAAAGTTTAGGGTTCTTGAATCACCAAACTACTAATGGATATTCTATCAATGGTCAGCATGCCTTAGTACCAACTTCTAGTGCAAGTAACAATTAGGTCCACAATTATGAGGCCCCCAAGAGTGAGAATGAATCTATACTAAAGATGATCCAGAAGCTTAGCACTAATTTCCTCCAGCTATGACAATAGGTTGGTAACATGAGGGAAATTTTTCAAAGGAAATTTACTTTCCAAAATTTCAATAGGCTTGGAAATAGGTTTCAAAATGATAGCTTCTACAACAATAACAAGGCTAATGATCTGACTTCTAGTAAGAAGACCATGGGCATCAATTTTATTGATATTGCCTTATCTGACTATTATAGAGTACATGCTACTGCTAAACATGGTGAGATTGAATGTATTGAATTTTGTAAAGCCTTTAAATCTTTCCAAGAGGAATTGGACACATTTGAGGTAGTCCTTAATAAGGACAATGTTGTAAATTCCTCTAGGTCCAAATCATCTGACCAAGTCCATATGATAGAAACATTTCAATTCCCTTTTTAGGAAGATAATGAACTAGATAATATCTTTGAAGAGATCCAAGCTTTCTAACAATTATTAAAAATGGACCCTCTAAGGAATAGAGAATAGAAGTAACCATTGACCACTTTAACCCCTCCTAATAATTATGGAACCCCTCTTGATACCATTTCAAATAATGACCCTGAGCCACCCAAAGGAAGCTTCTCCAAACCAAGTGTTGATTCCTCAAGTAGGACTAGCTATAACATTGTTGAAGACATGAAGAAGATTAAGGCCAACATCACTTTGCATGAATTAACCCAAACTATAGAACAAAGAGACTTGTTTCTAGAATCATTGTCTAAGAAACTTGAGAAGCCACCTAGGGCTGATAGTGCAAATCTGACCATGAAAATGGCCAAGGTAGAATCTCTACCTTTCTTACTCATAGTCAGGATATTTGGTAAGAATATCCACAATTATCTTCTAGATTCTAGGGCATCAACTAACATCATTCTTATAAGAATATGTGAATAGCTTGGGTTGACCCCGATCAAGTCTAATAGGTTCATCACATAATTGGACAAATCAAGATTCAAAGTCATTGGAAAATTGTTAAATGTACACATGCAACTAGCCAATGAATCCAGAGTGTAGTAATTCATTGACATTCAAGTAGTAGACATTCCCAATGCATGTGGACTACTCTTGAGTAGAGAATAGACCAAAGCCTTAAACAGATATATGTCTACTAATTATTCACATTTATGGTTGCCCTGAAAAGGTGCTCCAAATCAAATAAGGGTAGAAAGAGAGATAAGAATGAAACACATGATTATTAAATACAACATTATGAATGAAAGAGTTAACTTATTTGATTCTGATTTGGGAGTCTTCACCCTAGAGACTACAAAAGTAACTGATACTAAAAACACTCATGTTGAACCTAGTCTATCAAAACTATACATTGATAGTGCTAGATGCAAGTCTATATCTAGAGTTGGTATTGTCTTGATAGACCCTACTGGTAAATAATATCATGCATCATATAGGTTACAATTCTCATGCAATAATAACCTAGATAAATATGAGGCTCTCATCTTAAGGTTGTAATTTTCTATTAAAAATAAGGTCATAGAGATACTATTTTGTGGAGATCATGAACTCATAGTCAATAAAGTAAGAAGTAAATAGCAATGCAAGATATCTTACCTTAAAGGGTATAAATTTAGGGTCTGGGACCTAATAGAATCTTTTGATGCATTCAACATCCTCTCCATCCCTAGAGAAGAAAATTAGGCTACTAATGAGATGGCTTCTACTACATCCAACCTCATGCCTAATCAAGATTACGTTGACTTTAATATTGAGATAATACCCTACCCCTCAGTTATAGATAATGTGAACCACTTACAAGTCTTCAGTGATGACCAATAAATCCTAAAATTCATGACTCTCTCAAGAGCATTTAAAGCTCATGTCATTGATGAGAATGATGAATCCACTTCTGAAAAGAGTGAGTTTGATGGTAAAGTCATTCAACTAAATGACAACAAGATTTCCAAAGGCATGATTGCCTTAGAAAGATTTTTTGACCAAGACAAGCTCACAAAAACCCCTAAGGTCCCTAAAATGAGTGGAAAAGACTACAATGCAATAAATCTTGGACCCTAGGATCAACCTCAACAAGTTAATGTGGGGAAATCATCCATATAAGTGGAGAATAAAAAGGCTAGAGAACTACTCACTAAATACAAAGATGTAATTACCTGGTCTTATGATGATTTAAAAATATTTGATCCAAGGGTTATCACCCATACTATACCCCTAAAGGAAAATTTTAAGCCCTTTAGGCAGAAACAAAGGCCTATTAACCCCATCTTAGAACCCATGATCTTCAAAGAAGTCAAAAAGTTGTTAGATGCAAGGATTGTGTTTCCCATTCGGCATTCCACTTGGGTTTCCAACCTAGTTCCAATTAGAAAAAAGAATGGTGAAATTAGATTGTTCATCAACTTTAGAAATCTAAACAAAGCATCTGAAAAGGATAATTACCCATTACCTTTTCTAGACCAGGTGATATAGGTTATTTTAGGGTCAGCCATGATGTCTTTCCTTGATGGATTTTCAAGGTATAACCAAGTGCTAGTTGATAAAGAAGATAGGATGAAGATAACCTTTACTACTAAAGGGGGGAATTTTGCATACAAGTAGATGCCCTTTGAGATGATTAATGTATGGGATACCTTTTAAAGATACATATACCATGCTTTACAAGTACTAGTTGTCAAATGCATCATAATCTACATGAATGTCCTAAAAATGTTCTCTAAAAATAGGGAAGATCATTTCACACACTTGCAACTAGTACTTAAGAGGTGTAGAAGGTATGTAATCTCTCTTAACCCCAATAAAATCATCTTCTATGTCATTGAATGAAAATTTATAGGTCATGTCATCACTAAGGATAGGATCTCCATATATCCTGAAAGGGTAGAATCCATCTCAAAGATAGAGCGTCCAAACAGTAAGAAAGAGCTAAAGTCATTTTTTGGCAAGATAAACTTTGTGAGGAAATTCATCTTGGGGTTTGCTTAGATTTTTAAACTACTAAGTTACATGCTCAATAAAGATGCCAAAATAACATAGACTGAAGAGTCTAAGAGAGTATTCAACAATATTAAAGAAGCAATAGGCCACGCCCCAATATTGATAAGTCTAGACTTCTCAAAGGACTTCTATTTATATTCATTTACTTCTGATCATATAATGGTTATTTTCCTAACTCAAAAATTTGATGGGAGTGATCACTTAATAGCCTTTATGAGTACCAATTTCAAAAATGTATAACTAAACTATTATCTAATTGACAAATAGGTATATGCACTAGTGAAAGTAGTAAAAAAATGTAAGCATTAAATCCTTAGAAATAAAGTACATTCTATCTTACCAAACCTTACCACAAAACTCATGCTAAGTCAAAATTAATTGGGTGAGCATAAAGGTAAATGGATATCAATTTTGAAAGAGTATGATATAGAGATGAATATTGATAAATTGGTAAAATGTCAAGGCCTAGTCCAAATGATTTCCAACAATAGTCCTAAGTTACATATCATGCAAGTTGATCAGTAGGACTTCCATCCCAATGAGTGGTATGACTCTTTAATTCATTTTTTGATTAATATAACTTGCCCTCCAAGATTCACAAGAGAATAGAAAAGAGCCCTAAGACTCAAAGCTTCTCACTATCTGATCAAAGATAGAGTCTTATATAGAAAAAACTTTGAGGGAGTCTATTTGAGGTGTGTATCCAAAGATGAAGCCTCTCAAATCATGATTAATTTCCATGAGAAGCTAGGTAGTGAACATCCATTAGGGAGAATGACAACCCACAAGATTCTCAGGGTTGGTTATTATTGGCCTACTATTTTTAAGGATGCTCACAAACACATGAGAGAATGTCACTCTTGTCAAATCTTCAACACTAAAGAGCTAAAGGCAGCCATGCCTTTGAAACTAGTGATGATTGACAAACCCTTTACACAATAGGGGTTGGAATTTATAGGGGTGATTAACCCAAACTCTTCTAAAGGTCATAAGTATGTTCTGATTGCTACTAAATATTGCACAAGGTGGACTGAAGCTATAGCCACCAAACAATGTAGGACAAAAGAAGTGATAAATTTCTTAAAAGAAAATATTTATCCTAGGTTTGGAACTTTTGTCTCCTTGGTATGTGATAATGGATCCACCTTTGTATTTATAGAGATGACTAAATGGTCATATGACAATGGCATCACTCTCAAGTTATTTTCTAATCAATACCCCCAAGGTAATGGAGTGTCTAAATCCACCAACATGAATCTAATCAAGGCAATGAAAAAATCTTTTGCAGATAAACCTTGAACCTGACATAACCTCCTCAAGTATGCATTTTGGGTAGATAGGATAAAAATCAAGAAAGACTTGAGGGTATCACCATTTCTATTGGTATATGGCTAAGAACCCATCTTCCCCATCATCCTCAAGCTTCCCACATTCATATTCATGTAGGAGTACATGGAAGAAAGTCAAGAACTTGCAAGTTTCAGATTGCTAGATATCATATAGATGGAAGATGCAAGGGAGGCAACCTTTGCTAATTTTAGTAGACATCAAGCCACAGTGAAAATATGGTTTGACAAAAGTTCCAAAGTGAAGGTATTTAGACAAGGAGACCTAGTTCTCCTTTGGGATAAGGCATCTAAACCCAAAGACAAACATGGTAAATTCACACCTCTATGTATTGGCCCAAATCAAATTGCAGAAACACTCAACAAAAACACCTTCAAACTAAAGGAACTTCAAGGAGTAGAATTTACATTGCCCACCAATGGGAAATATCTCAAGCATTAATTTGATGCAGATCCACCAAGAGTATTCATGGAATAAAATCTATAAGATTTGTTATAAATAGGACAGGTAGGCTAGCTAGTTTCTTTCTACTTTTTTTTTCTATTTTGTTTGTATATATTTGTTTGCCTTTTATTGTCCTTTATTGTCTCCTATTGTGTGTTTTCTTTCTATTCTTTTTTTTTCTTTCGCTTTGATCCTTATCCCAAATAAATCCTTTTGGGCATCCCTATCTCCAAGATTACATGATTTTCTTGAATTTCCAAATACAAAAATGTGAAGATGAACCTCATGCACATGATAACCATAGGTTGAGACACTAGCCTGATGCTATAATTTAGAGAAAATAGCAAAGATTGGTAATTAAGCTAAGTATTTCACAAGAACTTAACATTGTTTTGGGTCTAAAACTTGGTTTTAAGAATAATTACACACATAAGATGAAATTTGGAACTATGAAAGCATAGTCATGCTTGCACTTAACAAGACATTCTTTCCTAGGATAATGGTTGCAATCATAGGGTGATTACCTAGGATCAAAAATTTGACCAAATCCTTAAACTTGGATATCTTGGTTCCCAACCTTGCTAAAAAAACTAAAAAATATAAAATAGAGTTTATTGCAAAATCAATAGCCTTTTTTCAAAGCAAAGGTGATTCTAGTAATCTCCATCGAGGCTATGCATGCCTGGATAGAAGTGAAGTAAGGCCTTGAGTGGAACCAAAGGTATCTCTGTCAGGGATATGGATGCCTGGATGGTGGCAAATCAATGCCCAAGCCTTTCCTAAGCTAAAATCATAAATCTTAATGAATATCCAAGTATGTTTCAAGTCATGTTAATGATTAAAGATATGAAACTTGGAAGTTACACCCTAAAATTCCATGGAAAATAGTAAGTGGAATCAAATCACACACATATGTCTAGGTTTTGGTGTTTTGATCTTAAATTTTGCATGTGCAAGGTTTGTTTCAACCATGAATCAACTTGGATGAAGACATTCATCAAATGAAATAAATGACCTATTTACTTGTCTAAACCAAAGCATTCGAGTTCTAACATATGGGTATGTTTCCCCTATGAGTCACCATTTTTTGGGACCAACATCCCACTATTTTTGAAAAATGGGACCCTTGAGATACCTTGAACCTTAAACACTAAAAACCTTGTTTTGCTTCTCAATTCTTATAGAATTTGAAGATCATCCACTTTGATATGGTAGCATATTTTTTTTTATGATTTAGCTTCAATTTGTCTAATCTTGATAATGATTTACTTTGTAAATGATAAATTATAGGTTCCATGGAAGTCCTAGTAAGTGGATATTATCCAAGATTCACAGCTTAACCCCATTCAAGATTTTACTAGCCTTTGGTCTATAAAATTTGGATCCTAGCCTTCCTTCAGCAAAACCCTAAGCCCAAAAACCCATTGGTTCAAATTAGAATATTTAGGTGGGAACATGTGAACCATTTTCGACTTAAGCCTAATTCTATATTAAGTCTTGGTCATGTTTTTTTTAAACACAACCAAAACTTAGGATAAAATTATGCTTAGTTCCTATATGTTTTTCCCCTTTTTTAGTTTCTTAATCATTCTAACCATATCTAGAAATGTTTTTGTAGGTTCCTTTATATATTTTCCTAGGTAGATCCCTTAATTAACACCTTAGCCTAAGACTTTAATTCTAAGGCCTTTGTGTATTTATCAACACAAATGAGACCTTAGCCTTAATTTTTTAGCCTAAGTTCTTATCGATCATGGATCCTAAATTAATGCCCTTGCTTGATTATAGATCCAATGATCCTCACTTCATCATGGATCCATATCTAATGAAATGAGGAAATCCCCAACATTGGCTTAAAAGAGGTGCATCTTACAAAGATGAACGATACCAGCTATCCTACCTTATCCAATCCAATAGAGTGAGGGATTATAACAAATCCAAATGCTTATCCTCTATAACTAATAGTTGACAAGCACATGGATCATGATCAGATGGTTCTTGATTTTACAGAGCTTTTGATTTAATGGCATGAAATAATATTGAAGAACAAAATATTTAAGCCTTAGTTTTATCTTAAGTCCTTATTGTATTGTTAAATACAATTAGACCTTATGTCAAAACTCAAGACATAATCCTAAAACATTAAATGGATCCCGATAGGATGGTCATCGCTTCTCTAGATCTAATAGAGCGAGATGAATCCAAGAACTTGGGAAGCCCCACAAGGGGGCCATGTGTCAACCCCATATTCGATAATAGATATTTTGTGAGATAAAATTTGATGTTTGCACAAATGTCATTTGATGTGCATGAGGATTTCTATGATGTTATTGAGACCATTAAATTTAACCTCACCTAACCTTTTTACCTATATAAAAAAGGAATTTTTGTAATGTCTTTTAAAGGGGCTCACTTTAATATTTCAAATCAAGACTTAGCATAAAGAATATTAGCCTAAGTTTCTTATGTTTTTTTTAATATAATAAAGTTAGGAATAAGCATATAACCTAAGTCTTTATATGATATGTGGGTCTAACTTAAACACCATGCATCTTGTAGGATCTTAAGGCTCTCACTTCATCATACACATTTGATCCAATAAAGTGAGATGAATGTTTGGTCATGAAGTCCAAGGACTTACACATAGCAACCACATGGAAATCCAATATCAAAACCTCATATGAAATAGGCCCACACAATGAAGAACCAATGGTTGGTAAATGCATAGATCATGATTGGATAGTCCATGCCTCAGTGGAGCTAAAGATATAACAACATGAGATCAACTAGAGACAAAATATTTAAGCCTTAGTTTTACCCTAAGTCCTTATTGTATTTTTCAATACAATTAGACCTTAAGATAAAACTTAGGACATAGCCTTGATCATAAAAGGAGGCCAATCATATGCTAATACTTAGATCCTAATCAAATGGTCCTTGCTTCCCTAATCAGATAGAGTGAATCAATTCCATGTTATTGGGAAGCCCCATGAAGATGTGACATGGAATCCTTATGTTTGACTATAATAACTTCATGAGTCTAAAATTGACACTCTCGCCAACATCATTCAATGTTACAAAGATGTCTTTGGTGTTAATGAGACCATCAATTTTAAACCTCACCTAAATTTTAGCCTAAGTAGGGAGCATATTTTAAATAGCACTCTAAGGGTCCCTTTTAATAATTTGATTTGAGACTTAGAACAAAGAACTTTATCCTAAGTTTTAACATGATTATTAACATAGAATAAACTTAAGAAAATGACATATAACCTATGTATTTATATACATTTTTGGGCTAAATTAAACATTATGCATTTCTACAGGATCTATGACTCACTTATTTGGGATGATATGTCAAATAGAGTGAAGACATAGATGCCTTTTCAAACAAATAATAGACACCTGCAAGTTTGACATGTGGAATAGGCTTGATCATTCAGCTACCAAGATGAGTCATAACCAGGAAAGCACAAAAATTCACCACATGGCACAACTACATAACTCAATGTTTAAAAGAACTAATAATATGCATTCCCCTAGATTACAATCAATGGTTCACACTAATCCTTGGATTTTATCCAATGGATTGAAACCAAAGGCAAAGATTTGAAATCTAAGGACTAGTTGTCCTTGAGGAATTAATGAAAAATGCCATGAAAGATGCCAAATGGATGCCACATAGGATCCACATAAGCAAAAAATGACAAAAACTTATATTTTGTGCATTTGTAAATGCAAAGGTATAAAGGCATTATTCTTAATCAAATCTAAAGACATGAATGAACCAATGTCTAAATCACCTCTACCATTAAAGCTTCAAGAAACCCAAAAAAGCTCTAAATCATATTTAATTGAGCCATAATCAAGCTAAATTGAATCTTAATTACATCCCAATCAATAAAAATTGATCCAAAGACCTTTGTGAAATTGACAACAAGAAGTTCAAATTTTTTGGAGTAATGGTAGTTAGCAGGCAACAATAGAGGGAAGAAATAGAGCGTTACTTGTCTACTGACCACTTGGGTAGGGTCTTTGTTATAATCCACATTTATAATATCCAAAAATAATGCACAATATAATGTAGATAAACTCAACATAATATATATGGGTGGACCAAGATGTCCAAATAATTAATATATGCAAAAATAGAATACCCTTAAGGTAGGGCAACACCATAAAATACTCTTTTAGGAAGGAATAACTCCACAATGTCTCTTCGAGGGGATAACCTCTAATATCCTCTTACAATATACGACTCAATTCTTACTTGATACCTTTACAAATAATCATCTCCTTTATATAGACCTCTATCTAACTAACAATGGATGGGTAACCTATTAATCCCATTGTAGGTTGACCCTAACCCAATACACTAATTCCATAAGTTACTCGATTATCCTAATATATTGGACCCATATTACTAAATAAATGGGGATGTATACCACATTTTAGCATCTCTACCAACCCATATACCTTAATATATCATGTCCCTAGATACATAGCATTACTTCCCTCCTTAACATGTTTTGTCCTTGAAACATAGGAAGAAACCAAATAATGAGTGTGTTTCAAATCATTGCACACTTGTCTCCAATCTTGATCATCTATCCATCCATATGAGATCTAGGTGATAGCTCTCTAATCTTGTTTCCAAATTCCCTTGTGCTCCTTTGATTCCATTCATGATCATAATTGTATTACTTTGGTGTCCATGCATAATTATTCCTCTTGTGATTCCATGTACCACATTTTGTTACACTACTTTTATTCCATCCATGACCATAGTAGGTATTGTTTGGCTTTCATGCATAGCCATAGTTATTGGAACTCTGATTTCCTATATAGCCAAAGTGCTTGTTATTATGGCAATCCCTCACATGGCTCCATGATTTCTTCCTCTTAAGATGATGTGGTTGTTTATATACCTCAATGTTTTTTGATACTTTGACCTTATCAACCTTTTATTCTACCTCTTCCACCTTTTTTTTTGGTGGTTCCTTTGTCTCTTAAGTAGAGGAAGTGTTTTACTTTAATTATATTATTTCTTCAGCTATGTCTTCATATGAATCTTTCACATACTCTTCATCACCTATTTCAATCTCATCCTCATGATCTACCTTGACTGTTATTGGTGTCTTTCCCACTATGATATCTTGTAAAGTGACCTTTTTCCTATACCAAAATTTCATGAACTTCTTTTGAGCATTAATATTGATTATTCTCAAAGTCTTTAACCATGGATATCCAAGAACCATATCCACATCATCCATATCCAAAGCATCAAAATGTGAATGTAAAACATATTTTTCCGTAATAAGTTTCAAATATTCAAACACTCGAATATTCTTACCATCTACTTGAACCTCCTTGATATTCTTTGCTTCAACATGTAGATGCTTTGCCACATTCATGTTTATGAAGTTACATTTTTTGGTAGTGTTTAAGGACACCAACCTTCTTCTTTTTAATGCATCCATGAAATTGAAAAATTGACTCAAATTTCTTTGGAGCCAAATTCTTTGAACCTTCTCCTTCTTCTTCTTCTCCTTCTCCTTCTCCTCCTTCTTCTCCTCCTTCTCCTTCTCCTCCTCCTCCTCCTCCTCCTCCTCCTCTTCCTTCTTCTTCTTTTTTTTCTTCTTCTTCTTCTTCTTCTCCTTCTCCTTCTCAATATATATAGAAATAAAATACCCTTAAGGTAGGACAACACCATAAAATATTCCTTTAGGAAGGAATAACTCCATAATGTCTCTTCAAGGGGACAACCTCCAATATCCTCTTACAATAGAAGACTCAATGCTTACTTGATACCTTTATAATGATAATCATCTCCTTTATATAGAATTATATCTAAATAAAAATGGATGGGTAACTTATTAATCCCAATGTAGGTCAACCATTACCCAAAACACTAATTCCACAAGTTATTCCATTATCATAATATATTGGACCCATATAAATAACTAAAGGGGGATGTGTACCACATGTCAGCATCTCCATCAACCCATATACATTAATATATCATGTTCCTAGATACATATCATTAATTCACTCCTTGACATGTTTCATCCCTAAAACATTGGAAGAAACCAAATAATGAGTGTGTTTCAAATCATTACACACTTGTCTCGAATCTCAATCATCTAGCCATCCATATTTGATCCTAGTAGGTGATAACTCTCCAATATTGTTTTCAAATTCCCTTGTTCTCCTCTGATTCCATTCATGATCATAATTATACTACTTTGGTGTCCATGCATAATTATTCCTCTTGTAATTTCATATACCATATTCTATTACACTACTCTGATTCTATCCATGACCATAGTAGGTATTCTTTGGCTTCCATTCATAGACATAGTTATTGCAACTCTTATTTATTATATAACCAAAGTGCTTGTTATTATGGCATTCCCTCACATGGATCCATGATTATTTCCTCTCATGATGATGTGGGTGTCTATATACCTCAATGTTTTTTGATACTTTAACCTTGTCAACCTTTTCTAGTCTTCAAAGACAATGAATTAGATATCAAAACCCTAAATAATAGATGTATAAATTATTCTAAACTCTTCTTATCCATAGATGAGATGCAGCCAATCACTCAAGATGAATAAAGAATTGAAGCAGTTAACACTAGATAAAAAGACCTAGTTGTGGTGTAAGTAGCTGGACTCCATCATGCAGCTGTTAAACCTAAGGTACTCTATTGCATTGATGTACTTGCTCCACTTTGCATAGACTATAGGATAGATTATGATTTGATAGTGCATGATGGAACCTCTAGAAGGATTTCATACATTTCCCTTGTAACCATTGAAGGTTACTACAAACTCCCATGGTCCCATGTAGATTTGCCCTCAATAAATAATTGGACCACCTAGAATGACCTTAATACTATCCTCAA
Organism: Torreya grandis; assembly: GCA_037957365.1. Classification (NCBI taxonomy): domain Eukaryota; kingdom Viridiplantae; phylum Streptophyta; class Pinopsida; order Cupressales; family Taxaceae; genus Torreya; species Torreya grandis. Next base: position 2,270,493 of record JARHVA010000597.1, on the reverse strand, counting down.
ACCATGGCTAAACTAGGGAAACTATATATTCAGGGACTAGGAAGGAAGAATCCCAACTGTACAACTTAGGGAGGGGATTATGGTTACCATGACATTATTGAATAGAATTTTTATGGCTGCTACAACCACATATGTCAATACTAGTTGGGTCTCTTATGTGCATTTCATTATAGAATTATAACTCATCCCTCCTATTGGAGACATGATAAGTATCCACCTAGGTCACCAATTTATATCCATAAAAAAAGACCAATAATAAATTCTTTATGATGTCCTATTTACTTGATGCCCGACTTACTTCTATCTAATTTCCTAATATCAAAAACTAGTCTCCTAGAGGTAGGACCATTGTTTCCCATCACTACTCAAAATCATACATCTTCAAATATAAAAATCCTATGCAATTCATATGTGACTACATTAACCCTATCATAGTGGAGGCTATCACCAGGTAACCTATGCCTAGAGTGTACCCATTGACCAATAAATATGTGGAAATAATGGGAGATATCTGGTATTATCCAGATTGCACTATAATTCAAATCAAGGGAACCTAACCTCACCCTTTAGACTACCTTTGTATCTACCTACCAATTTATCTGAATAAGATATTTCCTCCCAACTCATCAATGGGGTTGATGGATTTTGAAAGGAAAAAAGGAAAGGTTTCCTCCACCCATTCCCTTTGATAATTAGAAAGACCATACTATAAGACTAAAAATATGTAGATATCATGTAGAGGCATAGAGAAACCTTTATATTCCAAATAGATGAATTCAAGATTTGGGAACCTAAGGGTACAGTGAGTGATCATTTGAAGGAGAAGAAGATACCTAAACTAGTGTACGCACACCATCTTGGAGTCTACGACTACGTATATACCAAGCTAAACAATTTTGAAGAAGTATTGACCATACTTAAAGAGTGCAATGCCAATCTAGAGAATAGATTAACAAGTGATAGAAAACCAATAGAGGACATTTGGCAGATGCACCCTCTCTAGTACCATTTACTTTCATCAACTTTTAGAGCACCTCAGAGGTCCCCTCAATTGAAATTACCACCATCTCAAGACCCTAGTAAGAAACAATTGGAAGAAAGGCTAGGTGAAGCAACCTCATCCTCAAGTCCTCCACAAAGACCACCATCTCTGATGGAATATTTGGACATGGTTACTCTCAAACCAAATGAGACAATTGAGGATGTCCTTAAGGTTATCTTATAATATTATGGCTCAAAGGAGGAAGAAGTAGCTGAGGACCCTCATGACCAAATAGAATAAGTTACAAGATCCCATGATCAAGTAGAAGGGACTAAAAAACATAAAGGAAAGGAACCTATATTGGATGTAGTCCCAATCACAACTCAAAAAAAGAGGAAGATCAAGTTGGCCATTATTCTTGTTGGGTCAAAGAAACTAAGGCTCACATTTGTGCATCCATCCAAAGACATCAATTTATTCAATGATGAGTTCCCGATCCATGGACCAATCATTCTATATTGGTTCATATATGGGAAACTAAAAAAGATCCCTTCCATGGCCCATTCATGTGCATTAACAAAAAATATCATTATTTATGTGCATGAAGACATCCAACTATGGATATTGGAAATGATGAAAGATCAAGAAGAGAGAAGACTAACAGAAACTAAAGTGACAAATGGGAAGGAAATGGATGCTCTTGGAGAATCCAACAACACAAAGATTGATATTTCAAAGGTTCATAAATTCATATAACCCACCACTAGAGTAAAATTTAACCCTAAAACCACTATATTGGAAAGGATCATCACAAGGAAGGTTGTGGTGGGTAGTGAAGAGTTCACCTTTCATAAGGTTGAACCCTTTATATGCCTAACTCCAATTGAAGGGTAGTAACTCAATGAGCATACCATTCATGAGTCAGACATAGAGAGTTTTTTTGAATCTCAATCAACTCAATCCAAGGTAGGAGTTAGAGGTTTAAAATAAAAAATTGCCAACCTACAGAAGGAGAAAGAAAACCTAGAGACTCAGGTTATTCTGTCAGTGCCTGAACCCATGATCGAGATGCTAGACAAGTCATTTTATGACATATTCAATACATTGAATATCATGAAGCTAAGATAGAATGATTTATCATAATATATTACAATAGCTAGATCCTTGGTCATATAATGGCAAGCCCCAAGAGAGAGAATAAAATAGATGAACTTATCAACATCTAGATCAGGAAATAACTCCCAAACTTTAGAACCGTCAGTTTAGGACATTTAAGCATAATTTTGGAAATTATGATAGATAAAGTTTATAATTTGAGCACCTATCATAAAAATTTGGAAAAACTCTTGGAGGATGATGAAGAGCTTATCAAAAGAATTGAACATCTCCTTAGAACCATGATTACAGATCTTACACAGCCCATGACCCAAAGTATGAGCATAAAAAGTTGGAAAAACTCATGGAGGATGATGAAGAGCTTATCAAAATAATTGATCATCTCCTTGGAACCATGATTATAGATTCTATATAACCCATGACCCAGGGAATGATAAGTGATGAGGAGTTTAAGCACAGGGCTACCCTAGTGACCTTGGATATAATACTCAATTCTAGATAAAGTATTATTGAAGCTTGAAGCATCAAAGAGGCTATGGCTAGAAATAATAGAGATTTGAATGAACTAGTTGATCAGGAGGATGATTGCATGATGAAACTAGTTTTTGACCTTGATCTAATTAACCAGTAGGAGACAAAAGCCAAGAGCCTCCTCCAATAGAAATAAACCAAAGGCCCACCATCAAGTTGAATATTTTATTTAGTATATATTTTGTGACATTTTGGAGAATAGGATATTCTATTGTAAAAGCATATGCTAATTTATTGGAATATTTGCTTCTAGGTCAGTAGGATACAAAAGACAAATGTGTTTTAAAACGTAATAAAGAAGGATAGTTTTCCTTGAACTTTGTACATTTATATCTTAGGATTGATTAGTATACTACCTAATTCATCTATAAATAGGAATCATTACCATTTTCTAAGAGAGATTTTTGATAAAAATTGTATACTTGGAGTAGTTAATATAGCGAAGGAATTCTACAAGGATTGTCCAAATTATTGTGTTAATCGTTACTAGCTTTTCTCTCAATTACTTGTCTAAATATTGACTTTGAATGGTTTCTTTAAATTATAAATTTCATTCTTTGTTATAAGTTTTCTAATTTGTGTTATGCTATATTAGTTTAAAATATCATGAGTCGCTTCATTTTATTTGTTCTACATCAAAGATGAGCATTAGCTATTTAGGTGTAGTAGCAAAACATTAAAGCATACTCAGTTCCTACTTATACTTTCAATTTATCCTTAGAATCCTACTTGATTTGTGATGAAATTTGAGTTCTATCTATTTTACATTACATATTGGTTAAATGCATGTTTAGGTAATTGAGACTTTGTCATGGTGTTTAAGATAAAGATCAACAATCACATTGTCTCTTTTATGCCTTACTCTCCATTTTTACTCTTTTTTAAACTATTCCACTATAGCTTAGATCTCATTGTTAATATCCACTTAGATTACTTTATAGCTCAAAACTTTGATCAAGATTCACAAAAGTTTGGACCAAGGTGGCTCCCAACCACCAAATCATATAAATATTATGGAACAGTTTATCTTGCTTTGCTTCTATTTCACCATAGGCATTACAATTGCTAAATACCTACAACTCATGCCTAGATTCTTTAGAATTCTAAAATGAGAAGTGTTATTACACATTGAGAGTACCTATGGTTCACTTAGAGGCATCAATAGTTTTTAGGGTAGGTTCGGACCTCCCCAGCCTAAATCTAAACTAGGTTTGGAGGGAAACTCAAAAATTTAAAGAAAAAATATTGTGAAGGGAGTACTCCCTACAATAAAGTGCATACACCCTTTATAGAAGGGAATATGCCCTTTATAAAAAGGTTTATGCCTTTTGGTTTTGCATTTGTTTTAAGTTTTATATTGTTTGTATTATTTATGATTTTGAATAGATATGTAATAAAATAAACATTTAATATATTCTTTTATTTTAAATTTATTTTAATAAATATAATAAATTATGGTCACTCTACGTCTTCTAAAATCAAATCCATCATTGTAGGAGTTACCATTTAGAAGATAGTTTTTCAAAATCAATTATGATTGGTACTCAATTTTTAAAATTTCAAGATTGGAAACTAACTAAAATATTAGAATTATTAAGATCTAACCTCATGTATATATGTCATTGGTCTAGATAGATATAGGGAACCATATATATAGATAGGGGCTCAGGTATGGATTGGTCGAGATAGAGATAAGGTGTATACAAACATGGATGAAACATCTATGTAATATGATGGGATAGAGCATGCAAAAATTTCTATCTAGATTGATACATCCAAACCTTGGTGAAAATATCAAAAACATTACATTTGCTTATTTATTTTCACCTTTAGATATCTAGAGTTGGGAGCATCTATCATCTATTAAAGCAAAGGAAAAGGAATAATTGGCTTGTGGATGGAACATCTCAGTCATTTTTTCACCCCAATGTTAGTGTAGACCTAGAGATATTCTTTCACTAATGAAGAGGTGGGAGAGAGATAGATAGAATTGAATCACTCTAGTAACCCCATCCATTTATATAGAGATAAAGTGAGTACCATATTCTGATTCTCATTCCATGAATGTTCCTTTCACTGAAGATTAGAAACAACCTAGATCATGAGGTTAGACAGACCCAATTTTCATTTGTCATCAGTGAACCTTAACATGCATAGGTGATAATTTAGATAGGTAGGGTCAAACATACATGATGTGACCTATGATCATGTACTCATCAGCCCCCACACAATGTTATTTTTGTTTTCTCATTGCTCTGTTAACCAATATATCATACACTATTCTTATTTTATTGATCTTCTCATTCACTCTCTAACCCATTATGTTGATGTACTTCCTTGAACCTGATTTCCTAGATACTCTCCTTTTATGTAGGTAAGTTGAGAAATGCCCATCCAGTAAACCACATGACCTTTAGTCCATAAATGCCCTCTCCCACCTATCTATATCTTCTTAATAACTCAGTGATTTGGTTATGGATCTTTCAATTTGAATGAGAAATGGCATCATCAATCGATCGATAATTTGGCCATTTAAAATTAGCCTTCCCTTCCTAGATGTATAATATAGGGTTTTCCTACCTAGATTATTATTCCCATATCTTATTCATGGTTTAGTTTATAATGTTAACACCATTTTAGGTGGTGTTATTCCCATCTCATAAGCATGTTATTATAGATGGTGTCATTCCCATCTCATAACCATGTTATTCTAGATGGTGCCATTCCCATATCATAATCATACTATTCATGGTGGGTTAAAAAAAGGCTTGAAGATAGATTTAGGATTAATAGCTAAATAATTTGTGGTGTTTTTAATGAATGGGTTGATTGATATGCATAAATGAATTGACAGTATCATATGAAATATAGTATACATGCAGTCATGATATGGTCACTCATGCATGACATTTACCACATACCTAGTACTACATGTAGGTATGTGGTCACTCATACATGACATCTACTTGTATTCATGATATAGTCACACGTACCAAACATGAATGGGGATAATCACCATGGTACACTCTATTTCGATTAAAAGGAATTGAAAAAACATTCAAGAGTCATCTTGAAAATATATTTTTCTCTCTAAAACAAATGTCAAATAGATGGGTCAATCCATGCATGCTTAAATTCTAATCTCATGCATACATGGCCTATCCAAATTATTATAGAATCACATAGAAAAAATTCATATTATAGCATTCTAATCTCACATAGGACATTACCACTACTATTTTGGGTGGAGGGGAGTGATTTTGAACTCTATTTTCTCAATATCATATCATAATCATTCATATCTATATCTCCCTCTCACTAAACCATATGAAGAGAGGGGGTCAAGAGCATAAATTCCTAAAGTTAGTGCTCAAGTATATCTATATCTATATCTATCATTAAGTGGTTGAGTGTTCTCTATGGACAATACTCAATAGGTTTAATACCAATCAATGTATCTAGTATTAAGCAATTGAGTGCTCTTATTGGTACTCAATAGTAACTTAGTACCTCATGAATCCCTCTTGATTTTGGTACTAAACATAGGAATTCAAAATAACATCATCTCATAAGGCCTTTCTATTACTATGTGTCAATATCTCAAACTCAACCCAAATCCTAGGCATATATTGAGTATATCTTAGACCTTTCCTAGGATATCAAGATAACAAACTCAACTCAAATCCTATGCCTTTCCACTACCAAACATCAAGGGAAGAATGTACTTGTATATGTTAGTGTAGGCAATTTATTTTCCTTTTATGGTTTCTTCCTACACTCATGTGTTATTCCTACACTTGAGCTAGTTTGCTTAGGTGTAATTTTATTATAGGAGTTACCCTTTGATTATCTTGTCATATGAGTTGCATGCCAATTATAGACCCTTTGTGGAGGAGTTACTACCTTTCTCTCCTATTTTTACATATCTTTGGGATATATTATATATGGAGTTTTGGATATATTTTCAAACTTATTTTTGTATTATTCTCATGTGTTTTATTTCATTCAACTTGTAGTTATGTTATGCACTTGTTTGACTTGTGTTTTCACTTGAAACTATGCATCTTCTTGATCTAGAGGTCCTAGAATCCACTTTGATATAGTATTAGAGCACCATTCCGGAAATCAAATGTCTACATTTTATGTTAGTTTTTTAAATCTTGAGTTTATTTTGCAAAAAAAATGTTATTGTTTTGTGATTACATTGGAATTTATTCCTATTATACACATGGTTTATGTTTTAATTCATGGTTTGCTCTTCATAGTAGTTATCCCTAGCAATAATTATGTCTTATTTTGTTTGTAGCTTCCAACATATTTTGGTTGAGGCAAAAACATAGATATTTAGTTATAGTTCATTTTACAAACCTAAAAAATGTAGCAAATGTAAAAGGGAGATTTTTTACACTACAAAGAGAACTAAAATATACAACCAACATTCCATATGGTCATGACCTATCTCACCTAATCTATATTGATTTCATTTTAAGAAGGAAATGTGGGCTTCTTTGGTAAAACTGCTTGTTTTCCAAAACAATGTCTACATTACTAATAGGAAGGTCTCACATCATAAGAAGATTGGTTCACATTTTAAAATTACATTTTTGCATTCTCATGACATCATGCTCTTGTGATAGCCTCACACCATCCACCATATAACTCTACCTACATTCTCCTTGGCTCATTTTTTTGCTTGTTCTAAGTGACATGTGCATCCTCCACTCATATTGTGTATGTTGTTAGCATCATTATAGATTCTAATCCAATTAACACTACATTTCATCTACATATACATTATGTCACGTGAATATCATGTGGTTCCTTCACCAAGTTTGAGTTATTTTCTCTCTAATCAAAGGCTTTCTCACACATAGCTGCCTCTACTTGGTTCTCATTGGTTAGGGGTACTTTTAACTTTTTTGGCATGCCATCCATCCTGGTTAGTCATTCTAATGTAGCCTCCACGTGGTCAAAATTGAATGAGGAAGAATCATTAGCAGAGGTGGAAGAATAAACAACCTTAAAATTTGGTCTCTTATTATCATCTCAACCTTCCACATGACCTATTAATTTTCTTGCCACACCTCCATCTCAGCTGGTTGTAGTCAAAAACCACCTTCGTGTTTTTTAGTAAATATACTTTTCCTTGAAAATAATGGTTTCTAAAACCACCCAGACATTAACCCATGATTTTCTCACTTTTCATAAATTTTTAAATCAAGAGTTTACTTTATATTTAGTGTCAATTATCAAGTGACATTTTTATATTAAATTCTAATGATATAGCTTTTGACCTTTGTTTATATTAGGAGATATTAATGAGGTTGAGTTGACTAGTGGAGGGATTTTACGATGGATTTGAATGTGGATATTTTTTAAAGGAAGTGAGGTTATTATATGGTGTAATGGTATTTTTTAATTATTTTTTATATCAAAACAATATAACGTACTTGAGAGATATCTTGTAAAGTGAGATATAAGGAAAATTAGTTGTTTTTTGTCTTATTCCTTGTATTCACTTATCAAAGATTGGAGGATGAGGTAATTTTTGGTAGGTGTCCAAACCCCATCAAAATCAAAACCAATTTTTCATTATTTCTTGCTTTCTTTCTCACTTTTACTCCTCAAAAATGCATTTTTAGTGGTTTAAAATTTTCTATTATGGGGAGGCATTTTTGTCTAAAATTAAAGAATTTAAGGAAATTTCAAAGGCCACACAAGCTCCAAATTATGTTTGGCATCAAGGTCGCTTCCTCTTGACCCACCCTATACCACAATAGGTAATGTGCCTAGGGATCTACCCCTATACCACACAAGGGGATCTATACCTTGACCATGTTAGAGGCTACCACCCCCAGACCCCCATGTCATAACCCATTATTCAGTACTTATAGTGTAATTTTTTCTAGCAAAGGGTGAGTTCCTATCTAACATGTTATTAGATCCCCTCAAAACAAAATTTTATATGTTTTGTTGATATTTGTACATGGATAAATTATCTAAAGAGACTGATGTCCTCTTGTTTCACATGTTTGTTTTTTATGTGTCAACTATATTGCTTGCTCATTTTCATGGGTGCATTTTAAATAGAGTTTGACATCCATTTGTTGATATGTTCATTGGTACTTATGCACCATTTACTCTTACCTATTTGGACACATTATTGGCTGATTCTAATGTCTATTCACTTGGGTATGCTTTGTACTTGTAAACACAGTGGGTCATTGATGATTATATTCAAGGGATTATTGTGGGACCTACTTTTGCTATTGTGTGCAAACTTAGTTTTTGCAACTTGTGTGCCACTTTGGTGTCATTTTCATAGATTACTCTCACATTATTATATGCATTATTAATATATCCCAACATCCATTCATTTATCACTGTGCAATTTTTTTCTCATTCAACTTCTCTGGTGTCTTATCTTAGTCATGTTGACTCCAGTTAAGATATACTTGATGATTAGGAGAGGTTATTCTACACCAGTGGTTCCTCTTGGAAACAATAGTTATGCTTTTTGGCATGATTACATAGAACACTTAATCACAAGTAAAAAAATTATTACATTCCTATATGGACAAATTCTTGCTCCCATTAATCCTATTTGGTACAATAAGTGGGATAATTATTGTGACAAGGTTCTTAGTACCTTACTATTACATGTGTCCATGCATCCTTGTTGCCATGTGGAGTATGAAGCATGTCCCTACACTATTTGGAGCATCCTGCAGTCTCTTTTCATATATCCTAATGAGATATATATCATTCTTCCTCCTTCTCTTCCTCTCATCTCTTTAGATACTATTATACTCCCTCCTAATCCTATTTTTTGTGATGACACATTCATGGTGTAATGTGTTCTTCCTTTTTTTGAGCCACCACTACAGGACAATATTCTACCCAAATTCAATTATCTTATTATAGATTATACTTTTATCCCTATTCTAAATTTTATTCTTCCAAAGCCTTCACAGTCTTGTAATTTGGAGGCATCTACTATTTCTAGTGTGAGTCCACCCATTGAGAACTTATAATATTCATATGTTCCTATGGATATTCATATTTAAGATCAATGTGCTTCATCTATAGTTTTGATGGTTTTTGATTTGAGCTTTCCTCTTCACATGGACATTCTTCTAGTGAATGTTCCATGTCTTTCTTATTTTAGGTTCACTTAGATGGAATTACATCTAGTTCATGTGCATGATCTTGATATATATATATATATATATATATATATATATATATATATATATATATATGCCACACATCATATTTTTACCATATTCAAATTTATTCATACTTTTCCATCATCCTCCTTTGTGGAATGGGTTAAATTTTATTACACACCTCGTGTTATTCATTTATAAAAATAAATAAATATTTCTCAATGTGGATGGAGGTTATAAAGTCTTTAGGCAGAGGATCTTGTTATCAACATTGGTCATCTTTCAAGCTATACTTGAAGTATGGAATGCTTTAGTATCATCTTCATGGGGGCCTTTTAGCTTTCTCTTCTTATTTTCTCTCTTTGAGGGGGGGAGTTTTTTTCCTATGGGTTTTCTTTTTTTATACACTTTATGAGAGTTTATTTGTACACGGGTACCTCATCAAGCCTTGTTACTAGGACCCATTTCTTCTACCCACCTAAGTTATGTTTATGGGGGTTTGTTAGTGTAGGGTATTTATTTTTATTTTATGGTTTATTTCTACACTCATGTGTTATTAATACACTTGAATTATCTTTCTTAGGTGTATTCCTATCATAGGATTTATTCTTTGATTATTATATCATAGGAGTTACGTGCCTATTATAGGCCCTTTATGGAGGAGTTACTACCTTTCTCTCCTATTTGTACATATTTTTGGAATATATTATATATGGAGTGTCAGATATTTATTCAAACTTGTTTTTGCCTTATTCTCATGGTTTTTATTTCATTTAACTTGTAGTTTCATCACCTTTCTCTCCTATTTGTACATATTTTTGGAATATATTCTATATGGAGTGTCAGATATTTATTCAAACTTGTTTTTGACTTATTCTCATGGTTTTTATTTCATTTAACTTATAGTTTCATCATGTACTTGATTGACTTGTGTTTTTACTCAAAATGATGTATTTGTTTAATCTAGAGATCCTAGCATCCACTCTGATAGTAAAAAATGAAATCCAAAATTCCCTCCATATGAAAACATTTTAGTATATCTTGAGAAGTTTACTTTGAGGATTAGACACTTTTTATTACATGACATGGTCCTTGGAGATCCACCATCACTCCATCATCAACCCTCATCACCCTTAATCATCTCTAAACACTACCTCATCATCCCTAATCATCCTTAATCACTCTCTCATCATCCCTTACCACTCCCTCATTAACCTTCATCATCCTTAATTATCCCTAATCACATTGTCAATGATCCTCATAAATTCTCATCATCCTTAATCACTCCCTCATTATCCCTATTAGTCCCTAATCACTCCATTATCAGCCTTAATTACTCTATCATCGAACCTCATCATTATTCATCATCCCTAGTCATTTTGTCATTATTTTTCATCAGCCCTAATCATTCTAATCACTTCATTATTAACCCTTATTATCCCTAATCACACCCTCATTTATCTTCATCATCCCTCTTTATCCCTAGTCACTCCCTCATTGTCCCTCATTGTCCATCATTGTCCAACATCATCCATAATCACTCCCTCATCAGCCTTAATCATCCCTAGTCACTCCTACATCAACCCTCATTATCCCTTATTATCCCTAATCACTCCCCCATATAACCCCATTATCTCTCATAATATTCAATCACTCCTTCTTCATCCATCATCATCCCTAATCACTACTTCCTCATCCCTCATCATCCATAATCACTCTTTCATCAACCCTCATATTTTCCCATCATCCCTAGTCACTCCCTCATTATCCCTCATAATATTTATTCACTCCCCCATCATATTTCATGGCCCCTAATCACTCATCTATTTTTACTCATCATACTTAATCACTCCCTCATCCTCCCTCATTGACCCTCATCATCCTAAATCATCGCTAATCACTTCCTCACTAACCCTCATCACCCCTCATCATCCATAATCACTCCCACATTAGCCCACATCATCCCTAATCACTCCTTCATAATCCCTCATGATTCCTCATCATCTCTAATCAATCCCTTATTGAACCTCATTGTCCATCATCATCCTTAGTCACTCCCTCATTATCCCTCATCATCCCTAATCACTACCTCATTGACCCTCATAATCCCTAGTCACTCCCTAATTATCCCTAGTCACTCCCTTATCATCCTTTATTACTCCATCCTCATCCCTCATTATTCTTAATCACTCCATCATCATATCTAATCACTCCCTCATCATCCCTCATCATCCTTAATCACTCCCTTCTCATCCATAATCATCTATAATCAATACATTCAATACCTTGATAGTGGGTGTAATGGCTTCCCACATGTGCCCTATAGACTTCTATTATTTTTATAAAAATTTAATCACTCAAATAAGGCTCAAGGTAACTCTTATTTCACTCATCCTCTTTCACTCAACTAAGGAAATATTATATTCTCTCTAAAAATACCTTTCACTTATGGCTCCAAATAAATCTTGATTGATGAACAAATAACTCCTATTTCACTTGGCTATGTCTTAAATAAACTCTTCTTAAATATAATATATATTCATCTAGATTTGTGGTAGTTTAATCGATTACCATTTCTTCAATAGATATATTTAGATATGTGGTATCCATATCTACTTATATTTATAAATCCTTTATCTAGATCTATGGTAGTTAGGTATTCATATCTATCACATCATCTGAGTATAGGATCTGTGAGCCTTTCCCTTAAAGGCTAAATTGAATAAGAAAAAATGAATGTCATGCTTTCATACATAGTATAGTCAAATCCAATAACTAAAGTTATTGGCTCTTTAATACCAATCTATGCACCCATTATAAATAAATATATTATATGTAACTATAGATTAGGGGTTCCCCTTCACTACCATAGATATGAGATCTCACAACTAGGATTATGGATGCATGCAATTCAAATACTATGAGTGACTGCTTGTGCCAAGATAATTGAAGTGCTCTTCTTCTCTTCTCTATGGTGTCAAATAAATTCTATTAATATGGAGTTGGAAATCAATTTGTTCATGATCCCCACTATCACTAGACAAAATTTCTATCATGATCCCAACTCTATTGTTGAATATCTATCATGATCATGATCCCCACTATCACTAGACAAAATATATATCATTCTCAATAAAATTAGGCATTATTCTTAAATTAAAAACTAGCTAGGTGATCCAAGGTTTGGTTCACCTAGGGTGCCCTTCTAGACTTTTATTGATGTACATGACACATCCTAGACATTCAATTAGAATTTATCTTAGTGTGATTGAAACTATGTGATTGATAAATAAATCCATGTTTAATAAAGTCTCAAGTCAACCATAAATTTATGTCATAGTCATATAAACCTCCCATTTTACTGCTCATAAACATGGTTATGTCATTGATCACAATCAATTATACAAATCTATATATTTGGTTTCATTCAAGTGATGTCCTGATTAATATGGTTGGTTGGTTAATTATGATCTCTTCTCATAGCCAATGGTTGAGCCCTATTGATAACCCATTTGATATCTTTTTAATAATATGTTTTAGGTTACCGTACTAACAATATCTAGGTCAATTCATTCTATTGAGATCTAGGTTGATTCATTCTAATGATCTTTAGGTTGATTGATTCTAATGAGAAATTATGCATGTAGTTCAAGGTCATTTATACATGATAGTGTATTCTCTTTTTTGAATAATAGTGTATTTCATAACTCCACTCCAATTGATGTTTCCTACCAAGACATTCAAAGAGATGTACTAGATATATGGGTCTTGTGTCATTTATCCCTATCTATATTTCAACTAATTCTATAAGGTGCATCTAGGGGGTCCTGATTCAGTCATTCCTATCTCTAACTCAACCAATCCATTCTTGAGCTCCTATCTATATATGGATTCTTATCTCTAGCTCAACTAATTTTATACATACATAAGATTATAGCTTAATAAATCCAACATTTATGTTAGTTTCCAATCTTCTTGAGCTTAATATCTCTTGAATCCCTCTTGATCTCAGTCCCAAACTAGAGTGGGGAGTTAGGGCATGTATCCAAGGCTAAAACCAAGACAAAGTAGTGTCAGGTTCCATTCCTAACAATCAAACTTAAACCTATGAAACTAAGGAAGGTAATACACATATTCTAGTTGGTGATCCTAAAATACATTATAGTGTAGCCTAAACCCTTTGGAAACTAGGATCATGTCAAATATGTAGATAGGTTTTAAACCCCTTAGTGTCGGTAGTGCATATTTAAAACTTAGGGAACTCTTATTGATATGCATTTGATATCATGTTGGTAACATGACTCATGTGATCACATCCATGATGAGGGATGATAAATGAGTGATTAGGGTCGATTATAGATGATGATGGAGTGATTAGGGAATATGCAAGATGATGAGGGTTGATGAGGGATTGATTAAGGATGATGAGGGCTAATGAGTGGGTGATTAGGGATGATGAAGGCTAATGAGGGAGTCACTATGGATGATGAGGGATGATGAGGGAGTGATTAGGGATGATGAGGGATAATGAGGGAGTGATTAAGGATTATGAGGGCTATTGAGGGTTGATGAGGGTGTGATTAGGGATAATGAGTACCAATTAGGAAGTGATTAAGGATAGTTAAAAATGATGGTTGATAATAAAAGAATAAATAGGGATGATGAATTTTAATGAGGGAGTGATTAGGGATGATGAGGTAATGAATTGATATGATGAGGGATCATGAGGGAGTGACTAGGGATGGTGAGGGTAAATGAGGGAGTGATTAGGGATAATAATGGTGAATGAGGAAGTGATTAATGAGGATGAAGGATGATGAAGGCTGATGAGGAAAGGGTTAGGTATGATGAGGGATAATGAAGGATGATGATTAACTAATTAGGGATGATGAAGATCGATAAGGGTGTGATTAGGGGTGATGATTGATAATGAGGTATGATAAGGGTCAAGAGGGAGTGATTGGGGATGATTATAGATGATGAGGGATGATGATAGACTTATTAAGGATGTTGAGGGTTGATGAGGGCATGAATAGGGATGAGGAGGAATGATGAGAGCCAATAACAGAGTGATGGTGGATCTCAAAGGATTTGAGTTGAGTTTGAGATGTTTGGTAGTGGAAAGGTGGATTTGAGTTGAGTTAGAGATATTGATAGTGGTAGTGGTAGATTGATTTTGATATGAGCTTGAGAAAATAGGGTTGGAAATCACTCCCTCGCCTAAAATAGTAGTGATAGTGGTACTAGTAATGGTAGTTCCTTATGTAATTTTGGAATACTACAATATGACTATATTATATGAAAGTATAGGATAAATTGATTAGGTCATGTATGCATGAGATTGGAATTTATGCATGTATTAATTGACCCAGTTGTATGAATTTTTTTTGGAGTAAACAATATCTTTTTTGGATGACTCTTGAATGGTGTTCCTTATATTATAAATGGAGTGTATTGGGGTGATTATCCTAATTTATGTTTGGTATGTCAAGTAGGGCCATGATGGATTAATCTAGATTGATTGTCATATTATTTTTATGGCATAATTTTGAGTTGATCATGTTATTTAAGTAACAAACACTGGATTGGTGACTATGGATCAATTGATGAAGGATAAAAAAATGTTCAAATGATTATATTCATGTTCACACAACATCATATGGTTATGAATGTACACTTAGGATCCCCTATTGGATTGAACCATTCCATTTAACTACTATAACCAAGTTAAAAGGGGTGAATAGGTCAATAGTCCTACTACCAAGAGATTTAAGTAAAGCAATTTTGATATATAAACCTAAGATGTTATCTTTAGACTAAAAGTGCATAAATACTATCTCTATACACATAAAAAGTTGAGTGCTCAACTGAGCATATAAATGATATCTCTATTTCCCTTATATATAGATAGAAGGGTGATCTGTCAAATTTTATCCCCGTCTCAACCTAATTATCTATTAATGGGAAGTTGGTGGCACATAAATGACCTAACCATACTTGTATTCATTGGTTGAAGGCTATACTCAATCACCCTTATCTTGAACTATGAGAGGTCGAGGGAAAAATGTTATCTCCTAATCCCCCCATGATGCATCTATTTTATATGTTTCATGTAACATATATAATAGAGAGATCAAACTTATATCCATTTTTTGTCAGTGAATAGGTGTGATAGGTTTTCATTAGAGATACAAGATTGTATTGTGATTATAGGTATGCTACAAGATGCATGCTATAGGATAGTAATTTATGTCTATCAGTCAACCCATTAATAGAAAATCCAATAAATTATTTAGGAATTTACCCTAAATCCATGTTCAATCCTTTTTTTAACTGACCATAAATAACATAACTATGCGATGGGAATGATACAACTTAGAATAACATGGTTATGAGATGGAAATAACACCACCTAGAATGACCTTAACATTACTAGGGTTATTAATTCACCATCAGGTTATAGATTTTAATTATTAACATTTTAATAAGTTTTTAGACTATTTTAAATTTATTTAAGCATATTTTAAATCGTATAGGGTTTTTTTAGATATCCTACTTCAAGAGATAATAGGATAATATCATCCCTAGTTTTTAGAACTTAAAGCATCATTGATGTAAGCGATGCCTCTGACTCACATTTATAGGTAAAGCCATCACATTGAGTTATAACATACATAGCCTAACATATTTATGATAATGGTATTTAGGAATCAACCCTATAAATAGTTAGGGAGAAATAAGACTCATAACCATCCCTCCATTTATTAGTTCAATTCAATTAAAAGGCATAAATCCTAACATGTGAAAATTCCAAGTATATAGGTAAATTACTCCCCTGTATGTAGAATTCCATGTAAGAAAGTGTCAATGATGGGACAAACCCATTTCACTATTGTTTAAGTACCACATACCAAATTATTTCATGTACATCAATGCCTCTTTCACATACAGATCGGTATATAGAAAGGGTGATCTTTTTCAACGTACCAAATGGTATATAAGAAGGGCATGTATATATAAAGGTCTTGTATATTAGTTTGACATTACATATAAAGGGTTACCTCAATATTTAGAGTGATAAGGAACCATTATATCACTTGAAATCTTGATTATGGTTGCATAAGCACCAAAATTCTTTCTATCAAATTTTTATTTACTTAAAGGCAAAAACTACTCTATTTGGAAGACAAAGATTAGAACTCAACTAAAATTTGAGAAAAATTGGTTTATTATAGATGGATCCTACAACAAGTTCTTATATGCAAAAAATATTTTCAACTTTTATCAAATATTAATGCTTGTTATCTTACATGAACCCATCGAGTCTCAATCTCTTTGAGTGCACACCCTAAGGGGTGCACTAAGAAAGGGGTGGACAAACCATTGGTGATTCAAAATATTGTTTTCCATTATTGCCACTTATTACCAATCTAACCAATTCTTAAAACATTCCCCTAAATTATTACTTTTACACACTCCTCAAATCATATACCACCTTTTGTACCCTTTTTCCTAACCTAAAACTCCTTTTGATAATTTACATGACTAGGTAGACTAGGTTAACTTTGTTCTCTTATTGGTAACACTCATTTAGGGTTTAGGTCAACTTTTGGCTGAACTAGCCTACGACCTAGTGAGTTTTTATTAATAACAAAACTAGGTCGACTAGGTCAACACTATCGGATAAATATTTTGAAAGGGTTTAGGGTTAGATCCACCTATATAAACACATCAATTTTGCTATTATTATAGATACATAAATATTTATTATTCATTTATGTTTCTTAACAATCTACTCTTCCACCATTATAATTGAAGAGTCTTAGCTTAGGGTTTCTACTTAGGAATATAGTCTTTTGGAGAAGTCTTGGATGCTTTGGCCTTTCTTAGTGATCCTTACAAACCATAACAACCTCTTGTGAATACCCTTTGACCAATAGAGAGATTTATTCTTGATGAGTGTGTCATATAAGTAAGTATCTCTAACTTTGCTCCTCTCTTTAGTAGATAGAAGTAGCATAAGTAATGGCTTTTGAATAATATTACTCTTCCTCTCCATGAATGAGGGTCTTACCTATACATAGCTTAATTAAGATTTTTTTATGTATCTACTAACTCTCATATTGCTCCACAAGCTTTGATGAGAACTAGATTAGATTTATTTGCTTTACTTGTTATTAGTATAGTGAATATGAAAACATAGGACCTAGTTAGGGTTATTGTGTGGTTTTATTTGACTGGAGGTTTTGGAACCCTCCTTAGTGACATTATTATGGTAAGAGATCCCATAATTATGTCTATCAAATATATAATTGGTCATGTTCTTAATTATCTAATGTATACCTAATTAAAAGTGTAAGTAGGATCTATCTTTTACGAGTTAAGTTTGATTTGTAGATCTGATGCCTTTTTTATTGCAGACATTCTAGTGAAACTAATGTGAATTAACCCTTTGAAGTTTTTATTTTACATTTTTCATTTCTATCATTTTATTTATTATTTTTCCATATTTTTGATACTAGGTTGATAGGCTGATATAGTTTCTAACTTATGTGCACAAGTTTAACACACAATGGCATCAAAACAACTATGTTCTTTCTATGTAGGTCTTCATCAGATATGAGTTATTGGATTGATTAGGTCAACATAATATTCTTATTCACTTAAAAACATTAGAATATGTCCAAAATTTCAACTTAATCTCTTATTCAGTTCCAAAACAACAAACTAAGTCAAATAGGTCGACTTAGTCATATTAATAGGCTTCAACAAATAGGGAATTATAAAACTAGGTCAACCTAGTTGACATAGTTCATAGAAATTACAAACAACATTCAATGTACTTCAATAAAAATATCATAATACTCAGAATTTTCAAACCTACCAAGGTTCCTTTCTCTCTCTCTATCTTTCAATTCAGTTCTTCTTTATAGTTCTATTTTGTAAAGTTTGTAGTCTTTAAAATTACAATCATATAGCAAACTCGGTTGATCTAGTTGACCTAGTTTTGTATTCTATCTTTTGTCTAAAATATTAGGTTGACCTAATCAACTTAATTTGTAAAGACTCTAGCTTTTTTAGTATAGTAGTGACATTTTTGACTCTGTTCTATAATGTTTGCATAAACTATCATCTGAACCAATTATGTACTGTGTTTAATTTGGGAATTAACAACAATATGCTAGTAATTAATTCACACATTCACTTTTAGTTGCTTTCATGTTTAGATTAAATCACATATTCTAATTAAGTGGTTTTTTACTATAACATTTATTTTCACTATTTTTGCTTTTTCTTGCACACACTACCAAATCATATAGTTTCAAAATGCATTTAAATTTTTGTCTACCTAAGGCCTCACTACTTGGATTTCATCACCAAGGGGGGAAGCTAACTTGATTTTTTGGTCAGGTATAAACATGTGGTTGATGGTATATATTGGAAAATCAATTGACACCCTTATCATTATGGGATTGTGAAGTGAGGGGGAAGGCCCCAATACCAAGCCAGTACTATTACCAACACAAATGCCATTCGACCTAAACATCCTAAAACCATCCATAGATTACTTTATAGTTCCCTAATTTTAGATAACTTCCCTATCACACTTAAAATAACACTATAATAATCTAAAAACATTCAAGATGACCACCTAGAAGTTGTTTTTCAATTGACTGCTTGCTCTCTGCTCATTATATGTTGTATTTTAAAAACTTACATTAGCCAGTGTTGGTGAAAGGTTTTATGTTGTGTGCCTCAATTAGATCACTCCCATTGACCCAATTTCTTGTGTTTTTACTTCCATTTCTTCCTTTCAATTACATTGCAAAATTTTTTCCTATTTTTAGTTCACTGTCATTCTATTTGACATTGTCTTTTACAAACTATTTGTTTTTCCTGAGTACAGTACTAAGTTGACCCAATCGACTCTATATCTCTCTTACTAGTCATATTTATAATGAAATTACTTATATATTCACATATAATGATTTTATAATGTATAGAATAATAAAATATGAGAGATTACACAATGATAATTGATAACAGAATAGAATATTAGATAATATAGAAAAGCCACTTTGAAGGGGAAACCTCCATAATAATGTAATAATAGTAGAATACTTCACATGATGATTAAATACTAACCAATACCTCCTATATATAGTCTACTTAGCCAAGGTTATTCCATAGGCTGACCTATCGAAGAACATAGAGAAATGTAACAAGTAAATAAAAGAGATATGTAAGCCACAAGTTGGCCACACATATCCCTAGACACACCAATGGTTAAGGTAATAACAAGACCTTCCCCTTCAAAACAATGTTGTGGCAAATATGGATTTTTTTGTACAAGTGCTTCATCCTCCCAAGTGGCATCTTCACATGGCAGATTCTTCCATTTGATCAGGTATTCTGTAATTGCTCTAGAATGTAGTTGTTTGGTGTGTTTTTGAAGGATCACCTTAGGATCAAGAATAAATATACCTTCCTCATCTAATTTTGGTAATTCTATTTGAATGGTAACTTTATTTCTAATGACTTTCTTCAGGCATGATACATAAAATATTGGATGTATGTGAGTGGATAAAGGAAAATCTAACTTATAAGCCACACTACCAATTTTTTGCAAGATTTGATAAGGCCCATAATACTTAGGGGATAGCTTGTTATCCTTTTTTTTTGCTTCAATGACATCTATTTGTATGGATGTAAGCAAACAAAGACCAAATCACCAATGTCAAAATTTCTCTCACTTCTATGTTGATATGCTTGTTGCTTCATGTGATTTTGGGCCATAGCTAAATTTTCATGCAAACTTGTAAGGACCTCATGTTGATGGTGAATATGTTCTTCAACTGTATGAACCGTAAGATAGACCTTTAAGGTTGAAATTATAGATGGAGGGTGGTATCCAAATAGTGCCACAAAATGAGACATTTTGGAAGAACTATGAATAGAAGTATTATACCACCATTCATCAAGTGGTAACGAATGAACCTATTTATCTTGTTTATCAGAAACAAAACAATGGAGATGTCATTCTAGACATTTATTGACTACCTTAGTTTATCCATCAGATTGAGGATGATAGGATGAACTATGAGTCAATTGAGTGCCTAAACATGTAAATAACTCAATCCAAAAATTACTAGTGAAAATGGGATCTCTATCACTGATAATGATCTTAGGGGTCCTATGCAATTTCTGAACTGTATTGAGAATAGTAGAAGCTACTGTACTAGCAAAAAATGGCTAGGATAATGAATAAAATTGAGCATACTTATTGAGATGATCTAAAACAACCATGATAACATTTTGACCATCAGATCTTGGTAGCCCTATAATAAAATCCATAGATACCTCTTCCCAACACTAGCTATAGATAGATAAAAGTGTTAAAAGACTTGGAGTTTTGATGGTTTCACCTTTGTTTTATTAATAGATCATACATTCAGCTACATATTTTTGGACATCCCCCTTGAGACCTTCCCAAAAAAAATCCTCCTTGAACCTGTGATAGGTTTTCAAAAATCTTGAATGACCCCCAATTGGAGTTGCATGAAGTTCTTGAAGGATTTTTTGTTTAATAAGAGAATTTTTACATAGGTACAATCTATTTTTGTACCATAATGCATTACCTTTCCATGTGAATTTTTCAAATCCATCTAAACCTTGCTGAAGATTTTGAATCAAATCATGAGTAGTACTATCATGTTCCCAATCTGATCATGTTTTCTCTAGCCAATCTACTTATAAAATGTTTATGGCACATAGTAATGCCTCAACTGATTCATCTTTTCTAGATAGTGCATTTACCACCACATTGTCCTTGCCTTTTGTGTAGACTATTTCAAAATCATCACTTAGCATCTTAGTTACCCATTTTTATTATTCTTTAGATGATAACCTTTATTCTAAAAAATATTTAAGACTATCATGATCAATTTTTACTTGAAAGTGATGACCCATCAAATAAGGTCTCCATTGTTTGACTACATGAAAAATGGCCATCATTTCCTTCTCATGTATGGGTTTATGTTGATTTTTACCCTTGAGTTAATGACTTTAAAATGCTAGTGGTATATCTTCTTGCATGAGTACATCACCCATACCATACCTAGATGCATCACATTCAACCACAAAAGTTTTAAAAAAATCAAGAGTGGCCAATACTGGAGTAGTACACATAGCCAATTTCAATTATTCAACTGCTTAGGTAGCTGCATCAGTCCATTGAA
Source organism: Torreya grandis (assembly GCA_037957365.1). Classification (NCBI taxonomy): domain Eukaryota; kingdom Viridiplantae; phylum Streptophyta; class Pinopsida; order Cupressales; family Taxaceae; genus Torreya; species Torreya grandis. The sequence continues at coordinate 2,248,456 of JARHVA010000597.1, read as the reverse complement.
AGGAGTCTTTATTTAAAAAAAAGGTAAGTGAGGCTATAATACTACCATAATTTTTGACAAATCTATGATAGTAACTAGTAAGCCCTAAAAATCTCCAAAGTTGCTTGAGTGTCTTAAGAATTAGGCAGTCCACCATTACTTGGAGTTTTTTTAAGATCCACTTTCATTCCTTCATAAGACACCAAATGACCCAAATATTCAAGCTCACCAGCCCCAAAAGTACATTTGGAAGGTTTGGCATATAATTGATTTTGATCCAAAATAGAGAGTACCTATTTCACATGTTACAAATGGTCTACCTAATTTTTACTATAAATGAGGATATCATCAAAGAATACCAAAACAAATTTCTTCAAAATGGAATAAAATAGTATTCATCAAACTCTAAAAAGTAGATGGTGCATTTATTAGGCCAAAATGCATAACCAAAAACTCATAATGGACCTCATGAGTCCTAAAAGTGGTTTTGGGTATGTCTTCATCATGGATCTTGATTTGATGATACCCAGAATGCAAATCTAACTTGGTAAAATAAAGAGCACCATTTAATTCATCAAGTAAATCGTTAATGATAGGAATTAGAAACTTATCTTTGATAGTGTACTTGTTGAGTTTTATGTATTTAGGGCACATCCTCTAAGTGTCATATTTCTTTCTCACCATGACAACTAGTGAAGAGTATCCGCTTTGGCTATGGTGAATGATTCTTGCATCCAACATTTTTTGTACCATCTTTTAAATTTCATTTTTTTTGGCATAGGGATACATGTATGGCCTAATGTTGGGTGGTGTACTACCAAGAATAAGTGTGATATCATGATCATGCATGCAACTAGGTGGAAGTCCTTTTGGCATGTCTCCAAAAACAAAAAAATGAGCATCAATTATTTATTTCATATCAAGAGGTGGAGATGATTGAGTTAGCTATACTTTCATAGAAAACAAGTGAGCTACAAATCCTTTAGAACTCTTATAAAAAAATCTTTATCATTTGATCGGAGCTAACAAGTTGGGGAGATTTATCCTTTAATCCTCTTAGCTCAAATATCCTTTCTTCAAAATGAAAATGCATGAATAATTCTTGAAAATTCATCTCAATAGTGCCCAAAGTGGTGAGCCACTAGACTTCCAAAACAATATCAGCTCCACCCATCAAAATAAAAAACATAGGAGAATCCAATAAGTAGTCTCCCATGGCCAACTTAATACTATGACATTTTCCTAAATAACTGATAGTGCCACCATCTGCAATCATAACCTAAAAATTTGGATCTATATAAATGAAATAGTTCAAATAAGCATCCAACTTACTTTGGATGAAGTTGTCTGTACTCCAAAAATTAATTAAGATAGTGACATTTTATTTCTTAAGGAAACCCATCACCTTAAAATTTTGGGGAGTACTGATACCTGATAGAGCATGGCATGAAATAGTAGGCTGAGAGTCTTTAGATTCCTCCTCAAGAACTTCTACCTCCATATCATGTAGTTCTACATCATCTCCATCATCATTGGCACCTTCAATGTCAAATAGATTCTTTTCAACACAATGATGGTCTTTACTCCATTTGTTGTCACAACCATAACACAACCCTTTGGCTCACTTCTCAATTTTTCATTGTGTTAATTTGGTGGGCTAAGGAAATGATGGTGCTAGAAAGTTATGATCATGACCAGTAGTGAAATTTTTCCTTTTAACCATCTCTTTTTCTTCTATCATGCATGCCTTAGGGATAGATTCTAATATAGATGTTGGGCCAAACATTCAAACCTCATATTGGATGTTATCTTTGAGGCCACCCATAAAAAGAGATTCTAAAATTATTGAATATAATCCTTCACAAGTCATGTTTACCACGGCTTGGCTAATTAGCTGAAATAGTTCTCAAAGACATTATTCTGATAATGAGTTGTCAACTACTCAGTAAAAATAGTCCATGTAGTAGGAGCACCATTCTTTTTCTTTCGAGCACATAACCAGTGATACGAAATGAATTACTCAAGTTCTATATACAAAGATGTCACCATCACCCTCTAAGAATAAGGGTTTGATGCAGGTTAAATAAATTCTCAATTTGGTTAATCCAAGTGAAAAGATCCTTGCCATTGAACTTATGCATGTCCACTTTTGGCAACATCAGTTTCATAATAGTATGGGAGTTTTTGAGAGGAGGATTTGAATGCTAAAGTGGAAGGTTGTTAGGTTAAAATTGAGATGTGAGGGCAGCCAATTATGTAGTGATATATTATAATTCACTGTGAACTTCATTAATCTCTCTATGCATCCCTAAAATATTAGTTTGGACTGCAACAAAGTCATCATGCCTCACCAAGTTTTTTATGTCCTCTTGAATCTGAGAAATCATCAGATCTAAAGTTCTAGATTCTATGTCATTGGTACGAGTCTTAGGAGTTTATGGTGCCTCTATTCTTCCCCAAATTGAAGGCCCTACCATAGATTTAACCCTAGGAGGGTTTTGACCTCAAAAAAAGTGTACCAAGAAATGGTACCATTGTGATCACCTTGTCAAAATGAATCTAATGATTACCTTTGCACACTAGAGTAAAAATTTTGGTACCAAAAAAGTGTACCGATAGAATATACCATTGTAATCATCTTGCCAAGATGAATCTAATGACTACAAGTGTGCAAGGGGAAAAATTTTCCAAATTTCTTTTTAAATTAAAAAGTGTTTCGATCAATACTGTGCTAATGGAAAAAATTAATTCTTCTCAAATTGCAAGTTATGCTTTTTCACTTTCACTACTTCTAGAAGCCACACCTCACTAGATTCAAAAAAAATACCATAGAAAACTTACCCAAATCAAAGCTCTGATACCACTTATAACGAAATTTTTTATATATTCACATAGAATGATTTTATATTGCATAGAATTAAAAAAATGAGAGATTACATAGTGATAATTGATAGAAAAATAGAATAGTGGATAATATAGAAAAGCCACTTTGAGGAGCCAACCTCCACAACAATGCACTAATAGAAGAATACTTCACATGATGATTAAATACTAACCATTACCTCCTATATATAGTCTACTTAGACAAGGTTATGCCATATGCAGACTTATCTAATAACATAGAGAAATGTAACAAGTAAATAAAAGAGGTATGTAAGCCACAAGTCAGACACACATATCCCTAGACACACCAATGGTTAAGGGCATAACAATATTATAGTACTAGGTCAACTTGGTCAACCCTATATCCTAATCAGACTCTATTTTTCCTAGTTTACAGTTCTAAGTTGATCCAATTGACTCTACACTCTTACTATTGTCTTGTATGTATGACTTATTTCTCTATCTTCCTAACTTAGTTCTTTGCCTCTCATTTTTATTGCTTATCATCCTCTCTCTTTCCTCAAGCATGAAACCCCCTATCATAATATTCTTGGACACCTTGAATTCATTTAGATACTCTATGGGATTCTCTTTCCTTCTTGTCTTTTTTTTTAATCTTTTCTTCCTCTTTTCAATTTGTGGGGTATCTTGTAATGTCCATCCAAACATTACTCTAGCCTTTGGGGAATCTTTCAATGCCCACCCACATGTCATTTTAGACTTTGTGGCATCTTGTGATGTCCACTCTTATTTTCCATTACATGCTATTAAACTAATTCAACTTCAATAAACCTATCGAGACACATAGGCTTATCTCTCATGTGCTCATAATTGATATAGACATTAATCTCTATTCTTTCCCTTATTTTCATGATTTTTATATGTTATTTATCTAACACTTTTTGTGGGATACTTACATGGGTCTCACCCTCTATAGTATTTCTCTTTTTTAATAAACCTTAGTCCTTCCTTTTGGTCTTTTGGTTTTCCCTTTTTCTCATGAGTTACATTGTAAGACCATTGATAGGACCCAATCTTCCTCATGATGTACTTTTATCCTCTTTGTTTTCTTACTTTTTACACACTTTTCGGTACCCCTTGGGTTTTTATTTTGTGAGTTATAGTGTAAGACCATGGATAGGACCTGGCCTACCTCATAAATACCATCTTTTTTTGTCCCATTTATGTTTCACATGCTTTGTACACCCTCGTGGGTTTTTCTTTTGTGAGTTGCAGTTTAAGACCATGGATAGGACCTGGGCTTCCTCATAAAATCACCATCTTGTCATTCCTTTTCTTACATTGTATTTTTCAATGATTATGAGTTATTGATCCTTTATTCTTAACTTTAGATTTTGCTTCTTTTGATAGATGTAATTTACACAACAATCTATGTTATCATGTTTTCCTCCATTTCCCTCATTCTTATGATAAGGAATCACACTTTGTTATCATTATATCCTTTTTTCACCCTTTGTCACATTTTTGTGATTTAAAGTAATTAAAATTATTTCATGTTTCATTCCTCTTGATTTCCTTTCTTTTCACCCCACATTAGATAAAAAAAGGTTAAAGTCAATATAGAACTTTTATTTCACCTAGATTTATGAGAATCTTAGACACCATGCTCTCTAAGTTCTCTATCTTAGCAACCAAGACCCAAGTACTCAAATTAAATTCATATTTAGCACCCATTTTTGGTTTTCTAGATCCATATGGAGGAGGAATAAAAAAACACATCAATAAATTTAAAATCTAAATCATTTAAAATAAAAGGCAGTGATATACATGTTAAGGTATGGAGCTAAAAGCTTCACCCCATGAGCAGAATACAGAAGTTGTTGGAAACACAGTCACCGTCAACGGTCTCGCGCAGAACAGAAGCTGTCAACGTCGGTAGCAGGTCAGCCGACATCGGTCACAGGCGGACTGACAGGGACCGACGTCGATCACCTGTGTATGTCTGGGATCTATTTTATGCGAGAACAGAATGTTTGCATGATGAGAATAAACTGTTGGTTGTAAGCCCGCATTTCTAATTTGAGTAGAACTGATTAGAGCCCTTGTTTAGGAGGTGCATATATTAGTTATAAATGCATGCTCATGTTTTCTTATTTTATATATAAGATTAGATCTTCATAGCTTATGGAATTGGACTGTACAATATTTGTATATGTGAATCAATTCAGATTGTGGAGTTGATTGTAATTGAGAGAGAGGACTCTTGAGGGAAAGAGATCTAAGAAGAGATCTATACATTTGAGAGATGTGAAAGAAAAGAAGTTTCTTCAATTGTAATTCCTTCTGTAAAGAGTTTAATACAAGTTTTCACGGTGGTTTCTTGTATCTCTTATTTCTTTCTAATTCTGATTCTAGTTACTTATCTATCTGTCTTATTTTCGCATATAGTTGCTTTCATATAGTAATCAATTTTTTTGATTGATCTCCAACAAGTAGTATCAGAGCTTGGTTGCAGGTTCTAAAGCTTGATACCAACAAGTGGTATAAGAGCTTTGGTTCACTAATAGGTGGTTCAGATCTATGTAGTATGTATTGATTACAGGTTACTCACAGGGATTTCTATTTGAGTGGGAGAAGCAATGGCAGAAGAAAGTAAACTAAGAATGGAGAAGTTTAATGGCAAGAACTATCAATTATGGAGAATGCATATAGAAGATTATCTATATCAAAAAGATTTATACTTACCGTTAGGAGGAACTCCAAAGCAGCCCAAAGACATGGATGATGAAGAATGGGAAGTTCTTGATAGAAAGGCTCTTGGATCTATAAGATTGAGTCTAGCATCTACTGTGATATCTAATTTATCATAGGCAAAGTCTATGGTAGAGTTAATGACTACTTTAGAAAATTTATATGAAAACCCCTCAGCTTCAAATATGGTATATCTTATGAAGTAGTTATTTAATTTGCAAATGCAGGAAGGTGGATTTGTATCTAATCATCTAAATGATTTTCATGGAATTGTAAATCAATTAAATTCAGTCAAAATAGTATTTGATGATGAAATTAAAGCTCTATTAATCTTATGCTCTTTACCAGAGAGTTGGCATAGCTTGGTAATGGCAGTTAGTAATATTGCATCTGCTTCAAATATTTTAAAAGTGGATGATGTTGTTAGTGTAATCTTGAATGAAAAAATTTGCAGGAAAAGCACAGAGGAGACATCAGGGAATGCTTTAAGTTTTGAGAGCATGGGAAGGCAGAAAGAGAAGGGCAAGAAAGGGAGATCAAGATCTAAGTCAAAGATGAGAGGTAGATCCAAATCTAGAAATGGCAGAAAGCCACAATGCTGAAATTGTGGAAAGATAGGGCACATAAGCAAAGATTGTTGGTCAAAGCTTAAAGAGGATAGACAGCATGATGATAAAGAAGAAGCAAAGGTGGTAGGTATTGTTGCACAAGATGCTCTTATATTCTCCTTGCATAATAATATAGAATCTTGGGTTTTAGATTCTGGTGCATCTTTCTATGCAACCCCCAATAGAGAATATTTTAGTGACTATGTCCATAGATATTTTAGAATAGTTTACTTAGGGGATGATGAGCCTTGTAAAATTATTGGCAAAGGTAAAGTGTAGCTGAAAATGCAGAATGGAAACACATGGGTGTTGAGAGATGTCATGCATATTCCCAGCTTGAAGAGAAATTTGATTTCTGCAGGAAAGTTAGGGGATGAGGGTTGTACAGTAACTCTCACAGCTAAATCTTGGAAGGTTTTCAAGGGTGCACTTGTATTGGTCAGAGGTAAGAGAGTAGGTACTCTCTATTTATGTAATTGTATTACTGATAATTCTCCTTCTATATTATTCTCCTTCTATATTATCTACTTTAGATGTAGATGCAAAATTGTGGCATCAAAGGCTTGGCCACATGAGTGAGAAGGGAATGACAATTCTTAAGTCAAAAGGTATGTTTCCAGATTTAAATATCATAGATCTAGATTTTTGTGAAGACTGTATTTTTGGAAAATAGAAGAGAGTGAGTTTTCTCAAGACTGGGTCAACAAAGAAGAAGCACAAATTGTAGCTTGTTCACACAGACGTGTGGGGACCATCCCAAGTTGCTTCTATTAGAGGATCACAGTATTATGTTTCCTTCACAGGTTATGCTACAAGAAAGGTATGGATCTATTGTATTAAGAAGAAATTTGATGTTTTTGACACATTTAATATTTGGAAAGCTATGGTTGAGAATGAAATAGGCAAGAGATTGAAGTGCCTTAGATCTGACAATGGTGGTGAGTTCTGCAGCCACAAGTTCAACTGGTATTATTATATGCATAGGATCTGCAGGCAAAGGACTATTCCAAGAACACCCCAACAAAATGGAGTTGCTGAAAGGATGAATAAAACAATCATGGAGCGTGCAAGGTGTATGAGATTGCATGTTGGATTGCCCTTAGAGTTTTGGGTAGAAGCTGTGGATACTGTAGTGTACCTGATTAACAGAGGACCCTCTATAGCATTGGATGGTGGAATTCCAGAAGAGCCATGGACAGGTAAAAAGGTAGATCTATCATTTCTCAAAGTTTTTGGTTGTGAAGCCTTTGTGCACATTGATAAGTAAAATAGAAAGGAGCTAGATGCTAAGTCTATGAGGTGCACATTTATTGGCTATGGCTCTGATGAGTTTGGATTCAAGTTTTGGAATCTAAGAACTAACAAGATAATTAGGAGATGTGATGTTATTTTCAATAAAAAAGTGATGTATAGTGATCAGCTAAAGAAGTTAGATCAACTTGAGCAGAGTAATGGAGAATTAGACGAGGTGAAGGTCCAAAATGAGATCGCGGGAAAGAAAAATCATAGAAAGGAAAACATAGAGACCGACGTCAGTCAGGTAGGAACTGACATCGGCCGTACAGGGACCAATGACGGCCGTATAGGAACTGACGTCGGCCAGGCAGGAACCAACGTCGGTCAGGAAAAACTGATGACGGTCAGTTACAGGCCTGGAAGTGACCGAGGTCGATCACTGTCAGAGAATTTGGGCAGACAACGTGTTGTGAATGAGTCTCAAACGCCCAACAAGAGGTCAGAAAGGGTAAGTAAACCTCCAATTCAATATTCCCCTTCATTATTTTATTTATTACTAACTGATGGTGGAGAACTAGAGAGTTTTGATGAAGCAATATAGGTGGAATCCAAGAGTCAATGGGAGCTAGGCATGAATGAGGAAATTGATTCCTTGAAAGAGAACCAAACATGGGATTTGGTTGAGTTGCCAGCAGGAAAGAAGACACTGAGGAACAGATGGATCTACAGATTAAAAGAAGGTGAGAATGGACAGATGAGATATAAGGCCAGGTTGGTAGTGAAAGGATTTGCACAGAAACCAGGTATTGACTTTGGTGAGATTTTTTCTCCTATTGTTAAAATGACTTCTATATGGATTATATTGTCTTTAGTTGCTATTGAGGATTTGCATCTTGAGCAGCTTGATGTTAAGACAGTGTTTCTTCATGGAGATTTGGATGAAGAAATATATATGTATCAGCCGAAAGGATATGAGGTCAAAGGTAAGGAGAAGCTAGTGTGCAAATTGAAGAAAAGCTTGTATGGCCTCAAGCAAGCTTCAAGACAATGGTATCTGAGATTTGACAGGTTTATGACTGAGCATGGCTACAGTAGATGTCAATCTAACCATTGTGTGTATTTTAAGAGATTGGATAATGGTAGATATATTATTCTATTATTGTATGTAGATGATATGTTGGTTGTAGGATCACACATGCAGGATATCTCTGAGCTTAAGGTGAAATTAGCTCACACATTTGCCATGAAGGATTTGGGAGCAGCAAAGAAAATCCTTGGCATGAATATTAAGAGAGATAGGAAAAATCACAGGTTGATTTTGTCTCAAGAGAATTATGTGAACAAGGTGTTGAAACGGTTCAATATGCAAGATGCAAAATCGGTAAGCACACATATGGCTGAACATTTCAAGTTAAGTAAAGAATAGTGTCCTAATTCACATGATGAGGTAGAGTACATGAGAAAAGTTCCATATGCTTCCACAGTAGGAAGTTTAATGTATGCAATGGTTTGTACTAGGCCTGATATTGCCCAAGCAGTGGGAGTTGTAAGTAAATATATGGCCAATCCAAGAAAGGAACATTGGAAAGCAGTTTAGTGGATCCTTAGATATCTGAGAAGAACTAGCAGTAGGTATTTTTGCTATGGCAGTTCAAATACTTCTCTACATGGTTATGTAGATTCAGATATGGTAGGTGATTTAGATGGTAGGAAGAGCACCACAGGATATGTTTTCACTATAGGTGGAACAGTGGTTAGTTGGATATCAAAGTTGCAGAAGGTTATTGCCTTGTCAACTATATAAGCAGAATATATTGTAGTCACAGAGGCTAGCAAAGAGATGATATGGATGACACAGTTCATGGAAGAGCTTGGAAAGGAGTGAGAGAGTTGTAGACTATATAGTGATAGTCAGAGTGCAATTCATTAGGCTAAGAATTTAGCCTTTCATTCAAGAAAAGAGCATATACAGCTTAGGTACCACTTCATTAGACAGGTATTGGAAGATGGTGAGTTGAAGCTGGAGAATATCCATACAGATAAAAACCCTGTTGATATGTTAACCAAGCCAGTTACAAAGGAGAAGTTGAATCTTCATTCAACTTTCGTTGGTCTTCATGATTAAGTTGAAGATGGAAGAGCTAGAAGATGTTGCTGTACATGTACTGGTGCAGTTGTTTATCTCCAAGTGGGAGATTGTTAGGGTATGGAGCTAAAAGCTTCACCCCATGAATAGAATACAAAAGTTGCTAGAAACATAGTCACCGTCGACGGTCTGGCACAGACCAGAAGCTACCGACGTCGGTAGCAGGTCGGCCGACGTCATTCACAGGCGGATTGACAGGGACTGACATCGGTCACCTGTGTATGTCTGAGATCTATTTTTATGTGAGAACAGAATGTTTGCATGATGAGAATAAACTGTTGGTTGTAAGCCTGCATTTATAATTTGAGTAGAACTAATTAGAGCCCTTGTTTAGGAGGTGCATCTATTAGTTGTAAATGCATGCTCATGTTTCCTTATTTTATATATAGGATTAGATCTTCATAGCTTATGGAATTGGACTGTACAATATTTGTATATGTGAATCAATCCAGATTGTGAAGTTGATTGTAATTGAGAGAGAGAACTCTTGAGGGAAAGAGATCTAAGAAGAGATCTGTACATCTGAGAGAGGTGTGGAAGAAAAGAAGTTTCTTCAATTGTAATTCTTTCTATAAAGAGTTTAATACAAGTTTTCAAGGTGGTTTCTTGTATCTCTTGTTTCTTGCTAATTCTAATTCTAGTTACTTATCTATTTGGCTTATTTCTACATATAGTTGCTTTCATATAGTAATCAATTTTGTTGATTGATCCCCAACAATACAAAAGGTAACATACAAATCTATAAAGTCAAAATCACACCAAAATACATGATTCTAAGAACATATCCTATCTCTAATCAAATCTTAAACTCAATATATGGCCTCACAATAGATTTGAGGTCCATTGGGGTATGGTAGGCTAGTAGATTAGAATATGAGAATTAAAAAAACCCTATGGTGCTACCTACTTTCTCATGCAAGTACCTAATTTTTGTAGTAGATGACGACTCTGTAAGGGGTCCTAAGGAATGGAGAAATTATTGTGGAAAGGTAGGCCCATTTTAATTTTCATGTATATATCCTTCATGGGATGATATACATACTTCATTTTTAACATAATACTTGTATGGCTAAGATAAGTTCTTTAGAGTCCTTAATTTTGATAGTCCTCTTATTTTGATAAACCTAATATGAGTGTCTTGACTTTGATAAAGAGTTCCTCTACCTTGGTTATTCCTTCATTCTCCCCTCCACCCATTTCATTTTCCCCCCTTGATAAGAAAATTATGATTACAAATATTTTTCCCCTCTTCTCTACTTCCTTATTCTTCACATCTTAAAAACATGCTAGCACTACTTTATTTCATTTTTATCTATCCTTAGAGCAAAACAATATGTTTGAGCAACCATGGATTATTTTATTTACACCATGGATCTACATTTATAGATATTCCTTGATTTATTTCACCATTTGTCATTTTTGTACTACCTTTTTTTTCAAACACCTGATTTGTTTCTACTTGTATTTTTTCCATTGTTGAGTAGGGTTGGTTTGTTACTTCTCACTCATCAATGTTGTTTTCCCTGTTATGTACTTTTTACATTGATGATTGAGTAAGGATTATTATTGCTTACTCATCAATGTTGTTTTACCATTTTTCTTATCCATCTTTATTTAAGTAAGGATTGTTACTTCTTTCACATTGATGTTTGATTACCATCCTTTTTGACATGTATCCTTGGTTTGATTTCATGAGTTTGTCTTTCTTACTTAAGGTTTCCTTATTTGAGTTTTTTGATCTTTAGTAGCCTTGGATTTTTGATTACATGATTCAATCTAAATTTTGACTTGATCATTTGGTCTAACATATCACTTGTCACCCCAACTTACCAAATTTTCAAGTAAATCCCATCCACATAGCACCAATTATCTTGGCTTTTCTATGTTTGTTTATTTTTTCTCTTTAGTTTTATATTCTTGAGTTTATTGAAAGCAGTCTCTACACCTTCCATAATAAAAACTACAAACACATCAGATAACCATCCATCAATATATTTAAGTCAAAGTATGCATCACATTTTACTTTTTGGTTATTTTCCTATCAATCATTTACTTTTAGTTATTTTTATTTTAAAATACTACAAATTTTTTTTAGCCTCAATGTTGTGTGTTACTATGTTATTTTCTTGAAGCACCATCCCCTATTATACCTAAGTGACACATGATGAGCTTTAATTGGGGCATATGTATAAACATAATATTTTCAATTTTTATCAAATATTAATGCTTTATATCTTACAGCAACCCATCGAGTCTCAATCTCTCTGAGTGCACTCCCTAATAGGTGCATCGAGAAAGTAGTGGGCATACCATTTATGCTTCATAAGATTGTTATCCCTTATTTCCACTTATTACCAATCTAACTAGCTCTTTGAATATTCTCATAAGTTATTACTCCTATTTTACACACTCTTCTAGTCATTTACCACCTTTTGTACCCATCTTCCTAACCTAAAACCCCTTTCAATATTTTACATGACTAGGTTGACTGGGTCGACATTGTACTCTTATTGGTGAAACTCATTTGGGGTCTAGGTCAACTTTTTCTTGACCTAGCCCATGACATAATGAGTTTTTGTTAATAACAATACTAGGTTGATTGGGTCAACCCTATCAACTGAAACTTTCAGAAAGGTTTAGGATTAGATCTGATTATATAAACACATCCATTTTTTCATTATTATATATACATCAAGATTTATTGTTCATTTACACCATTCTACTTGATAAGTCTTATCTTACGGTTTATACTTGGAGATTCTAGTCTTGTGGATAATTCTTGGATGTTTTGGACTTTCTTAATGATCCTTACAAACCACAACAACCTCTTGTGAAACCCCTTTGGCCAAGGGAGTGATTGAGTCTCGACGGGTTCATCTTCTGGGTAAGTATCTCTGACTTTGATCCTCTCTTTAGTAGATGTAAGTAGCATAAGTAATGTCTTTTAAATAATATTACTCTTCTTCTCCATGCATTAGGGTCTTACCTATACATAGATTAATTAAGATTCTCTTATGCATGTTTATTTTTATTTGTTTACTAAATGTCATATTGTGCCACAAGCTTTGGTGATCACTAGATTATATTTCTTTGCTTTACATGTTATTAGTATAGTGATTATGAAAACATAGGACCTAGTCAAGGTTATTATGTGGTTTTGATTGATTGGGGGCTTTGGAACCCTCCCTAGTGATATTATTGTGATAAGATATTCCCTGATTGGGTCTAGTGGATTCATAATTGGTCATGTTCCTAATTATCTAATATATCCTTAATTATAAGTGTAAGTAGGATTTATTTTCTTTGAGTTAGGATTGATTTGTAGATCTGATGCACGTTTGATTGCATATAGTTCATTTGGTATTATATTATTAATTTGAATTTTTGGAATAATAGAAGAGTAAGATGAAAGAGAAGATGATTTATCTAATGTTTCCTCATGTTCATGTGTATTGTCATGTGTATAATAATCCTCATATCCATCATTATAAAAATCATCATCATCATCATCATCATTCTATATGAAATCATTATCATGGTCTAATGTACAATCTTGGAAATTAGTCCATTCATTTTTATAATAATGATAAAAATTCAAGATTGCATCAAGTGGATGAGGGGTAGAAGGATTTTTAGATGCCATTTTCAACTTTCCAAAGAAGATAATGTAAATAATAAATAATAAACACACAAGAGGTAGAATATAATCTAACATAAGTATGCGTACAATGTGTATATTTATTGAAAAAAGTTTGTAATAGAAAATAAAGTTGTTGAAACCCTGGTTTCATGTGGATTTAGGGTTTTAATTTAGGGTTGTGTTGTAAATATTTAAATTAAATTAAATTAATAAAACCCTAGTATGGGATTAATTAGATTAGCTAGGTTAATACAAAAAATTAGTATATCAATTTTTTGTAAACCTAATTTAATTTATAAAATTGAGAGAAGGTAAACCCTAAGTAAAATTAGGATTTTTATGTAATATTTGATGGAAGACAAGTTCACCAAATGTTTAACCTCTTAGGGTTTTACTATGTAAATCTTAAGCTAGATTAAAGGGTTGGGACTATTTTTAATTTGGAATAAAATTAGAATTTATTGATTCTATGTAATTTTCTAAAAATAGTAAATACAACTTATATGGATATACATAGATTTTATTGTGGATCTACGTACTGGAGATAGCTAAGTAGACATAGAGGAATCTTTCATCTATTGACTATTTTTTGAGATCTAGCTCTAAACATTAATTCCCTCCTTAGGATAGTAGCGCTATGTGGCATTAATGTCTAAAACCTAGTGATAGTGTCCTTCCTATAGTGATTATCTATAAATTTTAGGGAAGTTACATGAGTTTTTTAGGGTTATATAGGTGATTTCCTATCACACGAGGGCTCACCTATGTCACTATTTTTGGATGATTCTTCTCCAAAACCCTAAGGAATACCTGCACATATGAAACAATGAACTAATCAAATGCACAAAGAAATGAAAAACTACGTTAGGGGATGTTACAATCATGTGGAATAAAACTCATATTTCCCTAGATTTTGCCTACATTAACCCCAATGATAGGGATCTAAGATTTCATGTAGTTCTCCCTAAGGGAATGTGCACCTTCAAATTACATGGTATACTGGGATGATTTTTTCCTAAGCCCTTCTTTGATCAAGCATGCAAATATTTAGGTGTGAATGTTGAGTAGTATGTATAGTTTATGAGTTATACTATTGGTTGATTTTATGTAATTAAGTGCCAAAATAATAAGTACTATATGTAAAATGCCTTAAGAGGATATTTATATAGGAAGATATTTGTTTATAATATAATACCTTGTTTTTTGGTTGATAAATCGTGAAAAAGATATTAAAAACATAAGAGAAGGGTCACAGAGGGGTCGGGACTCAAACACAGGTGAAAGGTCTCATCAGACACTGAAGGTAAAAGTGGATAGTAGTGTCATGTGGCACTACTACCATGAAAATGGCATGAATGTTTGAAGGCTCAGAATAGAGCAAAAATTAAGGATGACGGGCTAAGGGCCCCTAAGACTAAGAAAAGGTGACCTGTGACTATTGAAGGTGTCAAAAATTATGAACAAAGACATAAGAAAGATCAAATGACTCAAGATGACCATGCAAATAAGAACTATAACCATCATTAAGACCCTTTGTGTGAAAGAGAAATAAAAGACATAGTACTTGTGGTTGCTTGACCAAATTAGGGTGTTCACAAGAACTATGAGAGAAGACAAGAAGGTAAAGTTTTCATGCATGAAATTGAAGGATCATGCAATGATCTGGTGGGATCACCAAAAAAAAGAAATAAATAAAAAAGGTAAATAAAATATCAACTTGTTGAAAAATATGGATAATAAGGTGAGGTAGGAATTTCTTATCATGGATTATGCACAAAACATATATAGAAGATTTCAAAATATGAGAAAGAAAGATCATAGTATATAAGATTATACTAATGAGCTTTAAAAGTTTTCCATACAAGTGGATCATAATGAAACATAAGAGAAAATGGACGCATGGTATGTAAATGGTTTGAATTTTTCTATTCAAGATGAATTAAGCATGTATAGAATGCTTTACATGGAGGAATATTATCAATTAGCTTTAAAGGAAGAAGAAAAATAAAATATACATAATTTCATAAGAACATCTGTTGGGACAAGAAGAGGATAACCCCTTCCAATAAGGGGACAAGGTGGATTTAATACAAATAGATGTGGTTTTAATCCTACTAAAGGAGAATCATCATTTGGTTCATAAAGACAAAAGATAATAAATAAGGGTTTCAATACCATCAAAAAATAAGAGGATTTCAAAGAGGATGAAGCTATGGTGGTGGTCAAAGATGGATTCCAAATAAACATAGGTCTTATGTTTGCTATAGATGTGGAGAAGAAGGCCATAGAGAATTTGAGTGTCCACACTACCGAGGTCAAGAAAGGAGGTAAGAGGATCGCCCAAGAGTGAATTTAATTAAAGTTTAAATAAAAGAATAAAATATTTAAGTTTCAGTAGCAGATATTGGAAAAAATCTCATGATGAGAAGAGCAATGATTGCTCTAAGAAAATAACATGTGTAGAATAAAGAAGGTGGTGATGCATGGTTGCGAACAAATATATTTCTAATAAGGTGTACTTTAGGAGGTAAGATATGCAAAATAATTATAGATGATGGTAGTTATGAAAATATGGTTTCTAATGATATGATTAAGATAATAGGTTTGTAGTGTGAAAAACATCTTATTCCTTATTAGATTTCATGGTTTAAGAAAGAGAATCAAGTTATAGTAGATAACATGTTCTTAAACAAGTGTAGACACTTAAATACTACACATGACAATTTTAGATGTCAAACTTGAACATATCAAACTACTAATTTAAAACCACTAACTTAACCTTTCAAAAACACCCCTTTTTGACCATTTTGCTCTAAATCCTTGATCACTAATGGTTGGCCTAACTATTGACGATTAGGTCTCCAAACCCATTTTAAAGCAATAAATCATTTACAACTTTGTGTGAGATTAACAACTCCCAAAATGGTAAATTGCTTTTAAATTTATCTTTATATCATCATGAAATGGAAATTTTATCTTCGATCCATTTAGTAACTTCCCCCATTTTCATTTAACTTCGTATTATAAAAAGAGAAGAGGAGGAAGTTCTAAAGGATCCAAAATCAAGTAGTTTGTATTCAAGCTCTCTTACAGGTACCTGACATTCCTTTAGCAAGCAAGTAGCAACATTGGAGACATAAACCTCTATCAAAAACACTTTTGAAGGCCAAAGTACAATCACTTTGGCCACATTACTCTAGACTTCCACCATTAACCATCTGGCAAGTTACAAGTATCTTTATGCTTGTGTTCTTTATTCTATTTTATTTCTAAACCCCATGACCTGATCCAAATTACCTTTTACCTTCTATTTTTAACCAAAATCATATTCAAACCCATACCTAATTATTTACCCAATCTAAAATTACTTTTTTGACCACTCCCAGAAATACATAGGTAACCACTAAAGCTTCACCCCAACCACCAATGGTTTTCCTTAACCACTAATGATTCACCCCAACTGTCAATGGTTTGCCTTAACCGCTGACAATTTCCCTAACCATCGACGGTTCATTGTGGCATAATTTTCCAACAAGCTATTTTCAACCCTTTGCCTCAGGAAAAACCTCACTTTCTATGTTTCCCTCTGACCACAGAACCTTCCCTAATTTTCTAGATCATACCCTGACCACCTTAGCATAACATTTAATAATTTTCTCTTAACAAGCAATTTATCATTTTCTTTCTTGCATATATTTTATTTTCTTATCATTTCATGCAAGTATCTTCTTTTATTATTTCAAGCTTGATTGTCATAAAAAGTGGATTGCCAGCTTCCTAGAAAGCATTACATTTTTTGGATCTAGCTTACGCTAGTCATTTCACTCAACCATCCATCTAATAACCCCATTTTCTAGTATATTTCTTATCTATAGATTATTCCTTACAAGCCAAAGAGGATTTCCCATCATTGTCTAAATTCATGCATGCATTCTACTAGGTATTCTTTTACACACCCTACTACTAGTTTTAGTACTTGCTGCCAAATTAATAAATGAGAGAAATTAACTAAAACATTTTAGCACACCTGGTGGGACCTAGTTCCCTTTTTCTTCCTTTATTGTTTTCTCATCAAATGAAATCTAAAAATGTCTTTTTAGGCTTAAAATAAACCTTCTACATCCATTGATTTCTTACTAATCTTAGTTCATCTAGTAACTTAGGAGGTAAAATAATTAATCATAAATTTTTAACTTTTTATCACACACTAAACCAAACCACCAAACAATTAACACATCAAAACATATCTGAGATAAGGCTCGACTAGGATTTCATCACCTAGCAGTAACCTTACCCCTTCCTAGCTATCCTACTTGGATTTCACCACCAAGAGGAAAACTAACTCAACTCTCTAGTTGAGTATAAACTTTGAACTTGATATATTTTGGCTAAGCACCCGATATTCTTATCATTGCAAGACCATGAAGTGAGGGGGTAGGCCCTAATATCAATCCACGTACCGAAGTTCAACATAGATTTCTCTCTTAAGCCCCTGAACTCAACCTAAAACCAACCTTAGATTTCCTCTTTAGTACCCAATCCACCAACCTAATTCCCTCTTCACACTTTCTAAAGGCATAAGCCAAAAGTGATCTAAAAATAATCCTAGGTTTAAACACACTTTTAATGTATGCATTGATTGCCTTGATTTATTTTCTCTTGATTGCTCTTTGTTTAGGGTGTGGGTTTCATCATTTCCTCTCATGGTCTTTATGATCCAACTGTTGAGGGATCAAACCACCCAATAACCTGCCTCTCACCATCTTGTCTCCATTACTTTGTTTAATGGAAACCCTACCTATAGTCTTCCCTAGAGATCCTAGCTTTTCTAGAATCTCAAAAGACAACCCTATTTCCTTAAAGCATTACCTTGCATCAAAAGCTACTCATGTTCTCAACCTCGCCTACAACCAACTTAACCTTATCTATAATTAACCCCACCTTACCTATAACCAACCTAATCTTACCTATAATCAACTCAGTTCCACTTGCAATCAACCCAACCTTACCTATGATCAATCAATCATCAACTTCAACCAACCAACAAACTATTAACCTTCACTCAAACTAGTTAAAATGTTAATAGACCAGATGAATAGGTTAGATTCATCCATTTTTGATACCTATGACCCATAAACCTTCACTTACAACCAATCAAACCCCAACTACAACAAAATAAAAACCAATCAACAACTATTTAATCATCATCATACCCAACCAACAACCTACCAACATCGATCATATCAATCACCCCAAACTTTGGGCCACTTACACCAACCATCATATCCATTACCCCAAATAAACTTATCAACCTCAACTTATTAACCAACCCATCAACTAACCTATCAACTCATCAATCTATCAACCTATCAACCCAACCAACCTATCAATCTATCAACCCAACCATCATGTCAATTACCTCAACCCACTTTATCAACCTCTAAACGAACCTATCAACCTCTCAATCTATCAACCTTTCCAACATTGCCTAACCTATCAACCTTATCAAATCCAACTAAAAATTACCAACTAAACCTACCTAACCTATCCAACCCACCTAAACTATCAAACCTACCTAAATTATCAAACCTATCAAACCCACCAAACAAACCCATATCATCAAACCTATCAGATCAACAAACCTCATCAAACTAACTAGTTAGCTCATAAATTCAAGAACCATTGGTGTACTCTCTTCCTAAGTAATACACCCTGTTGGGGGAATCATATACCTCAATCCTTGACAAAATCTTACAGGCTTCCATCATTAATCTTCCTCAAATAAAACCTATCAATAAATCTCTTTCAAAGCCAATTTGGTTTATAGAGAATGAATTTTATGCCTATCATCACACACACAAACATGATATCAACAGATGTGGCTCTTTTAAGAGGTTCATCCAAAAATTTATCAATCACAAGGAGGTTTCAAAGGATATTCTTTGTGTTCCACCCAACCTAGCCTTAAATATCTTCAAACAATCAATCATTAAACCTCTTCCTTCACTCCTTATTGAGGAAACCCATGACCAAATCCCTCAACATAATGAGGCCCATATATTTGATTTGGTTTTTAGTCAACCTATAACTAAGAAAACAATAATCCAACCCTTAATTGAACCACTCGTTAATCGAGTAGAACTTTCTCAACTTTCCTTAGAAATCATAATCAAGGAAGCCAACCAACATTTTCCACTCGCTCATGTGGAAATGACCAATTAACATTTTCCACTTACCCATGTGGAACCAACTAACCTACCTCTTCCACTTACCAATTTTGTGGAACCTACCATCAACCCTACCTTACAAACCATCAACCCAACCTTAACAAGCATTCTCCCTACATCACCTATCATGAACTAAACCACACCTACTATTAACCTAAACAAACTTACCATCATCCTAACCTTACTAATAACCATTCACCCAACCTTACCTTACCAACCAAACCCAACAATCAAATCAACCCAACCAAAAAACCAATTCAATCATTTATCTGACCTCTCTCAACCAATCAACTCAACCTTTACATTGAATCAATCAACCATAATCAACACACCTTTTAACTTAACCATAACCAACCTATCTAACCACCCAAACCAAGATCAACCCATAAAACCTACCAACCCTATTATAACCTACCTAAATCATATCTAACATGATTTTCTTAGCCTTGGTGCAATAGAGAAAATCCCACCCAAACCACCAACTATAAAATTGAACCATTAACCAACTAACCACTAACTTACTAGTCACTAATCACTAACACCTCCACCCCTTTTAAATCTTCTTGTTAACCCACACTTTCACTTTGGAATCCTTTTCTCATCTTCAATGGAAAGAGAAAACTGGGGGAACTTTTTCTCCATAAGGCTTTGACCACTTACCAACTCAAACCATACTTTACCCAACCTAACCCCTGGCATTTTGGCCTCAACCCATCAACCAAACCTCTCAACCAACCAACCTCAAACCATTGGAGATTACCATTCACCAAACCCAAACCTTATTAGAGAAACATCTTACCAACTACCTTACCTTAACCTTGAATCCTTTGGAGACTACCCTTCTTTACCTTACCAACCCAACCTCACCTGAAATCAATCAAACCTCATCTATAACCAACCAACAACCTATTGACCATTTGGTCATTATCATACCCAACCAACCAATTTGTCAACCTATCAATCTATCAACCTTACCAACCTTATCCAACTTATTAACTTTACCACATCTAATTAACCACTACCAACCAAACCTCCCTAACCTATCAAACTTATCGAACCAACAAACCTCATCAACCTAACTTGAACCAAGTGGTAGAATAAATTGGGGCAACCCATTGGGACACCACCCAACCATTAGATATTAACCTTCTCCACTAACTATCACCTAACTAACCTCACCTTTTTATCAATCCAAATCTCTTCCATTTATAATCATGTGTCATAAAAATAACTAGGAGACATCTACTCTCCTAGTATCAACTAGCATGGAACTAATATGGAGAAAAGCAAAAGAGGTAAGTTTGCTTTCAATTGGCCTGGACACTATATCATAACCCATAAGTATGGATCAAGAGCTTATCATTTGTCCTCTCTTGAAGGGAAACTAGAACCTGAGCTTCTCAACCCTTCACATTTTCATCCTTACTATTGCTAAAACTAAGATCAAAATCACCTTTGTGTCTAACTTAAGCTCATCCCTTAGATTATGAGATTTTCACCTTCACCTACGTATACCTATTTATCTTAGGGATAATTGATTATGGCATAGGACCATGCGATTATCCATCATAGTTATAGCTTGATCCTAATAATGGATACCATGGATCTACGCATGACATGGTTCTCATGGATACTTTTCATCTCTGATCAGATCGAATCCCATGATCAGTTGTCTTTCAAACCACTTTTATTGAGGAAACCCATAACCAAATCCCTCAACATAATGAGGCCCATATATATGATTTGGTTTTTAGTCAACCTATAACTAAGAAAACAATAATCCAACCCTTAATCGAACCACTCGTTAATCGAGTAAAACTTTCTCAACTTTCCTTAGAAATCATAATC
The DNA here is from genome assembly GCA_037957365.1 of Torreya grandis. NCBI lineage: Eukaryota > Viridiplantae > Streptophyta > Pinopsida > Cupressales > Taxaceae > Torreya > Torreya grandis. The sequence continues at coordinate 2,227,177 of JARHVA010000597.1, read as the reverse complement.
AAGGAAGCCAACCAATATTTTCCACTCACTCATGTGGAAATGACCAATTAACATTTTCCACTTACCCATGTGGAACCAACTAACCTACCTCTTCCACTTACCAATTTTTTGGAACCTACCATCAACCCTACCTTACGAACCATCAACCCAACCTTAACAATCATTCTCCCTACATCACCTATCATGAACTAAACCACACCTACTATTAACCTAAACAAAATTACCATCATCCTAACCTTACTAGTAACCATTCACCCAACCTTACCTTACCAACAAAACCCAACAATCAAATCAACCCAACCAACAAACCAACTCAACCATTTATCTGACCTCTCTCAACCAATCAACTCAACCTTTACACTGAATCAATTAACCATAATCAACACACCTTTTAACTTAACCATAACCAACCTATCTAACCACCCAAACCAAGATCAACCCATAAAACCTACCAACCCTATTATAACCTACCTAAATCATATCTAACATGATTTTTCTAGCCTTGGTGCAATAGAGGAAATCCCACCTAAACCACTAACTACAAAATTGAACCATTAACCAACTAACCACTAACCTACTAGTCACTAATCACTAACACCTCCACCCCTTTCAAATCTTCTTGTTAACCCACACTTTCACTTTGGAATCATTTTCTCATCTTCAATGGAAAGAGAAAACTGGGGGAACTTTTTCTCCATAAGGCTTTGACCACTTACCAACTCAAACCATACTTTACCCAACCTAACCCTTGACATTTTGGCCTCAACCCATCAACCAAACCTCTCAACCAACCAACCTCAAACCATTGGATATTACCATTCACCCAACCCAAACCTTATTAGAGAAACATCTTACCAACTACCTTACCTTAACCTTGAATCCTTTGGAGACTACCCTTATCTACCTTACCAACCCAACATCACCTGCAATCAATCAAACCTCATCTATAACCAACCAACAACCTATTAACCATTTGGTCATTATCATACCCAACCAACTAATTTATAAACCTATCAATCTATCAACCTTACCAACCTTATCCAACTTATTAACTTTACCACATCTAATTAACCACTACCAACCAAACCTCCCTAACCTATCAAACTTATCGAACCAACAAACCTCATCAACCTAACTTGAACCAAGTGGTAGAATAAATTGGGGCAACCCATTGGGACACCACCCAACCATTAGATATTAACCTTCTCCACTAACTATCACCTAACTAACCTCACCTTTTTATCAATCCAAATCTCTTCCATTTATAATCAGGTGTCATAAAAATAACTAGGGGACATCTACTCTCCTAGTATCAACTAGCATGGAACTAATATCGAGAAAAGAAAAAGAGGTAAGTTTGCTTTCAATTGGCCTAGACACTATATCATAACCCATAAGTATGGATCAAGAGCTTATCATTTGTCCTCTCTTGAAGGGAAACTAGAACCTGAGCTTCTCAACCCTTCACATTTTCATCCTTACTATTGCTAAAACTAAGATCAAAATCACCTTTGTGTCTAACTTAAGCTCATCCCTTAGATTATGATATTTTCACCTTCACCTACCTATACCTATTTATCTTAGGGATAATTGATTATGGCATAGGACCATGCGATTATCCATCATATTTATAGCTTGATCCTAATAATGGATACCATGGATCTACGCATGACATGGTTCTCATGGATACTTTTCATCTCTGATCAGATGGAATCTCATGATCAGTTGTCTTTCAAACCACTTTTATTGAGGAAACCCATGACCAAATCCCTCAACATAATGAGGCCCATATATTTGATTTGGTTTTTAGTCAACCTATAACTAAGAAAATAATAATCCAACCCTTAATCGAACCACTCGTTAATCGAGTAGAACTTTCTCAACTTTCCTTAGAAATCATAATCAAGGAAGCCAACCAACATTTCCCACTCACTCATGTGGAAATGACCAATTAATATTTTCCACTTACCCATGTAGAACCAACTAATCTACCTCTTCCACTTACCAATTTTGTGGAACCTACCATCAACCCTACCTTACGAACCATCAACCCAACCTTAACAATCATTCTCCCTACATCACCTATCATGAACTAAACCACACCTACTATTAACCTAAACAAACTTACCATCATCCTAACCTTACTAGTAACCATTCACCCAACCTTACCTTACCAACAAAACCCAACAATCAAATCAACCCAACCAACAAACCAACTCAACCATTTATCTGACCTCTCTCAACCAATCAACTCAACCTTTACACTGAATCAATCAACCATAATCAACACACCTTTTAACTTAACCATAACCAACCTATCTAACCACCCAAACCAACATCAACCCATAAAACCTACCAACCCTATTATAACCTACCTAAATCATATCTAACATGATTTTCCTAGCCTTGGTGCAATAGAGGAAATCCCACCCAAACCACCAACTACGAAATTGAACCATTAACCAACTAACCACTAACCTACTAGTCACTAATCACTAACACCTCCACCCCTTTCAAATCTTCTTGTTAACCCACACTTTCACTTTGGAATCCTTTTCTCATCTTCAATGGAAAGAGAAAACTGGGGGAACTTTTTCTCCATAAGGCTTTGACCACTTACCAACTCAAACCATACTTTACCCAACCTAACCCTTGGCATTTTGGCCTCAACCCATCAATCAACCAATCTCAAACTATTTGAGATTACCATTCACCCAACCCAAACCTTATTAGAGAAACATCTTACCAACTACCTTACCTTAACTTTGAATCCTTTGGAGACTACCCTTCTCTACCTTACCAACCCAACCTCACCTGCAATCAATCAAACCTCATCTATAACCAACCAACAACCTATTGACCATTTGGTCATTATCATACCCAACCAACCAATTTATCAACCTATCAATCTATCAACCTTACCAACCTTATCCAACTTATTAAATTTACCACATCTAATTAACCACTACCAACCAAACCTCCCTAACCTATCAATATTATCGAACCAACAAACCTCATCAACCTAACTTGAACCAAGTGGTAGAATAAATTGGGGCAACTCATTGGGACACCACCCAACTATTAGATATTAACCTTCTCCACTAACTATCACCTAACTAACCTCACCTTTTTATCAATCCAAATCTCTTCCATTTATAATCATGTGTCATAAAAATAACTAGGGGACATCTACTCTCCTAGTATCAACTAGCATGGAACTAATATGGAGAAAAGCAAAAGAGGTAAGTTTGCTTTCAATTGGCCTGGACACTATATCATAACCCATAAGTATGGATCAAGAGCTTATCATTTGTCCTCTCTTGAAGGGAAACTAGAACCTGAGCTTCTCAACCCTTCACATTTTCATCCTTACTATTACTAAAACTAAGATCAAAATCACCTTTGTGTCTAACTTAAGCTCATCCCTTAGATTATGAGATTTTCACCTTCACCTACCTATACCTATTTATCTTAGGGATAATTGATTATGGCATAGGACCATGCGATTATCCATCATAGTTATAGCTTGATCCTAATAATGGATACCATGGATCTATGCATGACATGGTTCTCATGGATACTTTTCATCTCTGATCAGATGGAATCCCATGATCAGTTGTCTTTCAAACCACTTTTATTCATCCATCATTAACCTATTGTGCTAAATTTCTTTCCTCCATAAAGGTAGACCTCTAAAACTAAACAAACTTGTTCATGTCTAAACCTAGCATTCAAAAATCAGATTGGGATATCACTTGGGTCTATATCTCTAGCATTATAGACTGCTCCTTTAAAGGATAGCTACCTAATTATTAAATTGCTTAAAGATAAAATGCTCCCTTGAAGAATAGCTACAAAAATCTAACCTAGACCACTTCCTTGAAGGATGGCTAAGTTAAGTTTGTCACAATAATCATTTGAAGCTTCCCACATCGATCAGCTTCACCAACCTATCAAAACAAGGATACCCAATATGGATAAAAGTAACAAACGACCAAACCTATGTTAAAAAAAGGTAATAAGCCACAATCAGATCTTATAAGTTCCATTTTTAGACTTCCCACATCGATCAATCTACACATTATCTCATTACATCATAATCAACTTTTATATATGGCACCAGTAGACTTCCCGCATCAATTAGTCTACACATCATAAGACATGTACTTGTCTATTGTGATTCCTTGGTCCTCTATAGAAGGGGAAATCTAACCCACACTAGGTTACCATATCACCCTTTTCCCATTCAACCATCTACCTATCACGTACTTTCCCTTCATACCCTATCTAAAATCAAGGGACTATGATCTTACTTGACATAAAGTGATCAAGATACCTTCTTTTTCAATCAAAGCATGCTTATGTGAAGCATTCAAAAGGCTTATTTTCATTAAGTCAATCTAACTTTGGTTTTGTTTAACCCTTACCAATGAACATCATCATGCCTTTTTCTTACCCTCTATTCATTATTTCATGTGGACATATGTCTCATGATTTTTATCTACCTTTAGTGTTTTATCTAAATTTATTTTGTGTGTTTTCATTATATCCCCATATCACATATCATATCAAAAAATTCAACACATCATTCTCATCTACCTAAAATCCATATACATCATAACATTATAAACCATTTCCATTAATCACATCCTATCAGTGACCAAAACATTAAACATCAATAATCACATTTCAACCTCATTATCATCAAAGCAATAATCATTTAACAAATCATAATAAAAAAACATTAATCCAATGTCCACGATCATATCTATGACCACACCCATCATCCCCTATGTATAAAATTGAACGTCACCTAAAATATACACATATTAAAATATTCATCATATGATCAAATTATCTAATCAAAATCATGTTTCCATCACATCATCATATAACTATCTTCTAAACATCACATGATTAAAGTTATTGAATCATGATCTCATAAGCATAAAGCATAAACTAACCTTCTTTACCTTACCATCTAGTGGCTCAATCTCAACTCAACAAACCTTATCAACTTATACCAAACAAACCAACCAACCAAACTTTAAACCTCTCAATCTATCAACCTATCTATCAGATTATCAACCCCACCAGCCTATTTCACTTTAACTTTCACTAGATCAACCTCCAACCAATACGACCTCCCCTAAGGTACACCTAACCTCAACCACAACCAAGGCTACCCAATTATTTAATAGCTATGTTATGGCATTACCTTTGGTTCGATCCCTTTTAAGAATAGGGTCAAAACATTTCCATCCTACCTTACCCAACAAACCACACAACCAACCCAACCATGTAAAACATATCAACCATTTATCTTACCTATTTCAATCAAAAAACCTAACCTTTGAACCAAATAAATCAACCATAACCAACTTATCAAATAAGATCAACCCAACATTCCACCTAAACCACCACCTTTAACTTAACTGCTTCACCCATTAACAACTAACACCTAACAACTAAAAACTCTTGGGGCATGAATAAATTCATATTCATCCCTCTTGAAGCCTTCTTTACTACCTAATTCCTTTACCTTGGGCTCTTTTTCTCACCCTAACTGCCTATTAAGAAGTAGCTTATTATCCCTCAACCATCCAACCCATACCTAGCCACTATTGGAGTTTACCCTTTTCTCCACCAACCATAAACCATTTGAGAATACACTCTCCAAACAACCATCCACAAATATCCCCCTCGACATTGGCCATTTTTGACCCAAACTATTCACATATTTTGTGATAACCTTGCCTAGGATATTTTTGAATGCAACCAACCAACCTTACCATGTTGAACTTTTTGCACTTTGTACCACCTCGATCAGCTATCCCATGATCAGTTGTCTTTCAAACCAAAGAAGGGTAGGCTAAAAGCATGCTAACTCCAAAATAATTTATCAAATATATGAAGAAGATAGGTTGTTGTTATGCATTAGTAACAAATAAAGAAGACATAAAAGTGGCACAAGTACTAGCAAAAGCAACATTAGTCTTGAAAAAATATGCATATGTTATACCTAATGATTTATCAAATGTTTTAACACCAAAAAGAGATATTTAGCATCATATTAATTTGATTCTAGGATCAGCTCTACCTAATCAAATAGTTTATAAAATGAGTCCAAATGAACATATAGAATTAAATAAACAAATTATTGAATTGGTGAGGAAGAGTGTAGTAAGGGAGAGCATGAGTCCATGTGCAACACTAGCGTTGCTAACTCTAAAAAAAGATGGAGGGTGGAGGATGTGTGTGGATAGTAGAGAAATCAATAAAATTACAATCAAGTATAGGTTTTCCATACCTTGTTTAGATGATATGAAGGATGTTCTTGAAAGAAAAAAATATTTTACCAAGATTGATCTAAGGAGTAGATACTATTATAATCGGATGCGTGAAGGAGATGAATGAAAAATAACATTCAATACTAGAGATGGTTTATATGAGTGGATATTGATGTCATTTGAGTTATCTAATGCACCCAACACATTTATGAGTGTGATGAACATAGTGTACTTATTTTGATGATATTTTAATATTCTGTAAGACTAAATAAGTGTACTTACAACATTTGAGAATGGTATTAGAATTATTAATAAAAGAGAATCTCTATGCGAATTTGAAGAAATGTAGGTTTATGCAGAACAATTTGGTATTTTTACGATTTGTAGTTTTAGTAGAAGGTGTAAGAGTGGATGAAAAAGTAAAGGTGTAAGATAATCACATATGTAAGAATATTCCATGGTTTAGCAATTTTTTACTCAAAATTATTAAGAATTTTAGTAGTCTTGTTTCACCAATAACAAGTTGTATGAGAGGAAAGAATTTGAGTGGACAAGGGCGGCAACAGAGAGTTTTGAGTTGTTGAAGAAGAAAATTATAAAAAAAAACTTATTTTAGCATTACCAAATTTTAACAAAGTGTTTGAGATCAATTATGAAGCTTTGTTTATGGGAATTGGTGTTGTGTTGAGTCAAGAAGGAAAGCCAATAGCATATTTTAATAAAAAATTGAATGAGTTAAGAACAAAGTATTTTACGTATGATGTTGAATGTTATGTCATTGTACAAGCATTAAGACATTAGAGGCATTACCCAGTGCCTAAGGAGTTTATATTTTTTATTGATCATGACACTTTGAAGTATGTGAACACTTAAAAAAAGTTAAATATTAGGCATGCAAAGTGGGCTTATTTATTACAAGGTTATGATTTTGTGTTGAAGTACAAATTAGGAAAATAGAATCAGGGCGCTGATGCTTAGAGTAGGCGAGTGAAATTTTTAACCACTATGGTGATTGAATTAGATGGATTTAAATTTATTAAATAAGTATATGATACTAATCTAGATTTTGGTAAGATAGTTGAGTATTGCAGGAATTCATTGATAGGGGATACGAGTAATATTTATGAAGAGTATATTATGCAGGATGGTTCTCTCTTCAAAGAGAAATAATTATGTATTCCAATTGAGTCTCTAATAAACAATATAATAAGATAGTTGCACAATGGTGGTTTCACTTGACATTTTGGTAAGACAAAGACATTAGATTTGGTGGAAAAAAAGTATTTTTGGCCAAATATGAAGAGAGATGTGAAAAGATATATTTCAAGGTGCAAAATATGTCAGGTGGCAAAAGGACATGTACAAAATACAGGGTTGTATATGCCATTACTGGTTCCAAAACGACCATGGACAAATTTGAGTATGGATTTTGTGTTGGGATTACTAAACACACAGAGAGATAATGATTCAATTTTTATTGTTATAGACAGGGTTTATAAGATTGTTCATTTTATTACATGTAAGAAAACCAATGATTCCACTAGAGTTGTAAAACTATTTTTTTAAGATATTGTGAGATTGCATGGTGTTCCAAAAACCATTACATCAAATAGAGACATGAAATTTCTAAGTCATTTTGGAGGACTTTATGGAGGAATATGAGGACTAAGCTATAATTCAATATAGCATAACACCTCCAACTAGATGGATAGACAGAAGTTGTAAATAGGAGCTTGGAAAATTTGTTGAGATGCATAGTTAGAGAAAAGCTCAAGCAATGGAACTTGGCTTTATCACAAGCTGAGTTTGTGTATAATAATTCAGTGAATAGATTAACAAAAAAATCAATATCTTAGATTGTTTATGGGAGAAATCTTATGACTGTTTTAGATTTGGTATAATTATCAATTGCATAACAAGTTAGTGATGATGTAAAAGTATTTTTAGAACATATACAATAGTTACAAGAAGTAAGAAGAAAATTACAATAAAGTAATGAGAAGTATAAAGCAACAACCGATATTAGAAGGTCAAAAATATTTGAATAAAAATATTTAGTAATGGTTTACTTTAGGAAAGAGAGATTTTCGAAACACACATATAACAAGTTGAAGTACAAGAAAATTGGACCATGCAAAATTGTGAAAAAAGTCAATGACAATGCTTATAAGGTGAGTTTACCATGGAAATTTGACATCTCTCCAATATTTAATGTTTTAGATTTATATGATTTCCATGGAGTAGATGGTGAAGGTGAAGAATATGAAAAATGAGATTGGCAGCAATAGGTGCTAAAGAAGAAGAAAGAAAAGATAGTATAGGTTTTGGATAAGAAGGTAGTAAACACAAGGCAAGGAAGTTATGATAGGTATTTGTTACAATGGGAAGGAATATTTTAGAAAGACAACACTTGGATTATAGAACAAGAGCTGAATAATATTAGTAAGATCAAATGGTAGTAGTACAATTAGAGCAACTCATAAGAACTAAGTTGTTTTCAACAAGAGGAAAAAGATGCAAAAAATGAGGCCAAACTTCTGGAGGTCATAACTTTTGATCCATAGCTCCGTTTGAGCCCATACTCACTTCAAAATGACCATCTCAAAAATTTCAATACAGCCATATCTCACACTTTTAACTAAAAGGGTAAAAATTTATTGAAAGCAAAGAAAACTCAGAAATTACAAATTTTTGTCCTGGCTCACTAGTTGAGCCAATTTCTGAAAATGATTCAAAGGAAGCATCCTAGGATCAGAAATACTCCAAGACGGTCTGTATTTAGAGGCCCATTTGGCCAGACTGTCTGCAACTCCATTCCATTCATGAGGAATGTACTGAAAAACCACCGATTTTAGGGATGTACAGAGTTGAAGAATTTGTTTAGTCACAGAGGCCAAATGCCAATCCACATTAGCAGAGATCCGACCATTGAGAAGATTGACAATTACCTATGAATCTGCCTCACATATGATCCTTTGCCAACCTAGTTAGCAGCATTTTTGCACAACAGTAAGAATAGCCTGGGCTTCCATAAGGTTGTTTGTATGGAAGCCGATATAATACGAAAAGACAAACTTGATCTCACCTGAACAATCCCATGCCACTCCTCCTATGCCTGCTGCTCTAGGGTTCCCCCTAGAGGAACCATCCATATTTTTCTTCATTACGCCTTCTGCAGGGGGCATCCAATGCCCAGACCGATTAGCAGGATGTTGTTGGCAACGGGGAGTACAAGTCTATCGCACAAGAGGCACCCAAGATGGACTGCCGGCTGAAGGCGCGACTAAGCGCACGTGGATGGCAGCCTCCCCTGGGTCCAACACCCTAGCATCTTCACACCTGGCGCATAGTGTTTCTTGGACAGACTTCATAATCCGTTCCCACACAAACTTTGAGTCCAGCAAACTGTCTTGGAATAACCTCCTGTTACGCTCCAACTAGATGTTCCAAAGAATGAAGGAAGGCCCAATTAGCCACGCAATCTAGAGAATAGGGGATTTGGTAGGCGAGTGTCCCAATCGATCCCAAAAATCAATTAGAGAGGTCACCTGCCAGCATGGGCATTCCCACAGGGTCCACCACAGGTGCCAATTTTTTTTGACAAAACAACACTGGGAGAAGAGATGAGCAGTGTTCTCTTCGTCACCACGGCATAACAAGCACATGGACGATCCTTGGAAGCCTCACTTGCAGAGGTTATCCCAAGTGAGAACTCTATTATAAGTCAGAACCTAGAGGAAAAAATTGCATTTAGGCCATGAGAATGAATTCCATACACGTTTCCACCACGAGCACTGCATATTACCGAAAGCTTGCCTTGTCAAAGCATGATAGCCAGAAGAGACAGAGTACTATCCAGAAGGGGCAGCTCCCCAAGCCAGGACATCACTACCCTATAGTAAACTGCACCTTCTATCAACCAGAATAAGGGATAGCTCCGACCTCTCTTCCATCGATCCCCCCGACGGCCAGTTTGAAGAATTTTTCCACCTGTACCCAACTGTCATACCCAGGTTGAAAGCCTCTTTATAATGATCAACCGTGCTCCAACCAGCTTCAATGAAAGACTCACATATGCCCTGTAAGTGCGGGTGAGAGGAAATGAGAGGACGCTGTCCATCCCATGAGTCACTCCAAAAGAGAGCTTTAGTACCACTGTTGCAAATCCAGAAGAGACTTCGTTTCACAAGATGAGCTCCATGCTTAAGGGTATCCCACACCATGGAGCCTCTGCCTTCAATAGGCATTCTAGCAATATCTAACGGATCAATCCCAGGAAAGTATTTGTGGGAGAGGATCTTGGCCCACAAGTGAGAATGACTAGAGCACCACCTCCAGTAAAGTTTGGCAGCTAGAGCTTGGCTAGACCAGATAGCTGAGCACAAGCCAAGGCCACCCTCCCTCTTCGGCCGGCACACGATATCCCATTTGATCAGGCTCTAGCGAGTACCTTGCAAGTTACCATTCCAAAGGAATTTTCATGAGAGAGCATCAAATTCTTTGAGGAAATACATCGGAGTGGCCTGCACCATGCTCCTGTATATGGGGAGGGCCTGGATCACGGACTGCAGGAGAATCACCCTGCCAGCTGTAGACAGCCACCTATGGGTCCAGTGGTTCACTTTTTGACTTAATTTATCCAGCACATTCTGCCAAAAAAGGTGCGGTTGTCTTCCCAACACAATAGGAACTCCTAAGTAAGTGAGGGGGAGACTCTAAATCTAAAACCTCAGGATAGCAGCAATCCTCCTCTGAATGGCTTCAGGAGTATGAAAGAAAAGGAGAGAGGACTTGTGATCATTAATTTTCTATCCAAAGGCAGTAAGATAAGTATCAAGGATAAGCCGAAAGGCCTCAGCTTCCCGAATTTGGGCTCTCCCTATAAGAGCAGTGTCATCAACAAACTGGAGATGCGTCAGCACAGTCAAACCATTCCCCCATCTCCATCCATGAAGCAGGTTTTGGGAAACTCGAGCTTTGATGAGCCATCCAAGTCCCTCAACCAAGATAATAAATAGGTATGGAGAGAGCGGATCCCCTTGGCACAGACCTTTAGAAGCTCCAAACAACTCAGTAGGTTCTCCATTGATCAGGGCCGAGAAGGAGGTAGTGGTAACACAGCTCATGGTCCAGCGAACCCAATCCTGGCTAAAACCGAAGGCTAGGAGAACTTTGCACAGAAAACCCCAATTCACCCTATCATACACCTTTGCCATGTCCAGCTTTATGAACATGGCACACTCCTGAGAAATGTTCATGGAATGGATAGCCTCCACAGCCATAACAATCCCGTCTAGAATCTGCCTGCCAGCAACGAAGCCCCCTTGCTCCTCAGAAATCACTGTAGGAAGATAGGCCTTAAGTCTCTCTGCTAAGAGCTTGGTAATAATTTTATACACCACATTACAAAGTGCAATGGGTCTAAAAAGGTCTAGCCGATCAGCCTGCTCTTGCTTTGGAATAAGAACCAAGAAGGTAGCATTCAAAGCCCTGAGCATCTCCTTGCTAGAATAAGATTCCTGAATCACTGCCAACAAATCTTGCTTGATAATATCCCAAAATTCTTGGAAAAATTCAGCTAGAAAACCGTCAGGGCCTGGGGCTTTGCCTTTTCTTAGGCTGAAAACCACTCCTTCCAATTCTGGCATACCAATTGGTCGCATAAGAGAATTATTCATTCCCAAAGTCACAACAGATGGAATGCACTCTAAAATTGTATTTTTAGCCACCTCTTCTGTGGGTGGGTCAGCCGAGAAAATATTAGAGAAGTATCAAATAGCCTCCCTAGATATAGCTTGGGAGGAGGATAGCCGTGTCCCATCCATGGCAATAAGGGAGTTTATGGAGTTTCTGTTGCGCTTACCCTGCACAGAGTTATGGAAGAAAGCAGTGTTCCTGTCACCTTCCTGGAGCCAATCAATACGGGCCTTTTGCTTCCAATAGATTTCCTCCCGAAGTTCCCATTTCGCTAAGTCTGCAATCGCTTGTGATTCAGCAGCATGGAGATCCTCCGTCAATCTTGTGTCCTTGATTTGCCGAGTGAGGACATCTAGTTGGTTTTGCGCCTTTTCCTTCTGAGCGTGAAGGTTGCCAAAATAGTATTTGTTCCAATATTTCAATTTGTGCTTGACATACTGCAGATTTTTGGAGGAGTACATTGCAGTACCATACTCGGGGGCTCCCTATCTCCACCATTGGGTCATTAGGTCATGGAGAGAAGAGTCATGCAGCCACATTAACTGTAATTTGAAAGGTGACTTCTTAGGAGTCTTAACACAATTGATGGATAGCCTGATCGGCCAATGATCAGAACCCCTCCAGTCAAGAATTTTAGAAGAAATCGACATATATCCAGAAAGCCAAAAATAGGAAACAAGGAACCTGTCAAGGCGTTCAGATATGGCAGCATCTCCGCTTCTCCTATTATTCTAGGTGTAGAGGCCATTACAAGGCTTAACATCCGAGAGATGTAAGAGCTCAATGTTTTGTCAAAAGAGCTCAGAGGAGGGTCCAAGCCACATCAAACCTCCACTCTTCTCTTCCAGGCTAAGAACTGAGTTAAAGCCCCCAGCAACCAACCATGGCAAGAAGGGGTGGTAGCCTCTGACATGCCAGATATACTCCCATAGCCTTTTTTGGCCGAAAAAGTCAGTAGGTGCATAAACTGTGGTCACCAAGATTATCTCCCTTGTTTCAGTAGAGGAGGCTACCATTGAGAGAGCTGAGATGGAAGACATCCAATGAATTGGAACAACTTTCCTGGGGTCCCATCCCATGGCTATACCCCCAGAATTCCCGATAGCACCAACACATTTCCATTGGCCACAGACCCAAATATTGGGAGCACAAGAAAACAATGAATCCATGGAAAGCTTGGTTTCTTGGATGCAGAAAATATCTAGAGATTGATCAAAAACTAATTGACGCGAAGCTTTTTGCCTTGGGGGGCTGTTCAAACCCCTCGAATTCCAAGAGAGCACAATCATGAGGAAGGGTGAGGGAAGTGCTCATCCAGGGTCTTGACTACCCCTGCCTCTACTAGCAAATCACCTGTAAGTTTGAGTTTATCCTGGTCCTTCCTTCAGCCAGCTCTAGATGGGGCCGAAACTGAAGCTTTCTTAAATGGCCTCTGCATAAGACCCAGGGCAGATGAGATGTCCTTCTCCTTACTGGGTGCCCCCTATCCTTCACTAAATCGACCCAGCGAACTTCCTTATCCTGTGGAGCTGGAAGAACCATTAGAGCACCATCCTCAGGGGTAAGAACATCCTCTGTGGTCTGCTGGACAATCATATCCTGAGTGTCATTGAGGCTAAGATGTCGTTCCTCTATCCCAAGCTCCCTATCTTGATCATTAAGAGGAAACCCCTCTTCAATTTCCATATTGTCAAGAGCTTCAAAATGGTTAAAACTAGCATCCACACGCCGGTCCATATTTGGACGTTTCTGACCATGCCCTTTAGCCCGGTGGCAAGCTGGGATGAAACCCTCCATATCTAGGCCATTTTCCTTCTTTGAACCTTGTCCCTGACTTGCCAAATTCATCTGAGCCTTTCCTTTTTTTGCTCTATCAGATTGTGCTTTACTGCTACCTGGAGATGTTGAATGTCCATTTCCTTTACCCTCATAAGTCATCCTTGTCCCCGGGGGCCCATCGGAAGTGTCAGCGCTTTTGGGAGCATGAGGACATTGACGTTGTAGATGCCCGTACACATGGCAAAACTGGCAGCGGAAGGGGATAGCTTCATAATCTAATTGTTGAAGCCAAGAAGCAGAGCCCAAGCAAATTTTCATAGTATCTAGCAAGGGGTTATTCAAATCAATATCAACATAAATACGGGCGTATGTAATTACCTTTTTGTCAAGTGATTGGTGCGCTATTGCAGTTGGCATCCCTAGCATGGCCCCGATTTGACGCAGGATGTCCTCATGCCAGAATTCTAGAGGGAGTCACGGCGGGCGAACCCACACAGGTACTCGAGAAGGAAAATCCTCAGCTGAGTTAAAACCCACGTGCCACGGTTTAATAAACAGCCTAATACGGTCATAAAAGTATGGACTGCCTTCAAAAATTTGATTTCAATCAGCCACAGAGGAGAAACTCACCATGAAGTAGCTGTTTCCAGCCAGCATAACATCGAAGTCGCCTTCCACTTGCCAGGAGCGACGAATCCAGGCATCCAAGGCCACCAAAGGGATTCGAATTCCCAAAAATTTATAGATTAGGGCATGTGAGGATAGGTATTCCACATCCTCTTTTACAGTGTTTGGATCCAGAACAAGAACAGGTCGGTCTTGGCTACGTGGGAGGTAGCCATTAATCTTTTGAATCTTTGCCCGTTCACTAACATATAGGGTCTCTTTATTCTTGGCGTCCATTCCATGGGGGGTACGGTCGCCGTTCTAGCCTGCATTAGATCCATTACGTCGGGTTTCCCCAAGCGCGCCCTGTTCATCCGCTCTCCTCATCGCGTCCATCTAACACCCCATATCTCACACTTTTAGTTATGAGATATTTTTTATATTTTTTGGAGGCCATATGTGACCATCTGAGGATCTAAAATTACAGTTTAATATTATTTTCATTTTTTTCTAAATTTAATAATTATATATTTTTATAATCAGACTTGAACTTTAATTGATATTCATTTGATAGGTTAAGTTTAACGTTTAGTTTATTTTTGGATATTTTAGAGTTGTATGCACTTCAATGGAAAACTTACTAAAAATAGCAAGGCAAGTTTTATTCATTTTTAGAGTTTCAAATTTTATATGTCAACTTCAATTCTAAGTTGAAGCTTATTTATGCATGGTTTTTAATTATTTGAATTATTCAATATGAATCAATACTGGCTATTATTCAAAATCTTGATCTATTGAATTTTTATTTATCTTGATAGTATTTGAGTTCATTAATAATAATAGTAGATGACAAGCTTACATGTAATACACTCAAGAATTAAATGTGTTACAACTATGTAAAAAGGTTTGTTTGAAACTCTCTCATTTTAAAACATGGTTGTTGGGGTGGAAGGATTTCTACAACTAAACATGCAGAAGTGATTAAAATATTAGGTAGCTTCTCTTGGCGGCGAAACAATTTATGTAATTAAACAAAATGAATAAAATCTCTTTTTTTTTAGAATTTTAATTATTTTAAATCATAGTCTATTGTCGTAATTGTATAGCTCTTTCCTGAAATGTAGGGTTTAAAATTAAAGCCTAAAATGGTCTCCCTTCATTTTTGACATTTTTTAAATTTTGATAAATGAGCGAAAATGAAAAAAAAAATATCAAAGTACTTAGGAGGCCTGTGTAGTGACATCTTACACATGTTCTAGTCTAAGCAGTAAAAAATCTTGTTGTTCACCCATAGTCTTTTCTATAAGCTCCAATTGTAGAAGGTAAAAGGTAAAAATGAAGTTAAGATTCTAATTTCAAGTTCACTTCTACTTTATACAGGGATTATAGGACCAAAAACTAATAATTTCAAATTACTTTACTATTGCTTTATGTGTTACCAAGTTACTAAACACATGTTTTTCTCATGATGTGAGTGTTACGCTAGGTTTCCTACATGGTCACCATTGATATTTTATATGTTATAGTTTCATGTCACCTATATTATCAATTTTACTATGATTCCTAGTGTTTATATGCTATTACCCCAAAGGGACATTCTCTTTATTTTTTTACTAGAGATCTCATTATCATTTTTTTTTTGCTCCTCTCCAATCTAAATGGGTGAAACCATATTCCATATTTATTTATGCTAGTACTCTGATCACTCTTGATGTTAGTGCAAACAATATTATGCATGATATGAGGGATTAGAGGCCCGATATATACAGGTAGCTCACTTCAAACCTTTATGACACCAAGGGTTATATTTTTAAGATGATTTTGTTTGATTTGACTCCAAGAACATGACCATGATTATGACTGGGTATGATTAAAATGATCTTCACCATGGTGGGGCCTAGGATATTGGTGTAATGGATAATGTCACACTTGGAGACAAGCTTCAAATTATAGAATGTTTATAACGCAATTTAAAAAATTAAAAATTAAATACACATTCGAATCTCTATGTTTGATCTAAATAGTATGCAAATTCTATTCAATACACAAATTATGGAAAATTATATATGTGTACAAGATCCAATAAAACTGGGAATGCAAGTTCTTGTAATGCGAAGGTAAATGCTTCTTTGCTGATTTGTCTAGACCAAATACAATAATTCAATGTTGTGTGTCTGTTTAAATACTAGATACAAAAATCATGCATACAAACTTTTATCTGATCTATATAAAATCTTTTTCCTCTCTTTTCTTTTATAAGACATATAATTACAATATATACATAATTAGAAGTAGTTACAAATAAAAATAATTACAAAAAGTAATAGTTCATCTTCTAATTATATTTTATTACCATATCAATGAGAATATAATGTATATATTTTATTTCCTTACCAATGAAATTATAATGTATATATTTTATTTCCTTATCAATGAGAATATAATGTATATATTTCATTTCTTTGGATCATATCCGTCCAACGGACACTTTTAGCTTATTCGAATTGAAATGCCTCGGTATATTTTCAGATGGCATTCTTTATGCGGATGGTTTTCTTTTTGTCCATCTTAAACTTATCAAGGAATAAAAATTGTTCATGGCATGGTATAGCCCGTGTCAGCTATGATTTTCTCCACTTTCTCATCCTTGTCAAAGCTCTCCTTTTCATCCATTTTCATGCCCACTTAAACTATTTATATTACCTGCTACTTAGTAGGGATGGAAAATATACTTGGCCAACATGAATTTATAAATCATTTTCCTTATATTTTAATTTATTAAATGGTAATTTTCCAAAATAATTTTAAAAAAATTGTACATAATCAGTAGCAAATTTTATGGAAATGAACAACATAAAGATTCAAAGTACATTTATTATGAAAGTAGTAGCACAACATTTATTAAAAGCATATTTATTATGATATTTATAGTATAATAATTATATATAATATTGACAGAGATGTAGAATATTAGGAAAGATGTAAATTGGTATGTTATTTTAAAATAAAATAAAATGTAATTAATATTGATGATGGTAAAATATATTATCGATTCATTCATCAAAATATAAATTCTAAAAAATACTCTTAAAAAATAAAATTTAGAATGAAATTACAACTATATTACTTCAAAATATAATTTTATAAAAATATAAATATAAGTTTCAATTCCTTCTTAATAATAATTATTCAACATAAATACATGCAGGAATTGTTGGTCGGTATGTTAGAAATGGAAAGCTAACAATATTCAAGGATGATAAGAGTGGCCAACATAACACATTCTTATAGTGTGCTTTTGGGTACTTTCATCTTGCACCAAGGGATCCCACAAACACACCATCACAATAATGTACCTCTTGAAGCAATTAACAACACACGTTGTTCAGCATTGCAAGCAATGCTGGCAATCTTACCTATAGCACTGGAAAAAAACAAATTACAAACTTTTACAACTAATTGATTTTATAAATCTGAGTATAGAGCAGGGCCTCCTTTTGAATCAAAGATGCGGTTGAGTGTTGCAGCCAACCTAATTCCTCCTTTGGCAAGTTGCTTCTCAACAATGGGCAGGCGAGAGAGGAAATAATCATCTGCAAAGGAAAGCATATAAGCAGCTATTGTCTAGAAAGTAACAGAAGATGCAATCACAGTAAAACTTGGAATCGATGACTCTACCTTCCAAAACACCATCTTGCTCAGCATCTTTGTAAGCCCACTTGCAGGCAAGAATGATACTTTCATCTGCATACCTATTGGCAGCAAGCCAAATTCCAGTCCATCAGTAATATATTACAGAGCTACACAAATTACTAATAATATGGGATGATCTCTTATTGCTGACCCAATTCAAATTTCAATAGACATCTTGCTATGCATAAAGCTAATAATGTGTTAATAATGAAAGGTTCATGGTTGCTGACTTTTCTAAACTACTGTAGGGTAGTCCGGGCAGATTTCCACAATATAATATATTAAAAAGAAAGATTTTATTGGAATCAAGATCTTACTACTAAATCCCATCTTTAAAGAAAGGGGAAATTGAAACCAATAGTTAAATTAACCTTTCTCCATTCTAATAATGAATTGTTGGCTACATGATACTAACCACCAAAGACAATGTCTCTGGTAGCAACTTCTAGAAGTTTGTGTTTTAAATTGCATTATATTTTGCTTTACTGCAAAATTTCTAACAGAATACCTGCCCAAGAGTGGCCAAGCTACCTAAAGCAACTATAAATTTGACTGAACTATTAGAAGTGTCTAGGAAGGAACGATCAAAATTGGTTCACCAAACATGGGAAATCCCTTATTCTGGCTTAAGGAACAGAAAATAACATCAAATTACAATTATGGTTGACGGTAAGCATCAGATATTATGATACTTACGATCTAGGACAAGCAAGGTCATCTGTGCTGCATTCTTCCCAATTTGATACATCATCTGACCAGATGTCCTGTTTTTTCAAAACAATATAAAAAAGTTTTCTTGAGAGTCACAATCTACAGGCATTAAGACACTGCTTTCTTGTACAAGATGAAAAATATGATTTTTCATTGTGGTGGAGGAGGGAATGAGTACTTTTAAATATTAATTGAGCGAGAGGGATACATACAGTAATATTTTTCTGAACATCTTGTATCATAACTTCAAGATCATTATCATAAAAATCTTTCATGGCTGTCTCAATGATCGAAACATCCCAGACCTGTTTTCAGTAACAGCAACAAATCATCAAAGTGGATTAGAGCGCTATTTAAGAGTCATGAAAGTTTGGGTAAGGCGTACAATTGCAAATTAATGGACAAGTAGTCCACACCCCAGCACTGCTTTCTAAGTCTTGCCTGGCATTTTTCAGTTTACATTTTACAGACATTTATCAAAAACATGTAATGTCTTGTGTAACTTTCGTTGTCTGAAAACATGATTTCAATATATAATTTTCAGTGTCTGAAACTATGATTTCAAATAGTACAAATCTTCTTCCGATCTCCTAATGAAAGACAAAACTCACATCATTACTGAGTTTGTGAGAAATTAGACTGGATGAATAATGGAAGAAGCCTAATTACAAGGTAGATCAATCTGTATTACTCACATGATGCAAATTGGTCTTTCGCCGGTACCAGTGCAATTCTATTTCATTTCCACCTCTATCTGAAGTGAATCCGACATGTAAAGGCTGCACATATTATTTTTTGTAGCCAGTAGTATATGAATCAATTTCTCTATAAGAAATAACCTTTTGAAATAAGTTTGAAAAAATATAGTATCATGTTTCTCCTTCTAAATCTTGATTTAGCCTTCTTGAATTTATGTCATAATATTTGATGATTGTTGAGAGAGAGGATTTATTGGGTAAGCATGAAATGACCTGATGGATGTCTCCCATAAAATGAGACAGAAACAATAAAGCTTCTGTTAAATTGTCTGCAATTTTAGGACTGTGTTAGACTCTAATGAAAACATGCATCTTATTCTAAAAACATAATTCCCTGTCAAAGAAACTGTTTTATTTACAGAGCATTGTGAATGAAGAAACCTAAAGAAATAGGAGGTCAACAAAAAGGGAAGCATACATTGCTTGCCTCTGGATTTATGTCCATAAGTTGAAAGCTGAGCAGTGTAATTCTTGATGGCTCCTTCAAGACACATCCCTTCCTCTCCATTTTCATTATGACAGTCCCCTGTTTGCAGACAATCAGAACAATCTTAGACGCAATGACGAGGACTGGACTTTGCATGCTTCTTATCTACAAGTTATTATATTGCTCCACCAGGAAAACTCCCACCATATATTAAAAAATTATATCAATGTCCATGATTGATCCAAGTAGGTAGGTGGATGAACTCAAAAGTATAGAAAGATATTAAGTAGATTAAAAATTTTGGGTTTTTTCAGTTTATAAAAGTAGAAGAAGATTTTTTCCTAAAAATTGTGTTGATTAGATTTATTCATTAATGTTTTGAAGCGCAACATGTAATCCATATCAAAATGATTAATTAAATCTAATCAAAATATATTCTTTTTAAAATCTTTAAAAAAAAATTAAAAAAAAAATACTTCATTTAAAATGAAATATAAATGATGATCAAACTTACTAGAATAATCATAGCCGCACTTGTTGTCTGGCGTGTCAATGAAATGTAATGGGTCGGCCCAGTGATATCTGAAACGCATTTGATCTGCCCATGAACAAAGAGAAGCAAGATCGTTTTGGGCATACTTTGGGAGAATAGCGTTCACTGCTTTCACTGTTTTTGCACTCAGAAATGGCTGCAAAACGATGAATTGAAATGTTAATTATATAAGCCAACTTAAAAATAATAATATTATTTATTTTATTTTATATTAAATTTTAAGATAATTTAAAAATATTTAGAATTTTTTTTTTTTTCTTGTCGAATAAAAATTAAGATTAAATGTATTATTAATTTTTATTTGGTTTTGATGGTGGTTATGGTTAACCTTACATAAATTTTAATTCCATATTTGACGAAGGTGTTATGAAAATCTATTAGAAGTTTGAGGGATTGTCAAACATCCCACCATCCTCATAATTAAACCATAATCCTAATAACACATAAAATATTTAATATATAAGATATTTCTGAGTGACATTCTATCATTCACCTTATTAACATATAAAACATTTAATATATAATGTACTAAATAACATCCTACCATCCTCTTAAATGAACCATAACTTTATTAATATGTAACATATTTTATATATAAAATACTTCTGAATGACATCTCACCATCCTAACAATTGAACCACCATTTTATTATTACTTTTCAATGATTAAATATAAATATTAAATACGAGAGTAGATGTTATTAAATATAAGATGAAATTTTAAAGAGAACATCAAAAATTATTAAAAAACTATAATATATATATATATTTTCCAATATTTCCTTTTCTATTCTTTTTTTAATTATGAATTATATTAATATTTGAAAAATAATGTTAAATAGATAATTCTCATTAAAAGAAATTGCCTAATTTAAATCATAAAAATTTAGATTGAAAAATGAAATAAATAATTTTTTTGATTAAAATAAAATAAATCTCAATAAAAAAAATATTAAAATTTTAAATTCAATTTCTTATAAAATAATATTAACATTAAATAAATACTAAAATAATTTAAAAATTTAAAACAAGAATTGTAAATTTATTTTTATATATCAATGTGATTTTTAACTCTCACTCAAAATTAATTAAAACAGTATAATTTTCACACTATTTCCAGATTTCCTTATCAACCATTACACCAAAACTCTCTAAGGGAGCTTTTCAAGTTTGTTTTAAGTAAAAAAGTTTCAATAACTAATGTACTGCACTGTATAAATTCATTTCAAACAGCAGGTTGGAATGAATCTATGTCAATAACACAGTTATTTAAGTGTATATATATATTATTGGTAGTAGTTAATTTTAATTAGTATAGTTTTTTAAATTAAATATATTTATATAAAAAAATTAATGTAATAATCTCAAGACATTTATTTATTAAATAAATTTATATTGATTAACAATTTTATTATTATAATAAAAAAAAAACTTTTTAATTAATTAAAAATGATTTCAAAAATAAAATTTACATTATAATAACCAAATTAAAAATTTAATATTTTATTTACATTTTTATATTTACCTCAAACTACTATTTTAAATTATTCCTATTAATTTAATAATAAGAAATTCCAAAATAACTTAGACTCATATTTCTTAAGGTCTCAAGTTCCATTCCCTATACAAACTCCTGAATGCAAGTCCATAAACCAAACCTTATGAATGGAAGTACCTGAACCAAGCCTCCTAATTTGGGGTTTTGGTCTAAGACCAATATTTGTGACTCATGTTGTTTAGAGTCGGACAGAAAATATACCATTAAGTGCAAAGATCTAATCCAAAAGTTTCCCACCGTACAGAATTCACGTCAAAAAAAAAAAAAAAAACAGAGACATTAAAGCTTAAATTGTCGATTCAGATTTGATAGCTTCCATTTTAAACAGACTCACCTCAGCAATATTGCACGTAGAATAATGTCCTTCCTTTCCCCACGCCTGCACATCACCAGGAGCTACAGCAAACAATATCGCCAACACACAACTCAACCCCCAAAATCCACCCATCATCACCATATATGGAATCTCTTAAATCTTTTCAGAATCTAATAACACCTTTTTTAATCCACCCAAAGACGCAAAATGTTTGCAGATTACAACGTCTGTAACAACATTTTATACAAAATGAGGAGCGCAAGCAATTCGTTAAGTGCAAGCTTCATTTCTTTCCTACTTTGCGTGCACTGCTTTGTGTGGCGTTGGATTTTATCATCATCGACAGTTATGTATTTTTTTTTTCCTTTTTCGGGTTTAGTAATCAACATAAAGATAAACCGTCTCAGAAATTGACTGTAATTTAATACAGGTTTAGCACATGACATTGAAGGTTCGAAGCAGGAATATTCTTTCGTGATACTAGAATCTCAATTATCGATATATTTAATGCAGGGACATGGCAATTTTGGCGTGGGACGTCGCTTTAGCTTGGGTGTGACACTTTCCACATTACATCGTTGGAGTAAAAGGAGAGTAAATCTGCCATCTTCTTTGACATTCTTTGAATATAAGGCCTGTATTCTCTTTTTCTATTGTAATGAATGATGATATCGATGAAGACAAGCTGTAACACACTCAAGAATTCAATGTATTACAACTATGGAAAGAAGTCAGTTTGAAACTCTCTCATTTTAAAACACGGTTGTTAGGGGTGGAAGGGTTTCTGCAACTAAACATGCAAAAGTGATTGAAATATTAGGTAGTTTTTCTTGGAAGTAGAACGTTTTATGAAATTGAAAAAAAAATATTTTTTCTTAGAATTAATCATAGTCTCTTTTCATAGTTGTAGAGTGCTTCTCAAGAATGTGAGGTTTATTAAAGCTCAAAAAAGCTTAGTAAAAATGAAAAAAAATAGTATCAAAATATTTAGGAGGCATGTGTAATCGATCAAGGTAGCGACATCTCACATTTGCTCTAGTTTATTGTTTATCATAGTGTTTTCTCGAAGCTTCGATTGTAAAAAGTAAGAGCTAAGAATGAAGTTAAGTGTCTAATTTCAAGTTCACTTTTACTTTATATAGGCATTATAGGTCCAAAAAAACTTATAATTTCAAATTACTTTACTATTGTTTTATGTGCTACCAAGTTACTAAATACATGTTATTTTTCTCATGATATGAGTTTTCTTCTAATGTTATACCATGGTGTTTACTACATGGTCACCATTCACATTTTATATGCTCTAATTTCATGTCACATATGTTATTATTTTTTCTATGGTCCTATTGTTTCTATGTCATTGCCTCATAAGAGCAATATCTTTAGTTTCTTTACTAGAGATCCAATTATAGACTTTGTTTTTCAATCCTCTTGAATCTTGAGGGGTGTAATAAATTCCATATTTATCTCTCTTGGTACTCTAACCACTCTTGATGTTATCACAAACAAGATTATACATGATATTAGGGATTGAAGGCCCAATATACAACCAAAAATCAAATACACATTCGAATGCAGAAATCTGATATACAAAATATGTGATTTCTATTCAATATGAATATTAGGGAAAAGTATAGATGTGTACAAGATATAATAATATTAAAAATACGATTTCTTGTAATGAGAAGGAGCATGCTTCCTTGTTGATTTGTCTCTACTAAATAAAGTAATTCAAAGCTACAGATGTGTTTGAATACCAGATAGACAAACACACTTACAAACTCATATATGTTATGTGTGACATCTCTCATCTCCTTTTCCCTTATGGGACAAACGATTACACTATATACACATCATTACAAGAAGTGATAACAACTAATGATAATTACAAAAGGGTGGTGGTTCATTTGATGGTTGAGTGATGACCTTGAGTTTCTTGTGGGTATGCAGTTGGATGTCCAATTGTGCAGTTCCATTAACATATTCCTTGACATGTCACAGACCTAAAGCATGCCAGTTGGTATGCCATGTGGTAGGAAGAAGTTGAAAAGTGGGTGTTGAGTGTGTGTGCATGATTATGCACAAACATGGGGAACCTATGTAATTTGTGACTTGGAACTACAAAAAATCATGATGATACCATGAGATAGAACATGTGATGCATGTGTTTCGTAGGTGGATGTGTTACATGTAGATTTTAGGAATGTGTGCACATAGATAGACATTTGTGCAGTTGGTGACAAGGCATTACAACAACTTGGGAAGGTATTACAAGCTTGCCTCCAAACCATGAGATGCCATGCATGCAAGAGATCCAAAGTCCAATTGAGGAGTGTGTAGCCCCACATGGAAGTTGTGCACTAATTATATACCCTTTCTTGAAAACCTATGGTTCCCATTGCACTTATGATCAATGAAGGAAACTGAATCTAAAGTTGTTGAAGGTTATACCACGTAGCCTAATCAGTGTATTACCTAGCCTTAACCACTCTTAACAATTGATATGTGTCATCGCAAGTGCACATCATTTTCATTTCAATAATTTGATTCTTCTTTGTTGGGTGAAAATGCTCAAGATCCAAATATGAAGGATGTTGCACTACTACTAGCTAAATAAAATGTAGAAAGCAAGGCTTGAGGAGCTCCACATTGAAGACTAGTAAACCCAAGTACTGCAACATGTCAAGAAAAAAAGCATTCTCTCCAACTATGCATAAGAAGGTTTATAGGCCAAAGCACAAAGACTTTATATTTTGTTGTGGAGCCTTGAAGTGTTTCTTATTAATATGAAAACATACATTATCACCCACCTTGAACCTATGAGGTGTGTGATGTATGTCAGAAACTATTTATAATTCAGTTGTAGGCACAAGAGAATTTGTTGAACCTACTGATGAGTTTTTTGAATGTATTGTAAAAATTTATGTCCCTTCTTCACTTTTGGTTCATGCTCACATGACTCTATGCTAGATGGTGCACAATAGGAGACATCTATAGGTGTCATTGGTTGGAACCTAAGACATGTCTATAATGAACTCTGCCCTATAGAGGTGTGAAAAGTTGTGTTATAAACATGTTAAATGTATAAAAAATTATCATCCAAAGTGTGTAGATGCACACTATTACATACATATGTAGTAGATGAATAAGTGTGCATTGGAAAACATCTATTTGTCCATCTATCCAAGGAAAAAATGTTTTAGACTAGTCCAACTATCTATCCATCATGCACTACAAAGCATGCCGAAAGTGGATAATAAATTACATGTTATGGTCAAACACAATGGATGTTGGTAATCCAAAATGAGCCCAAACATGGTTGAAGAAGTAACATGTAGTTTCTTTCATGTTGATGCCATTATTGAAAGCAACCATGAAGGTCATCTTAGAGAAATTATCCACTAAATAAAACATATAGTCATTCAGGTATTTTGTCATAGGCAGTCCAATCATGATATCCATATTGATGGATTCCCATGGTCTAGATTGAACTCATAGAGGTACGAAAGTCCTAGCTTCATGTTTGTGGGCTTGTTGATGCAATAATGAATACAAGAATTCATGTGATGCTTGACATTTTTGCACATATGAAACCAATAGAAGTATCATTATAGTGTTTTAAATGTCTTGGTAATGCCAAAGTGTCATGGTGTCTTAGTGTAGTGTGCCTAAGACTCAATATCATATATCTTTTATAATAATCCTGAGATAATGGACCTATTTTAGCACTCTAAACATTTTATGCATTATATTTTAACTCAATACAAATTACACTTTACATAGGTTTTTATCCATATTTGACCAAGGTATCATTGTATATTTTTATCTTATTGATTATGACTTGTACCTAACCTCAACAATATTTATAAAAATCTATTGAGAGTTTTAGAGATTGTCAAACATCCCATCTACAATCTTAATAGCAAATATTTTTGAGTGACATTCTACCATCCACCTTATTAAATATAAAACATTTAATATATAAAATATTTCTAAATGACATCTTACCATCCTCTTAATTGAACCATAACCCTATTAACATGTAAAATATTTAATATATAAAATATTTCTTAATAACTTCTTAATAATTATTTAAAAAAAAAAAAAAAAAAAATTGACTTTTTATATAAAGACAAATATTAAATACACAACCACTAAATATATAAAACAAAACTAAGGACCCTAAGTCTTTGCAATTTATCCTTTCAAATCATATTAGAAATAATGAAATTGTTGGGCCCACTTTAAAATTTGGCATTTTATCATTTATGTACCTTGTGCACCGGCCATTATTAAAATCTATTAAATACACTTTATTCAAAGTTTTAATTATTGAATAGTTTTATTGTTAGGATGGGATTCTTTGATGGAGATATATAATTTTTTATATTAAAAAATGAGTATGTATTATTTGATATTTGTTTAATTTTTATCAGATGAAAAAAAATATATTAATTATATGTTAAGTTAATTGTCAGATAAATTTTAAACTTTAAATAATTAGGTAAATATTTTTTCTATATAATAATAACAATTATTTTTATTACAATTTTAAATTTAAATTATTTTTAAACTTAAATTAAAAAATTAAATGATATTTTAAAATTGATTAAAATTTTTAAAAATAAATTAATAGGAAAAAAATATCTAATAATATTAAGATCATGGTCTAAATTTGATAATTGTATAATATTATTTATTTATTTTAATTTTAAAATATAATCAATTTTAAAATACACGATATTAAATACAAGTTGAAATTTTAAATAGAACATCAAAAATTATAATATATATATATATATTCTTTAATATTTATTTTTTCTATTATAAATTACATTAATATTTGAATAATAATATCAAATAGATAATTCTCATTTAAAAAAATTGCCTACTTAAAATCATAAAAGTTTAGATTAAAAAGTGACATAAATAATTTTGTTGATTAAAATAAGATAAATCTCAACAATAAAAATATTAAAATTTTAAAATATAATTTTTAATTCAATTTTTATAAAATAATGTTAACATTAAATAAATATTAAAATAATTGAAAAATTTAAAACAAAGATTATTAATTTGTTTTTATAAATCAATATGATTTTTTATCCTTACACAAAATTAATTGGGTATAGTTTTCACACTTGCATGCCAATTTCCTTGTCAACTATTATACCAGAGCTCTTTAGGGGATCTTTTTAAGTTTGTTTTAAGTAAAGAGGTTTAAATAACTAGTGTAGTGCGCTGTGTAAATTCAATTCAAACTGCAGGTTCGACTGAATCTAATAACACCTCTTGTCAGACGCAAAATGTTTGCAGATTACACCCAACCACTATTGGAGTTTACCCTTTTCTCCACCAACCATGAACCATTTGAGAATACACTCTCCAAAAAACCATCCACAAATATCCCCCTCGACATTGGCCATTTTTGACCCAAACTATTCACATATTTTGTGATAACCTTGCCTTGGTCTTTTTGACCACAACTGACCAACCTTACCATGTTGAACTTTTTTCACTTTGTACCACCTCATAGACAACCATGTCATTTGTGTTTTTCAAGGGAACACTTCCTACCCTGGATACCTATGAAAGCATCAACCCTATCTAGGAGATTTGATAGGACTAACTTGATCAGCTATGCCTAACGTTAGATATTGGTTACCTTATCATTTATTCTTCTAGAATCAACATTTTTTTTACCAACATTGGCAACTTTAGTCTTTGTGTGATCTTGACTATAGCACTTAATCATATTTTATGTGCATACTTGCATTTCAAATGCTCAACCTCTTTTTTTTGTCACCCACCTCATGACTCAGCCTCTACCTTTTATCAAACCTGACATAATTTTGCTTTCACCTCAATGACCTCCCATTTTGAGGGGGAATACCTCCTCCCACACTTGGGGCCACCAAACCCAAACGTGGACCTTGACTGGTCTCTTGTTTTTATTCTGCAGCTTGCTACAGTCAAGGATTTTGAGCAAAATGATAAAAAAAATGGGGTGTTTTTGAAAGGTTAAGCTAGGGGTGTTAAATTAGTGGTTTGATAGGTTCAATTTTGACATCTAAAATTATCATGTGTAATTTGTAAGTGACTACATTTTTTCCCTTTTTGTTGTGTAGCCGTAAGCAAGCTACAGAACAAAAATAGGAGACTAGTCAAGGTCTAGGTCTGGGTCTAGTTGCCCTGGGTGTGGAAGGAGGTATTTAGTGTGGGAGGAGGTATTCCCCCATCGATGGTTAGGTCTCCAACCCTGTTTGAAAGCAATAAAGTGTTTAAAACTTTTTTTGAGATTAGTAACTCCTAGAATGGAAAATTGCTTTTAAAGCTATCTTTAAATCATTGTAGAATGGAAACTTTATCTTCAATCTATTTTGTAACTTCTCCCATTTTCATTTATAAACTTCTTATAAAAAAAATAAGAAGAGGAAGTGCTAGAGGATCCAAAATCAAGTATTTTGCATTCAAACTATCTTACAGGTACCCAACATTCCTTCAGCAAGCAAGTAGCAACATTGGAGACCTGAACCTCTTTCAAAATCACTTTTGAAGGTCAAAGTGCCATCACTCTAGCCACATTGCTCCATACTTCCAACATTAACCATCTGGTAAGTTGTAGGTATCTTTGTGCTTGTGTTCTTTCTTCTATGTTATTTCTAAACCCCTTAACCTGAACCAAATTACCTTTTACCTTCTATTTTTAACCAAACCCATATTCAAACCCCTACCTAATAATTTACCCAATCCTTAATTACTTTCCTAACCATTCCCATAAATACATAGATAACTATTGATGGTTCACCCCAACCAATGATGGTTTGCCTTAACCACCAATAGGTCACCCCAACTGTTGACAATTTGCCTTAACGGTCGATGGTTTCCCTAACCATCGATGCTTAACTGTGGCATAATTTTCTTGCAAGCTATTTTCGACCTTTTACTTCAATAAAAACCTCATTTTCTGTGTTTCCCTTTGACCACAGAACCTTCCCTCTTTTTTTGGATCAGACTTTGACCACCTTAGCATAGCATTTAATCAATTTCTCTTAACAAACAATTTATCATTTTCTTTCTTGCATACATTTTATTTTCTTATCAATGCTTACAAGTATCTTCTTTTATTATTTCAGGGTTAATTGTCATAAAAGTGGATTAACAGCCTCCTAGAAAGCATTACTCTTCTTAAATCTAGCTTACACTAGGCATTCCACTCAACCATCCATCTAACAACCCCTTTTTCTAGTATCCTTCTTATCTGTAGGTTATTCCTTCCAAGCCAAATAATATTTCCCATCATCATCTGAATTCATGCGCACATTCTACTAGGTATTCTTTTACACACCCTACTACTAGTTTCACTACTTGCTTCCAAATTAAGAAATGAGAGAAATTAACTGAAAAATCAAGTTTTCTATAAGTAAAACTTACAAGGATGAAATATGATGCAATGTTATACAAATGAATACATGTCATGTATTGTTAAGAAGCCCATCGTAGTTTGATAGAAAAATAATTTTTGATGGATCAAAGAACACATAGTTTTTATAAAGGTGGTATGAAGGTAGTTTTGTTACCTTTTAAAAAAGAAGGGTAGGCTGAAAGCATGCTAACTCCAAAATAATTTATCAAATATATGAAGAAGATAGGTTGTTTTTATGCATTAGTAACAAATAAAGAAGACATAAAAGTGGCACAAGTACTAGCAGAAGCAACATTAGTCTTGAAAAAATATGCATATGTTATACCTAATGATTTATCAAATGGTTTAACACCAAAAAGAGATATTTAGCATCATATTAATTTGATTCTAGGATCAGCTCTACCTAATCAAATAGTTTATAAAATGAGTCCAAATGAACATATAGAATTAAATAAACAAATTATTGAATTGGTGAGGAAGGGTGTAGTAAGAGAGAGCATGAGTCCATGTGCAACACTAGCGTTGCTAACTCTTAAAAAAGATGGAGGGTGGAGGATGTGTGTGGATAGTAGAGAAATCAATAAAATTACAATCAAGTATAGGTTTTCCATACCTTGTTTACATGATATGAAGGATGTTCTTGCAAGAAAAAAATATTTTACCAAGATTGATCTTAGGAGTAGATACTATTATATTCGGATGCAAGAAGGAGATGAATGAAAAATAACATTAAATACTAGAGATGGTTTATATGAGTGGATAGTGTTGTCATTTGAGTTATCTAATGCACCCAACACATTTATGAGAGTGATGAACACAGTGTTATGAGAATGTAGTGGTAAGTTTATGGTGGCTTATTTTGATGATATTTTAATATTCTGTAAGATTAAATAAGTGTACTTACAACATTTGAGAATGGTATTAGAATTATTAATAAAAGAGAATCTCTATGCGAATTTGAATAAATGTAGGTTTATGCAGAACAAATTGGTATTTTTACAATTTGTAGTTTCAATAGAAGGTGTAAGAGGGGATGAAAAATTAAAGGTGTAAGATAATCACATATGTAAGAATATTCCATGGTTTAGCAATTTTTTACTGAAAGTTATTAAGAATTCTAGTAGTCTTGTTTCACCAATAACAAATTGTATGAAAGGAAAGAATTTGTGTGGACAAGGGTGGCAACAGAGAGCTTTGAGTTGTTGAAGAAGAAAATTATAAAAAAAACTTATTTTAGCATTACCAAATTTTAACAAAGTGTTTGAGATCGATTGTGAAGCTTTGTTTATGGGAATTGGTGCTATGTTGAGTCGAGAAGGAAAGCCAATAGCATACTTTAATGAAAAATTGAATAAGTTAAGAACAAATTATTTTACGTATGATGTTGAATGTTATGTCATTGTACAAGCATTAAGACATTAGAGGCATTACCCAGTGCCTAAGGAGTTTATCTTATTTATTGATAATGACACTTTGAAGTATGTGAACACATAAAAGAAGTTAAATATTAGGCATGCAAATTGGGTTTATTTCTTACAAGGTTATGATTTTGTGTTGAAGTACAAATTCTGAAAATAGAATCAGGTAGCCGATGCTTTGAGTAGGCGAGTGAGATTGTTAACTACTATGGTGATTGAATTAGATGGATTTAAATTTATTAAATAAGTATATGATACTGATCTATATTTTGGTAAGATAGTTGAGTATTGTAGGAATTCATTGATAGGGGATACAAGTAATATTTATGAAGAGTGTATTATGCAGGATGATTCTTTCTTCAAAGACAAATAATTATGTATTCCAATTGAGTCTCTAATAGACAATATAATAAGATAATTGCACAATGGTGGTTTCACTTGACATTTTGGTAAGACAAAGACATTAGCTTTGGTTGAGGAAAAGTAATTTTGGCCAAAGATGAAGAGAGATGTGACAAGATATATTTCAAGGTGCAAAATATGTCAGGTGGCAAAAGGACATGTACAAAATACAAGGTTGTACATGCCATTACTGGTTCCAAAATGACCATGGACAAATTTGAGTATGGATTTTGTGTTGGGATTACTAAACACATAGAGAGATAATGATTCAATTTTTATTGTTATAGACAGGGTTTATAAGATTGTTCATTTTATTACATGTAAGAAAATCAATTATTCCACTAAAGTTGTCAAACTATTTTTTTAAGATATTGTGAGATTGCATGGTGTTCCAAAAACCATTACATCAAATAGAGACATGAAATTTCTAAGTCATTTTTGGAGGACTTTATGGAGGAATATGAGGACTAAGCTATAATTCAATATAGCATACCACCTCCAACCAGATGGATAGACAGAAGTTGTAAATAGGAGCTTGGAAAATTTGTTGAGATGCATAGTTGGAGAAAAGCTCAAGCAATAGAACTTGGCTTTATCACAATCTGAGTTTGTATATAATAATTCAGTGACCAGATTAACAAAAAAATCAATATTTTAGATTGTTTATGGGAGAAATCTTATGAGTGTTTTAGATTTGGTATAATTATCAATTGCATAACAAGTTAGTGATGATGTAAAAGTATTTTTAGAACATATACAATAGTTACAAGAAGTAAGAAGAAAATTACAAGAAAGTAATGAGAAGTATAAAGCAACAACCGATATTAGAAGGTCAAAAATATTTGAATAAAAAGATTTAGTAATGGTTTACTTTAAGAAAGAGAGATTTTCGAAAGACGCATATAACAAGTTGAAGTACAAGAAAATTGGACCATGCAGAATTGTGAAAAAAATCAATGACGATGCTTATAAGGTGAGTTTACCATGAAATTTTGACATCTCTCCAATATTTAATGTTTTAGATTTATATGACTTCCATGGAGTAGATGGTGAAGGTGAAGAATATGAAAAATGAGATTGGCAGCAATAGGTGCTAAAGAAGAAGAAATAAAAGATAGTATAGGTTTTGGATAAGAAGGCAGTAAACACAAGGCAAGGAAGTTATGATAGGTATTTGTTACAGTGGGAAGGAATATTTTAGAAAGACAACACTTGGATTACAGAACGAGAGCTAAATAATATTGATAACATCAAATGGTAGTAGTACAATCAAAGCAACTCATAAGAACTAAATTGTTTTCAACAAAAGGAAAAAGATGCAGAAAATGAGGCCAAACTTTTGGAGGTCATAAATTTTGATCCATAGCTCCGTTTGAGCCCATACTCACTTCAAAATGACCATCTCAAAAATTTCAATACAGCCATATCTTACACTTTTTGTTATGAGATATTTTTTATATTTTTTGGAGGCCATATGTGACCATCTGAGGATCCAAAATTACAGTTTAATATTATTTTCATTTTTTTCTAAATTTAATAATTGTATATTTTTATAACCAGACTTGAACTTTAGTTGATATTCATTTGATAGGTTAAGTTTAACGTTTAGTTTATTTTTGGATATTTTAGAGTTGCACACACTTCAATGAAAAACTTACTAAAAATAGCAACTACTAAAAATAGCAGGGCAAGTTTTATTCATTTTTAGAGTTTCAAATTTTGCATGTCAACTTCAATTCTAAGTTGAAGATTATTTATGCATGGTTTTAATTATATTAATTATTCAATATGAATCAATACTGGTTATTATTCAAAATCTTGGTCTATTGAATTTTTATTTATCTTGATAGTATTTGAGTTCATTAATAATAATAGTAGATGACAAGCTTACATGTAATACACTCAAGAATTAAATGTGTTACAACTATGGAAAAAGGTTTGTTTTAAATTCTCTCATTTTAAAACATGGTTATTGTGGTGGAAGGATTTCTAAAACTAAACATGCAAAAGTGATTAAAATATTAGGTAGTTTCTCTTGGCGGTGAAACAATTTATGTAATTAAACAAACTGAATAAAATCTCTTTTTTTTTTAGAATTCTAATTATTTTAAATCATAGTCTATTGTTGTAATTGTATAGCTCTTTCCTGAAATGTAGGGTTTAAAATTAAAGCATAAAATGGTCTCCCTTCATTTTTGACTTTTTTTTAATTTTGATAAATGAGCGAAAATGAAAAAAAATATCAAAGTACTTAGGAGGCCTGTGTAGTGACATCTTACACATGTTCTATTCTAAGTAGT
The DNA here is from genome assembly GCA_037957365.1 of Torreya grandis. Classification (NCBI taxonomy): domain Eukaryota; kingdom Viridiplantae; phylum Streptophyta; class Pinopsida; order Cupressales; family Taxaceae; genus Torreya; species Torreya grandis. The sequence continues at coordinate 2,193,244 of JARHVA010000597.1, read as the reverse complement.
AAAAAATCTTGTTGTTCACCCATAGTCTTTTCTAGATGCTCCAATTCTAGAAGGTAAAAGGTAAAAATGAAGTTAAGATTCTAATTTCAAGTTCACTTCTACTTTATACAGGGATTATAGGACAAAAAACTAATAATTTCAAATTACTTTACTATTGCTTTATGTGTTACCAAATTACTGAACACATGTTGTTTTTCTCATGATGTGAGTGTTACGCTAGGTTTCCTACATGGTCACCATTGATATTTTATATGTTATAGTTTCATGTCACCTATATTATCAATTTTCCTATGATTCCTAGTGTTTATATGCTATTACCCCAAAGGGACATTCTCTTTATTTTTTTACTAGAGATCTGAGTATCATTTTTTTTTTGCTCCTCTCCAGGTAGCTCACTTCAAAGCTTTATGACACCAAGGGTTATATTTTTAAGATGATTTTGTTTGATTTGACTCCAAGAACATGACCATGATTATGACTGGGTATGATTAAAATGATCTTCACCATGGTGGGGCCTAGGATATTGGTGTAATGGATAATGTCGCACTTGGAGACAAGCTTCGAATTATAGAATGTGCATAATGTAATTTAAAAAATCAAAAATCAAATACACATTTGAATCTCTATGTTTGATCTAAATAGTATGCAAATTCTATTCAATACACAAAATATGGAAAATTATATATGTGTACAAGATCCAATAAGACTGGAAATGCAAGTTCTTGTAATGCGAAGGTAAATGCTTCCGTACTGATTTGTCTAGACCAAATACAATAATTCAATATTGTATGTCTATTTGAATGCTAGATACAAAAATCATGCATACAAACTTTTATCTAATCTATATAAGATCTTTTTCCTCTCTTTTTTTTTATAAAACATATAATTACAATACATACATCAATCTTCTAATTATATTTTATTACCATATCAATGAGAATATAATGTATATATTTTATTTCCTTATCAATGAAAATATAATGTATATATTTTATTTCCTTATCAATGAGAATATAATGTATATATTTCATTTCCTTTGGAAAAGCTGCCAATTTCATATCCGTCCAACGGACACTTTTAGCTCATTCGAATTCAAATGCCTTGGTATATTTTCAGATGGCATTCTTTATGCGGATGGTTTTTTTTTTGTCCATCTTAAACTTATCAAGGAATAGAAATTGTTCCTGGCATGGTATAGCCCGTGTCAGCTATGATTTTCTCCACTTTCTCATCCTTATCAAAGCTCTCCTTTTCATCCATTTTCATGCCCACTTAAACTATTTATATTACCTGCTACTTAGTAGGGATGGAAAATATACTTGGCCAACATGAATTTATAAATCATTTTCCTTATATTTTAATTTATTAAATGGTAATTTTCCACAATAGTTTAAAACAAATTGTACATAATCAGTAGCAAATTGTATGGAAATGAACAGCATAAAGATTCAAAGTACATTTATTATGAAAGTAGTAGCACAACAGTTATTAAAAGTATATTTATTATGATATTTATAGTATAATAATTATATATAATATTGATAGAAATGTGGAATATTAGGATGGACGTAAATTAGCATGTTATTTTAAAATAAAATAAAATATAATTGATATTGATGATGGTAAAATATATTATCATTTCATTCACCAAAATATAAATTATAAAAAATATTTAAAAAAAATAAAATTTAGAATAAAATTACAACTATATTACTTCAAAATATAATTTTATAAAAATATAGATATAAGTTTCAATTCCTTCTTAATAATAATTATTCAACATAAATACATGCAGGAATTGTTGGTCAGTATGTTAGAAATGGAAAGCTAACAATATTCAAGGATGATAAGAGTGGCCAACATAACACATTCTTATAGTGTACTTTTGGGTACTTTAATCTTGCACCAAGGGATCCCACAAGCACACCATCACAATAATGTACCTCTTGAAGCAATTAACAGCACACATTGTTCAGCATTGCAAGCCATGCTGGTAATCTCACCTATGGTACTGGAAAAAAATAAATTACGAACTTGGTTCACCAAACATGGGAAGTCCCTTATTCTGGCTTAAGGAATATAAAATAACATCGAATTACAATTATGGTTTATGGTAAGCATCAGATATTATGCTACTTACGATCTAGGACAAGCAAGGTCATCTGTGCTGCATTCTTTCCAGTTTGATACATTACCTGACCAGATGTCCTGTTTTTTCAGAACAATAGAAAAAGGTTTTCTTGAGAGTCACAATCTACAGGCATTAAGACACTGTGTTTTCTTGTAGAAGATGAAAAATCTAAATTTTCCTTGTGGTGGAGGGGGGAATGAGTACTTTTAAATATTAATTGAGAAAGGGATACATACAGTAATATTTTTCTGAACATCTTGTATCATAACTTCAAGATCATTATCATAGAAATCTTTCATGGCTGTATCAATGATCGAAACATCCCAGACCTGTTTTCAGTAATAGCAACAAATCACCAAAGTGGATTAGAGCACCATTTAAGAGTCATGAAAGTTTGGGTAAGCGTACAAAAGCAAATTAATGGACAAGTAGTCCACAACCCAGCATTGCTTTCTAAGTCTTGCCTGGCACTTTTCTGTTTACATTTGTAAATGATTTAGAGACATTTATAAAAAACGTGTGTATTTTTCGTTGTCTGAAAACATGATTTCAATATATATTTTTCAGTGTCTGAAACTATGATTTCAAACGGTACAAATTTTCTTTGAATCTCCTAATGAAAGACAAAACTCACATCATTACTGAGTTTGTGAGAAATGAGACTGGATGAATAATGGAAGAAGCCTAATTAGTATTGAATTTACGAAATTACAAGGTAGATCAGTCTGTATTGCTCACATGATGCAAATTGCTCTTTCGCCGGTAATGCAACTCTATTGAATTGCCACCTCTATCTGAAGTAAATCCGACATGTAAAGGCTGCACATATTTTTGTAATGGTATCCAATAGTTTATGAATCAGATTCTCTATAAGAAATAACCATTTGAAATAAGTTTGAAAAAATATGGTATCATGTTTCTCCTCCTAAATCATGATTTAGCCTTCTTGAATTTGTCATAAAATCTAGATGATATTTGATGCTTCTGGAGAGAGAGTATTTATTGGGTAAGCAGGAAATGAACTGATAGATGCCTCCCGTAAAATGAGACAGAAACAATAAAGCTTCTTTTAAATTGTCTGCAATTTTAGGTTTGTGTACTAGACTCTAATGAAAACATGCATCTTATTTTAAAAAGATAATTCCCTGTCAAAGAAGCTGTGTTATTTACAGAGCATTGTGAAGAAACCTAAAGAAATAGGAGGTCAACAAAAATGGAAGCATACATTGCTTGCCGCTGGATTTATGTCCATAAGTTGAAAGCTGAGCCGTGTAATTCTTGATGGCTCCTTCAAGACACATCCCTTCCTCTTCATTTTCATTATGACAGTCACCTGTTTGCAGACAATCAGAACAACTCTTAAAAGCAATGAGGAAGACTGGACTTGCATGCTTCTTATCTACAAGTTATTATATTGCTCCATCAGGAAAACTCCATGATTGATCCAAGTAGGTAGGTGGATGAACTCAAAAGTACAGAAAGATATTAAGTATATTAAAATTTTTGTGTATTTCAGTTTATAAAATTAAAAGAAGATTTTTTTCAAAAAGTTGTGTTGATTAGATTTATTTATTAATATTTTCGAGATCAACATATAATCCATCATCAAAATGATTAATTAAATTTAATCAAAACAATTTTTAAAGAAAAAATCTTCAAAAAAACTAAATAATTTATTTAAAATGAAATATAAAAAATAATCAAACTTACTAGAATAATCATAGCCGCACTTGTTGTCTGGTGTGTCAATGAAATGTAATGGGTTGGTCCAGTGATATCTGAATCGCATTTGATCTGCCCATGAACAAAGAGAATCAAGGTCGATTTGGGCATACTTTGGGAGAATAGCGTTCACTGCTTTCACTGTTTTTGCACTCAGAAGTGGCTGCAAAACAATGAATTGAAATGCTAACTTGTTGCAAACCCGTTCTACAAAACCCTCTTAAAAAATACAAAATAAAAGTAGGAATATAAACAAATAAAAAAAAATTGTACAAAGGTGTGAGGGTTTATTTTTTAAAGATTTAAACTAAGTTAGACAATTCCAAACCATTCAACATAATTAAAAAATAATGAAATATGAACAAAAGAAAATTTAAATTTAATTTGCCAAAGATTTAATAATAATTAAAAAAATGTGTTGTTTGAATTAAATTATATATAAATATATTTTTTGAATTGATTTAATGATAAATAATTTGTTAATTCAAAATTTTTTAGGGTAAGATATATACATCTTGTATTTACGTAGTTAAATGTCTTCATTATTATAAATTTTTAAAAAGTTTTCATTCCATGCAAAAATATATATGAAAATAATAATATTTATATTTATATTTATTTATTTTTAAAAAATTTAAAATATTTTGAAATGATTTATTTTTTCTTTTCGAATAGAAATTAAGGTTAAATGTGTTATTGATTTTTATTTGGTCTTGATCATAGTCATGGTTAATCTATTAGGTCTTGAATATGATCATGGTCATGTGTAACGATTTGACGTTAGATTTTATGATTAAATCACACGTATGATTAAGACTAGATGTGTGAACCCATTTTAGCACTCTAAACATTTTATGCATTATAATTAAACCCAATACAAATTACATCTTATAGAGTTTTTAATTCCATATTTAACCAAGGTATGATTATATATTTTTTGTCATGTCATTTATGGCTTGCATTTAATTTCAATAATACTTAAGAAAACCCATTGAGAGTCTAAGAGATTGTCAAATGTCCTACCATTCTCATAATTAAACTGTAATCATAATAACACCTAAAACATTTAATATATAAAATATTTCTAAGTGGCATTCTACCATCACCTTTTTACTGCATAAAACATTTAATATATAAAATACTTTTAAATAACATTTCACCATCTCTTAATTGAACCATAACCCTATTGACATGTAAAATATTTAATATAAAAAATACTTTTTAGTGATGTCTCATCATCTTTGTAATTGAACCATGACCTTACTTACTATGACTTCTCAATAATTAAATATTTAAAATATAAAATATTTTTTAGTGACATTCCACCATTTTCAAAATTGAATCATGGTCTTATTGTGACTTCTCAATAAAAAAATCTTTAATATATAAAATACTTTTTAGTACCATCCTATCATCTTAATTAAATATTTTGGAGAAAATACTAAAAAGTGGAGAAAATCATACTAATAATTTTGAAAAAGATGAGAAAGTGAAGAAAATCATATCATAAAAAATAATTAAAGAATAATAATAGATGAAGACAAGCTTACGTGTAATACACTCAAGAATTAAATGCATTACAACTATGGAAACAAAGTCGGTTTGAAACTCTCTTCATTTTAAAACATGGTTGTTGGGGCGGAAGGATTTCTACAACTAAACATGCAGAAGTGAGTGAAATATTAGGTAGTTTCTCTTGGCGGAGGAACGATTTATGCAATTAAACAAATTCAAACTGAAAAAAAAAAACTATTTTTTTAATAGAATTTTAATTTTTTAAATCATAGTCTCTTACCCAAAATTGTATAGTTCTTCTCAGAAATGTAGTATTTAAAATTAAAGTCCAAAATGTTCTCCTTCTATTTTTGACATTTTTTAATTTTTGAGAAATAAGTGAAAATGAAAAAAAATAGTATCAGAGCATTTAGGAGGCATGTGAAATCAATCAGGTGACATCTTACACTCATTCTAGTTTATGTATTAATAATCTTTCCTCTAGTTTATGTATTATTATTTAAGTTTCTAATTTCAATTTTTTTTATTTTTCAAATATTATAGGTCCAAAAAATTATAATTTCAAATTATTTTACTATTGTTTTATGTGCTACCAAATTATTAAATATATGTTTTGTTTTTTTCTAAATGTGAATGTCAGTATTTATCACAAAATCGCTATTGATATTTTGTATGTTATAGTTTCATGTCAAGTATATTATCAATTTTCTTATGATTCTTAATGTTTCTATGCCAATGCCCCAAAAGAGCATTCTCTTTAGTTTCTTTACTACAAATCCAATTATCATTTTTTTTTTTGCTCCTCTCCAATCTTAATAGGTGAAATGATTCCATATTCATTTATCTTCGTACTTTGATCCCTCTTGATGTTAATTCACACAAGATTATACATGTGATATGAGGGATTAGAGGCCTAATATATATAGGTACCTCACTTCAATTCTTGATGATTACAAGGGTTATATTTTTAATATGGTTTTGTTTGATTTGACTCCAAAACATGATCATGATTATGATTGGGTATGACTAAAATCATTTGCACTGTGGGGCTTAGGATATTGGTGCAATGGACAATGTCGTGCTTGGAGACAAACTTCAAATTATAGAATGTGCATAAAGTAATCTAAAAATTCATAAATCAAATACACATTTGAATGCATGAGTTTGATCTAAATAATATGCAACTTTTATTGAGTATGAAAAATATGAAAAATTATAGATGTGTACAAGATCTAATAAAATTGAAAATGCAAGTTTTTGTAATTCGAAAGTGAATGTTTCTTTGTCGATTTGTTTAAAACGAAATACAATAATTCAACGTTGTCTTTGTTTGAATACTAGATACAAAAAGTATGCATACAAACTTCTATCTGATATATGTAAGATCTCTTTCATCTCTTTTCTTTTATAACATATACGATTACATTATTAAAAAGTAATGGTTCATCTTCTAATTATATTTTATTACTATATTTATAAAAATATAATGTATTTATTTTATTTCCTTATCAATAAAAACATAATATATATATTTCATTTCTTTACTGTTCCTCCAAAGAACACTTTTAGCTCATGGGAATTCAAAGGCCTTAGTATATTTTCAATGGCCTCTTTATATGGATGGTTTTCTTTTTTTCCATCTTGAACTTATCAAGGAATAGAAATTGTGTTGGCATGGTATAGCCCATGTCAGCAATGATTTTCTCCACTTTCTCATTTTTCTCAAAATTTTCCTTTTCATCCATCTTCAGGCCCACTTAAACTATCTCTAGTACCTGCTACTTAGTAGGGATGGAAAATATACTTGGCCTCCATGAATTTATAAATAGTTATACAATATAGATAGAAATGTGGAATATTAAGAAGATGTAAATTAATATATTATTTTAAAATAGAATATAATGTAATTGATATGAATAATGGTAAAATGTATTATCGTTTCATTCATCAAAATATAAATTAAAAAAATAATAATAATAATTATAACTATATTTCTTCAAAATATAATCTTATAAAAATATGGGTATAAATTTCAATCCCTTCTTAAACTCGGATTTCTTACTGATAATAATTATTCAGCATAAATACATGGAGGAATTGTTGGTCAGTATGTTAGAAATGGAAAGCTAACAACATTCAAGGATGATAATAGTGGTCAACATAACACATTTTTATAGTGGGATTTTGGGTATGTTAATCTTGCACCAAGGGATCCCACAAGCACACCATCACAATAATGTAGCTCTTGAAGCAATTAACAATACACATTGTTCAGCATTGCAAGCAATGCTGGTAATCTTACCTATAGCACTGTAAAAAAATAAATTTCGAACTTTTACAACTAATTGATTTTATAAATCTGAGTATAGAGCATGGCCTCCTTTTGAATCAAAGATGCGGTTGAGCGTTGCAGCCAACCTTATTCCTCCTTTGGCAAGTTGCTTCTCAACAATGGGCAGGCGAGAGAGGAAATAATCATCTGCAAAGGAAACCATATAAGCAGCTACGGTCTATAAAGTAACAGAAGACACAATCACAGTAAAACTTGAGATTGATGAATCTACCTTCCAAAACACCATCTTGCTCAGCATCTTTGTAAGCCCACTTGCAGGCAAGAATGATACTTTCATTTGCATACCTATTGGCAGCAAGCCAAATTCCAGTCCATCAGTAATATATTACAGAGCTATACAAATTAGTAATATATTAAAAAGAAAGATTTTACTGGAATCAAGATCTTACTACTAAATCCCATCTTTAAAGAAAGGGAAAATTGAAACCAATAGTTAAACTAACCTTTCTACATTCTAATAATGAAGTGTTGGCTACATGATACTAACCACCAAAGACAATGGCTCTGGCAGCAACTTCTAGAAGTTTGTGTTTTAAATTGCATTATATTTTGCTTTACTGCAAAATTTCTAACAAAATACCTGCCCAAGAGTGGCCAAGCTACCTAAAGCAACTATAAATTTGACTGAACTATTAGAAGTGTCTAAGAAGGAACGATCAAAATTGGTTCACCAAACATCGGAACTCCCTTAGTCTGGCTAAAGGAACAGAAAATAACATCAAATTACAATTATGGTTGATGGTAAGCATCAGATATTATGATACTTACGATCTAGGACAAGCAAGGTCATCTGTGCTGCATTCTTCCCAATTTGATACATCACCTGACCAGATGTCCTGTTTTTTCAGAACAATAGAAAAAAGTTTTCTTGAGAATCACAATCTACAGGCATTAAGACACTGTGCTTTCTTGTACAAGATGAAAAATATAATTTTTCCTTGTGGTGGAGGAGGAGAGAATGAGTACTTTTAAATATTAATTGAGAGAGAGGGATACATACAGTAATATTTTTCTGAACATCTTGTATCATAACTTCAAGATCATTATCATAGAAATCTTTCATGGCTGTCTCAATGATGGAAACATCCCAGACCTGTTTTCAGTAACAGCAACAAATCATCAAAGTGGATTAGAGCACCATTTAAGAGTCATGAAAGTTTGGGTAAGGCGTACAATTGCAAATTAATGGACAAGTAGTCCACACCCCAGCACTGCTTTCTAAGTCTTGCCTGGCATTTTTCAGTTTACATTTTACAGACATTTATCAAAAACATGTAATGTCTTGTGTAATTTTTGTTGTCTGAAAACATGATTTCAATATATAATTTTCACTGTCTGAAACTATGATTTCAAATGGTACAAATTTTCTTCCGAACTCCTAATGAAAGACAAAATTCACATCATTACTGAGTTTGTGAGAAATTAGACTGGATGAATAATGGAAGAAGCCTAACTACAAGGTAGATCAATCTGTATTACTCACATGATGCAAATTGCTCTTTCGCCGGTACCAGTGCAATTCTATTTCATTTCCACCTCTATCTGAAGTGAATCCGACATGTAAAGGCTGCACATATTATTTTTTGTATCCAGTAGTTTATGAATCAATTTCTCTATAAGAAATAACCATTTGAAATAAGTTTGAAAAAATATAGTATCATGTTTCTCCTTCTAAATCTTGATTTAGCCTTCTTGAATTTATGTCATAATATTTGATGCTTGTTGAGAGAGAGTACTTATTGGGTAAGCAGGAAATGACCTGATGGATGTCTCCCATAAAATGAGATAGAAACAATAAAGCTTCTGTTAAATTGTCTGCAATTTTAGGTCTGTGTGTTAGACTCTAATGAAAACATGCATCTTATTTTAAAAACATAATTCCCTGTCAAAGAAACTGTTTTATTTACAGAGCATTGTGAAGAAACCTAAAGAAATAGAAGGTCAACAAAAAGGCAAGCATAAATTGCTTGCCTCTGGATTTATGTCCATAAGTTGAAAGCTGAGCAGTGTAATTCTTGATGGCTCCTTCAAGACACATCCCTTCCTCTCCATTTTCATTATGACAGTCCCCTGTTTCCAGACAATCAGAACAATCTTAGACGCAATGACGAGGACTGGACTTTGCATGCTTCTTATCTACAAGTTATTATATTGCTCCATCAGGAAAACTCCCACCATATTTTATAAAATTATATCAATGTCCATGATCGATCCAAGTAGGTAGGTGGATGAACTCAAAAGTATAGAAAGATATTAAGTAGATTAAAAAGTTTGGGTTTTTTCAGTTAATAAAAGTAAAAGAAGATTTTTTTCTAAAAATTGTGTTGATTAGATTTATTCATTAATCTTTTGAAGCTCAACATGTAATCCATCATCAAAATGATTAATTAAATCTAATCAAAATATATTTTTTAAATATTCTTTAAAAAAAACTAAATAATTCATTTAAAATGAAATATAAACAATGATCAAACTTACTAGAATAATCATAGCCGCACTTGTTGTCTGGTGTGTCAATGAAATGTAATGGGTTGGCCCAGTGATATCTGAAACGCATTTGATCTGCCCATGAACAAAGAGAAGCAAGGTCGTTTTGGGCATACTTTGGGAGAATAGCGTTCACTGCTTTCACTGTTTTTGCACTCAGAAATGGCTGCAAAACAATGAATTGAAATACTAATTATATAAGCCAACTTGTTGCAAACCCGTTTTACAAACACAATTAAAAAATAAAAAATAATAGAATATAAATAAAAGAAATTTTGTATTTAATTTTTTTTGAAAATTTTAATAATTATTAAAAAAAAATTGTATTTGAGCTAAGTTATATATAAATATTTTTTTTGAGTTGATTTAATAGTGAAGAACTTATTTTTTTTAAAGAGAGGTCATTAATTCAAATTTTCTAGGGATAAAATATGTACACTTTATATTTATGTAATTAAGTGCCCCTGATATCATGAATCTTAAAAAGCTTCCATTCCATTCAAAAATATTTATGAAAATAATAATAATAATATTTATCTATTTATTTTTAAAAATTTAAGATAATTTAAAAATATTTTGAAATGATTTATTTTTTCTTGTCGAATAAAAATTAAGATTAAATGTATTATTAATTTTTATTTGGTTTTGATAGTGGTCATAGTTAACTTTACATAGGTTTTAATTCCATATTTGACTAAGGTATTATGAAAATCTATTAGGAGTTTGAGGGATTGTCAAACATCTCACCATCCTCATAATTGAACCATGATCCTAATAACACATAAAATATTTAATCTGAGTGACATTCTACCATCCACCTTATTAACATATAAAGCATTTAATAAATAATGTACTTCTAAATGACGTCCCACCATCCTCTTAATTGAACCATGAACCAATTAATATGTAAAATATTTGATATATAAAATACTTCATAATGACATCTCACCTTCCTCATAATTGAACCACATCTTATTGTGACTTTTCAATGATTAAATACAAATATTAAATACTAGAGTAGATGTTATTAAATATAAAGTGAAATTTTAAAGAGAACATCAAAAATTATAAAAAACTATTATATATATATATATATATATTTTTCTTTTTCTATTTTTTTTTAATTATGAATTATATTAATATTTGAAAAATAATGTTAAATAGATAATTCTCATTAAAAAAAATTGCCTACTTAAAATCATAAAAATTTAGATTGAAAAATGAAATAAATAATCTTGTTGATTAAAATAAGATAAACCTCAATAATAAAATTTTTAAATATAATTTTAAATTTAATTTCTTATAAAATAATATTAACATTAATTAAATATTAAAATAATTTAAAATTTTAAAACAAAAATTGTAAATTTATTTTTGTCAATCAATGTGATTTTTAATTCTTACTCAAAATTAATTACAACAGTATAATTTTCACACTTACTTCCTAATTTCCTTATCAACCATTACACCAAAACTCTTTAAGGGAGCTTTTCAGGTTTGTTTTAAGTAAAAAGGTTTCAATAACTAGTGTACTGCACTGTGTAAATTCATTTCAAACAGCAGGTTGGAATGAATCTATGTCAATAACACAGTTATTTGAGTTTATTAATATTTTTAATTTTTTTTTTTTAAAGTTAATAAAATATTATATTTTATTGATAGTAGTTAATTTTAATTAGTATAATTTTTTTAATTAAATATATTAATATATATGAAAAAAATTAATGTATTAATTTCAAGACATTTATTTATTAAAAAAACTATATTAATTACTAATTTTATTATTTTAATAAAAAAAAATTTAATTAATAAAAAATGATCTCAAAAACAAAATCTATATTATAATGATCAAATAAATATCAAATTAAAAATTTAATATTTTATTTACACTTTTTAAGCTTACCTCAAATTACTATTGTAAATTATTCCTATTAATCCAATAATAAAAAATTCCAAAATAACTCAAACTCATATTTCTTAAGGTCTCAAGTTCCATTCCCTATACAAACTCATGAATGCAAGTCCATAAACCAAACCTCATGAATGGAAGTACCTGAACCAAGCCTCCTAGTTCAATATTTGTGACTCATGTTGTTTAGAGTCGGACAGAAAATATACCATTAAGTGCAAAGATCTAATCCAAAAGTTTCCCACCGTACAGAATTCACCTCAAAAAAAAAAAAAACAGACATTAAAGCTTAAATTGTCGATTCAGATTTGATAGCTTCCATTTTAAACAGACTCACCTCAGCAATCTTGCACGTAGAATAATGTCCTTCCTTTCCCCACGCCTGCACATCACCAGGAGCTACAGCAAACAATATCGCCAACACACAACAACTCAACCCCCAAAATCCACCCATCATCACCATATATGGAATCTCTTAAATCTTTTCAGAATCTAATAACACCTCTTTTAATCCACCAAAGACGTAAAATGTTTGCAGATTACAACGTCTGTAACAAGATTTTATACAAAATGAGGAGCGCAAGCAATTCGTTGAGTACAAGGCTTCATTTCTTTCCTACTTTGCGTGCACTGCTTTGTGTTGCGTTGGATTTTATCATCATCGACAGTTATGTAAGTATTATTTTTTTTTCTTTTTCCGGTTTAGTAATCAATAAACACATAAAGATAAACCGTCTCAGAAATTGACTGTAATTTAATACAGGTTTAGCACATGACATTGAAGGTTCAAAGCAGGAATATTCTTTCGTGCTACTAGAATCTTAATTATCGATATATTTAATGCAGGGACATGGCAATTTTGGCGTGGGACGTCGCTTTAGCTTGGGTGTGACACTTTCCACATTACATCGTTGGAGTAAAATGAGAATAAATCTGCCATCTTCTTTGACATTCTTTGAATATAAGGCCTGTATTCTCTTTTTCTATTGTAAAGAATGATGATATCGATGAAGACAACCTTACGTGTAACACACTCAAGAATTCAATGTATTACAACTATGGAAAGCAGTCAGTTTGAAACTCTCTCATTTTAAAACATGGTTGTTAGGGGTGGAAGGGTTTTTGCAACTAAACATGCAAAAGTGATTGAAATATTAGGTAGTTTTTTTTGGGAAGTAGAATGTTTTATGAAATTGAAAAAAAAATATTTTTTCTTAGAATTAATCATAGTCTCTTTTTATAGTTGTAGAGTGTTTTTTAAGAATGTGAGGTTTATTAAAGTTTAGTAAAAATGAAAAAAAATAGTATCAAAATATTTAGGAGGCATGTGTAATCGATCAAGGTAGCGACATTTCACATTTGCTCTAGTTTATTGTTTATCATAGTGTTTTCTCGAAGCTTCGATTGTAAAAAGTAAGAGCTAAGAATGAAGTTAAGTGTCTAATTTCAAGTTCACTTTTACTTTATATAGGCATTATAGGTCCAAAAAAACTTATAATTTCAAATTACTTTACTATTATTTTATGTGCTACCAAGTTACTAAATACATGTTATTTTTCTCATGATATGAGTGTTCTTCTAATGTCATACCATGGTGTTTACTACATGGTCACCATTGACATTTTATATGCTCTAATTTCATGTCACATATGTTATTATTTTTTCTATGATCCTACTATTTCTATGTCATTGCCTCATAAGAGCAATATCTTTAGTTTCTTTACTAGAGATCCAATTATAGACTTTGATTTTCAATCCTCTTGAATCTTGAGGGGTGTATTAAATTCCATATTTATTTCTCTTGGTACTCTAACACTCTTAATGTTAGCACAAACAAGATTATACATGATATTAGGGATTGAAGGCCCGATATACAACCAAAAATCAAATACACATTTGAATGCTGAAATCTGATATAAAAAATATGTGATTTCTATTCAATATGAATATTACGGAAAAGTACAGATGTGTACAAGATATAATAATATTAGAAATACGAGTTCTTGTAATGAGAAGGAGCATGCTTCCTTGTTGATTTGTCTCTACTGAATAAAGGAATTCAAAGCTACAGATGTGTTTGAATACCAGATAGACAAACACACTTACAAACTCATATATGTTATGTGTGACATCTCTCATCTCCTTTTCCCTTATGGGACAAATGATTACACTATATACACATCATTACAAGAAGTGATAACAACTAATGATAATTACTAAAGGGTGGTGGTTCATTTTATGGTTGAGTGATGACCTTGAGTTTCTTGTGGGTGTGCAGTTGGATGTCCAATTGTGTAGTTCCATTAACATATTCCTTGACATGTCACAGACCTAAAGCATGCCATGTGGTATGCCATGTGGTAGGAGGAACTTGAAAAGTGGGTGTTGAGTGTGTGTCCATGATTATGCACAAACATGGGGAACCTGTGTGATTTGTGACTTGGTACTACAAAAAATCATGACGATACCATGAGATAGAACATGTGATGCATGTGTTTTGTAGGTGGATGTGTTACATGTATATTTTAGGAATGTGTGCACATAGATAGACATTTGTGCAGTTGGTGACAAGGCATTACAACAACTTGGGAAGGTATTAAAAGCTTGCATGCAAACCATGAGATGCCATGAATGCAAGAGATCCAAAGTCCAATTGAGGAGTGTGTAGACCCACATGGAAGTTGTGCACTAATTATATGCCCTTTATTGAAAATCAATGGTTCCCATTGCACTTATGATCAATTAAGGAAATTGAATCTAAAGTTGTTGAAGTTTATACCACTTAGCCTAATCAGTGTATTACCTAGCCTTAACCACTCTTAACGATTGATATGTGTCATCACATGTGCACATCATTTTCATTTCAATAATTTGATTCTTCTTTGTTGGGTGAAAATGCTCAAGATCCAAATATGAAGGATGTTGCACTACTACTAGCTAAATAAAATGTAGAAAGCAAGGCTTGAGGAGCTCCACATTGAAGACTAGTAAACCCAAGTATTGCAACATGTCAAGAAGAAAAGCGTTCTTTCTAGCTATGTATAAGAAGGTTTATAGGCCAAAGCACAAAGACTTTATATTTTGGTGTGGAGCCTTGAAGTGTTACTTATTAATATGAAAACATACATTATCACCCACCTTGAACCTATGAGGTGTGTGATGTATGTCAGAAACTATTTATACTTCAGTTGTAGGCACAAGAGAATTTGTTGAACCTACTGATGAGTTTTTTGAATGTATTGTAAAAAGTTATGTCCCTTGTTCACTTTTGGTTCATGTTCACATGACTCCATGCTAGATGGTGCACAATAGGAGACATTTATAGGTGTCATTGGTTGGAAACTATTGACACCGTGGATTTGCACCCGGGGCAAGAGGCCGAGCTCCTGCCTTCCACATGCAAAAATGGAAACTCCCCTCTCGCCTGTGGGACCGGTGAAGCTGGAGGGGAGAGTCTCTAGATAAGGGCTAGCTCCCTCTAATGTATCTTTTAGGCCCTGGTTTCTCCTACTGCTAACAAATAAAATGAAAAAGGGGGGATGAAAAGGGAGAGAGAGATGTTGAAAATAGAACCTAAGCCTAAAAATGAAAAGGTGATACACCAGAAAAGTGTGATCTACTCCTCCCGAACATACACTTTCCACTAAGAACCAACTCTCATACACTTCATTTGACATGAGAAAACCTTCTGCATCAGTGGGTCAGGGGTCCATGGAGATACAGGGAGGAAATAACTACTAGAGGCATTCTAAGACACACTGCAACAGCCTATCCACTTCACCTATTCTCCTTTAGGGACACTTCTGACAGACCTGTAAAAAGAAACTCAAAAGATGCACTAGACATGTTGAAATCATTCTGCAAAAGCATTAAGAAAATGACTTAACACAAAATCAAGGCATAGACACATACGAAAGATGCAAAACTCAGAATGGAGGTAAAAATGCTATGTTTTGATTGAAGGTAAAATTTTGGCAGCGCTACCTTACAAGCCCGAGAGATTTTTTGGCAGAGTTTTGCCTTAAGGCTGAGAGTCGATCTTTTCTCAAATGAGAAATTTTCAATTTATAGAGGAATAAAGAGGCCATTTTGGCACCCTTTTACGAGTGACCCATGTGCCTTCTAAGCATTGGGATGAGGAAGCCGCCTGAAGATAATTCTATGTCAGCGACTGTCAAGATTCAAAATTATGAGCTGCACTGTTTGCCTGCTCATCAATGCATATTGAAGGAAAACAGGTCATGCCATTCACTGTTTGCACCTCTTGATGATTGCATGGTGTGTATTGTGTCAACCACTAGAATAACTCCTTGAGTCGACACTTTCCTGCTACACTTGGATTACTTTGTCTATTTATTTGTTTGGCTACTTTGCCTCCTCTGGCTCCTTCTACTACTCCTTTAGCTCTTTCTACTGAGAGCGCATCTACTTCTAACACGTGTCACAGTCTGCTTAACTTAGAGGCTTTGGAAGTATTTTTGAGATTTTTGTGGAAGGTGACACATGGTCACTTTTGCAGAGCCTTTAGTTGCCTTAGAAAAACTTTTGGGACTCTTTTTTGGTTCTTGCAGACACTGACACTAGGTAGCTTCCACTGAGCTGATGATGGGATACGTGGCAGCATCCGTTCACCTTTGAGGGTTCCTCGAGAGTCAGGCGAAAGTTGACACATGGCTGCTTCCATCTACTCTTCTCTTTTGATGATTCCTCTGCTGTGAAAATTTGACATTTACGTGCCTATAGTCGCTTGAAAACCCAATGGCTAATTTGAGTGCTTGATTTTGATGATTTTTGGGACGTCACCATCCTTGGCAAAGTTCGTCGGGCCTTCGGCAGGCTTTTTCAAAAGTTTTTTGATTTGGGCTTTTCCTGCAGACAAAAGTCTGCAAGAATTGTTTGGTCTTTATCCTTTCATTTTGGGCTCTTTCTTTCGGCCCCTTTCTGTGGCTTCTACGCTTTGGGCCCTTTGGCTTTCCTATCGGGTGGTGGCCTTCCTCTGAATTCCTTTGGACTTTTTGTTTGAAGGAATTCCTTTTGAACAAAAAGTCTAAAAGAATTTGGCCTTAAGTCTTTTTTGCGTCCTTTAAAACCTTCAGCTGCTTTGAAATGCTCCTTGCCCTCTACAAGGGCATCTGAATCCAGCACTGCCCTTCGGCTTTGGGACACACCCTTGAACCAAGCCGTTGAACCAACCCATTGAACCAAGTATGGTTCAATGGTTTAATCGGTTCAATGGTTCATTCTTTGTGCGCGAGTTGATTGAACCAAGTCGATGAACTATTCGCTTGAACCACTCGTTGAACCAGTTCAACGGTTCAATGCTACACACCGAGCTGCTTGAACCGTTTGATGAACCGAATGTGATTGGACTAAGGCATTGAACTTTAAACGTTGAACCCGTCGATGAACCAATAGTGTTAAACTGAAATGTTGAACCAAGGCCTTAAACTTTGTGATCAAACCAGTGATTGAACCAGAAGCCGCTTGAACCTAAGCTCGATAAACAAAAAGCCGCTGAACCAATGTTGAACCAAGTGCCGATTGAACCAGTGAATGAACCAGTTCATGAACCAAGGCCGAAGAACTTGTGCAACCTAAAAATGACTATCTCTAAATAGCAAGGGAAGAAGGGGATCGTTTTTTTCCCTGTTGGGCAAAAAATGGTCAACAGAACCTAAGACATGTCTATAATGAACTATGCCCTATAGAGCTGTGAAAAGTTGTGTTATAAACATGTTAAATGTGTAAAAAATTATCATCCAAAGTGTGCAGATGCACACTATTACATACATATGTAGTAGATGAATAAGTGTGCATTGGAAAATATCTATTTCTCCATCTATCCAAGGAAAAAATGTTTTAGACTAGTCCAAATGTCTATCCATCATGTGATACAAAGCATGCCAAAAGTGGATAATAAATTACATGTTATGGTCAAACACAATGGATGTTGGTAATCCAAAATGAGCCCAAACATGGTTGAAGAAGTAACATGTAGTTTCTTTCATGTTGATGCCATTATTGAAAGCAACCATGAAGGTCATCTTAGATAAATTATCCACTAAATCAAACATATAGTCATTCAGGTATTTTGTCATAGGAAGTCCAATCATGATATCCATATTGATGGATTCCCATGGTCTAGATTGAACTCATAGAGGTACGAAAGTCCTAGCTTCATGTTTGTGGGCTTGTTCATGCAATAATGAATACAAGACTTAATGTAATTCTTGACATTTTTGCACATATGCAACCAATAGAAGTATTGTTATAGTGTTTTCAATATCTTTGTAATGCCAAAGTGTCATGGTGTCTTAGTGTAGTGTTGATCCAAAACTCAGAAGTTCTGGTTGATGAATATTCCAATAGCATAGAAATAACACAATAACAATGGATTCTCTGAGAAGAGACATCGTATTAATTAACAACTGCAATACAAATATAGGCTTATCTCTAAAAAGAGATGTTTTGTTGAATCAAAAAATTGCAGATACAAAACATATGCTTATCTCTGAGAAGAGATGTCTGCCTTCCCTTTTCGGGTTACAATGCATTTATATCTATTTTTTTTGAAAACATCGAGAGATTGAGTGGCTCGAGGAATTAACGGTGACCTTTTAAGAATGAGTGGCTCGAGAGAAATAATAGAATTAAAATAGTACAGCGCTTGGGGACAGAATGGCTCAAGGAAATAACTGTCACTGATAATGTGACTTCCAAGAATGAAAACAATACAAGATTTGAGGAATTAACTGTCACCCAAATGGTTGCTCAAATCATTTTTTCCACCCGAGTGGTCGCCCAAAGTGTTGCCCGAATCATTCCTCCCTCCTTGAAAAGCAATGGTCCCCATTGCGTCACTGTTCCCCATCAGGTGTGGTAGTTGTGTCTTGATTTGATTCCTGATGCACACTTGGAAGGAACTGTGGTTTATGAAACTGTGCGGGGCCTGATTGTTCACCATTTATGTCTAACCATCAGTCTGTGAATGGAAGGCTATGAACTTCTTCAGCGTGATATCTATTTGCTTCTATTGTTGTGTTGTCAAGGCTGTAACATCGGCCCTTTTGGATTCCTGTGGCTTGACCACCATGAAAACAAATTTCTTGGTGCTAAGCAGAGAGACAAATGTGGAAAGTGGTACTTCTGGTACCCTGTAGCGCCATGTTCCAAGAGTGAGAGTGATCCGTCTAGTTCTTGATTCGTATATACCATGTCGATCATAAATGAATGGCTGACCAAAGAGTACATCACAAACATCTAGATTGACCACATCACATAAGAGCTCATCTTGGAAAGGTTGTATTACATATGAGAGAAGACATTGGTGGGTGACACGGAGGTCTCTCCCTGGGCTCAACCATCCAATATTGTATGGTTTTGGGTGAGGCTTCATGGACAGATTTTAGGCTTTTCACAACATTAGTAGAGATTAAATTCTTTTGACTTCCGCTATCAAGAATGAAATGCAGAGGCTTACCTTTCACCCATAACTTAGATTGAAACAACCTTTCCTTGTCATCTAGCATCTCGTCGTGTGTCTGTGATGAAGCTACAATGGCTTCAGGATCAACATCTATAATTTCTTCTTCAACCTCTTCGACTGCAGGGTCTGTATGAGGTAGAGCAGTAGATGTTGAGGATGGTGACTCAGAAAGTAGTGATTTGATAGCTCAACATTCTTCTTTGGAGTGAATTCTAGATTTGTGATAACCACACCACTTTCCGGTCTTTCCTTCCTTTTGCTTCCAATTTTGGCCTCATGTTTGACCTTCTTTATCACTTTTCCATTTTGAAGACTGATTCTTTATATCCATTCTTCCATGCTTCTGCTCAATCTTTACTGCGAACTTGTATGTCTCACCAATGGTTTCTAAATTGAAGAGTTTCATTTCCCCTGGATGTACCATTGTAGTCCACCACGATATTTGAGAGTTTTATGTTTCTCACTTTCTTGAATGCCTAGTCTTGCAGACAAAGAATGAAAAGTGTCTGTGTAATCTTACATAGATTGGTCCTTGCCTTGGCGAAGTTGTTGCCATTGTATGTACAGATCATCATACGTGCTGATGGGATAGTATTCTTCTTTTACTACTTCCGTAAAATCATCCCAGGTGGGTCCCACCCCAAGGCCAATTATATCCATATTGAACCTCTTTTTGTACACTTCCCACTAGTTTTTCAAGGGCAATGATGGTTTCAAAAGAGCAAAAGTGATCTTTTCTCCATCGGTGAACTTATTTACAGAGAAGTAGGACGACAATTGATCCAACAAATTTTCCACTACATCAGCATTGATTTTGCCTTCAAATGTGGGAATATCAAAATTTACCTGAACCTTGAAGGGTGTTGGGGCACTGAAAGGAAGCTCCCTCGATGAGGAGCCCGAATGTGTAGCCGTGGAGCCAAAATTTCCCATCGAAAGTGTTTGAAGAATTTGAGAAAATTGTTGGAGCATCTGCGCTTGTTGCCGCTGGAGGGCTTCATTCACCATTTCCTTGAAAGGATCAGATGTCTCGGTGTCATCCACCATTTGAGGTCATTTGGGGCGCACATGTGGAGCATTTGGAAGCTCTGTCACTTCCCACCCAAGTTTCTTGTATCCTGACTTCATCCTCGGGAACATACACTCTCAAGATAAACCGCTCTGATACCACTGATCCAAAACTCAAAAGTTTTGGTTGACGAATATTTCGATAGCACAGAAATAACACAATAATAATGGATTCTCTGAGAAGAGACGTCATATTACTTAACAACCGCAATACAAATATAGGCTTATCTCTGAAAAGAGATGTTTTGTTGAATAAAAAAATTACAGATACAAAACATACGCTTATCTCTGAGAAGAGATGTCTACCTTCCCTTTTTGGGTTACAATGCATTTATATCTATTTTTTTTTGTAAACATTGGGAGGTTGAGTGGCTCGAGGAATTAACGGTGACCTTTTAAGAATGAGTGGCTCGAGAGAAATAACATAATTAAAACAGTACAATGCTCGAGGATAGAATGGCTCGAGGAAATAACTGTCACCGATAATGTGACTTCCAAGAATGAAAACAATACAAGATTCAAGGAATTAACTGTCACCCGAATGGTCACCCAAATGGTTGCCCGAATCATTTCTGCCACTCGAGTGGTCGCCCAAAGTGTTGCCCAAATCAAGTGTGCCTAAAACTCAATATCATATATATTTTATAATAATCCCCAAATAATGAAACCATTTTAACACTCTAAACATTTCATGCATTATATTTTTACCTAATACAAATTATACTTTACATAAATTTTAATCTATATTTGACCAAGTTATCATTATATATTTTTTATCATATTACTTAAGACTTGCACCTAACCTCAACAATATTCATAAAAATCCATTGAGAGTCTAAGAAATTGTCAAACATCCCATCTACAATCTTAATAACAAATATTTATGAGTGACATTTTACCATCTACTTTTTTAAATATAAAACATTTAATATATAAAATATTTCTAAATGACATCCTACCATCCTTTTAATTAAACCATAACCCTATTAACATATAAAATATCTAATATGTAAAATATTTCTTAGTAACTTCTTAATAATTAAATATTTTTTATTTTGACTTTTTATATAAAGACAAATATTAAATACACAGCCACTAAATATATAAAACAAAACTAAGGACCTTAAGTCTGTGCAATTTATCCTTTCAAATCATATTAGAAATAATGAAATTATTGGGCCCACTTTAAAATTTGGCATTTTATCATTTATGTACCTTGTGCACCGGCCATTATTAAAATCTATTAAATACACTTTATTCAAAGTTTTAATTATTGAATAGTTTTATTGTTAGGATGGGATTCTTTGATGGAGATATATAATTTTTTATATTAAAAAATGAGTATGTATTATTTGATATTTGTTTAATTTTTATCAGATGAAAAAATATATATTAATTATATGTTAAGTTAATTGTCAGATAAATTTTAAACTTTAAATAATTAGGTAAATATTTTTTCTATATAATAATAACAATTATTTTTATTACAATTTTAAATTTAAATTATTTTTAAACTTAAATTAAAAAATTAAATGATATTTTAAAATTGATTAAAATTTTTAAAAATAAATTAATAGGAAAAAAATATCTAATAATATTAAGATCATGGTCTAAATTTAATAATTGTATAATAATATGTATTTATTTTAATTTTAAAATATAATCAATTTTAAAATACACGATATTAAATACAAGTTGAAATTTTAAATAGAACATCAAAAATTATAATAAATATATTCTTTAATATTTATTTTTTCTATTATAAATTACATTAATATTTGAATAATAATATTAAATAAATAATTCTCATTAAAAAAAATTGCCTACCTAAAATCATAAAAGTTTAGATTAAAAAGTGACATAAATAATTTTATTGATTAAAATAAGATAATCTGAACAATAAAAATATTAAAATTTTAAAATAAAATTTTAAATTTAATTTTTTATAAAATAATGTTAACATTAAATAAATATTAAAATAATTGAAAAATTTAAAACAAAGATTATTAATTTGTTTTTATAAATCAATATGATTTTTGATCCTTACACAAAATTAATTGGGTATAGTTTTCACACTTGCATGCCAGTTTCCTTATCAACTATTATACCAGAGCTCTTTAGGGGAGCTTTTTAAGTTTGTTTTAAGTAAAGAGATTTAAATAACTAGTGTAGTGCGCTGTGTAAATTCATTTCAAACCGCAGGTTGGACTGAATCTAATAACACCTCTTGTCAGACGCAAAATGTTTGCAGATTATACCCTCTGTAACAACATTTTATACAAAATGAGGAGCGCAAGCAATTCGTTGAGTGCAAGGCTTCATTTCTTTCCTACTTTGCGTGCACTGCTCTGTGTTGCGTTGGATTTTATCATCATCGACAGTTGTAATTATTTTTTTTTCCTTTTTCCGGTTCAGTAATCAATAAACATATAAAGATAAATCGTCTCAGAAATTGACTGTAATTTAATATAGGTTTAACACATGAAATTGAAGGTTCGAAGCAGGAATATTCTTTCCATCTCAATTACGGCATGTTTAATGCAGGGACATGGCAATTTTCGCGTGGGACGTCACTTTCAAGTATGGATGTGACACTTTCCCCATTATATCGGAGTAAAATGCGAATAAATCGGCCGATCTTCATTGACATTCTTTGAATATAATGGTATTCTCTTTTTCTATTGTAAAGAATAATAATAGTAGATGAAGACAAGCTTACGTGTCATACACTCAAGAATTCAATGTATTACAACCATGGAAAGAAGTCGGTTTGAAACTCTCACATTTTAAAACATGGTTGTTGGGGTGGAAGGATTTCTGCAACTAAACATGTAAAAGTGATTGAAATATTAGGTATCAGGTAGTTTTATTTGGTAGTGGAACAATTTATGAAAATGAAAGAAAATTTATTTTTTCTTAGAATTAATTATAGTCTTTTCTCATAGTTGTAGAGTGCTTCTTAAGAATGTGGCGTTTAAAATTAAAGTTTGAAAAAGCTTAGCAAAAATGAAAAAAAAAGGGTAACGACATCTCATATTTCTTCTAGTCTAGTGTTCATCTATAGTCTTTCTTCGAAGCTCTGATTGTAAAAGGTAAGAGGTAAGAATGAAGTTAAGTTCACTTTTACTTTATATAGGCATTATTGATCAAAAAAATTATAATTTCAAATTATTTTACTATAGTTTTATGTGCTACCAAGTTACTAAATACATGTTACTTTTCTCATGATGTGAGTGTTCTTCTAACATATTATATGATGGTGTTTACTACATGGTCACCTTTGATATTTTATATGCTCTAGTTTCATGCCACATATGTTATTATTTTTCCTATGATCCCATTGTTTCTATTTCATTGCCCCACAAGAGCAATATCTTTAGTTTCTTTATTAGAGATCCAATTATAGTTGTTTTCAATCCTCTCAAATCCCGAGGGGTGTAACCAAATTCAATATTTATTTCTCTTGGTTCTCTAACCACTCTTGATGTTAGCACAAACAAGATTATATATGGTTTTAGGGATTGAAGGCCTAATAAAGAACCAAAAATTGAATACACATTGGAATACGGAAATATGATATTAAAAATATGCAATTTCTATTCAATGTGCATATTAGAGAAAAGTACATATGTGTGCAAGATCTAATAATATTAGGAATACAAGTTCTTGTAATGAGAAGGTGCATGCTTCTTTGTGGATTTGTCTCTATTGAATAAAGGAATGCAAAGTTACAGATGTGTTTGAATACCAGATAGACAAAGCACACTTACAAAATCATATATGTTATGTGTGATATCTCTCATCTTCTTTCCCCTTATGGGACAAATGATTACACTATATACACATCATTACAAGAAGTGATAACAACTAATGATAATTACAAAAGGGTGATGGTTCATCTTATGGTTGAGTGATGACCTTGAGTTTCTTGTAGGTGTGTAGTTGGATTTCCAATTGTGCAGTTCCTTTAACATATTCCTTGACATGTCATAGACCTAAAGCATGTCAGTTGGTATGCCATGTGATAGGAAGAACTTGAAAAGTGGGTGTTTAGTTTGTGTGCATGATTATGCACAAACATGGAGACCTATGTGATTTATGACTTGGTACTATGAAAACTCATGATGGTACCATGAGATAGAACATGTGATGCATGTGTTTCATATGTGGATGCATTACATTTAGAGTTTAGGAGTGTGTGCATATAAATATACATTTGTGTAGTTGGTGACAAGGTATTCCAACAACTTGGGAAGGTATTACAAGATTACATGCAAACTATGAGATGTCGTGCATGCAAGAGATCCAAAGTCCAATTGAGTGTGTAGACCCACATGGAAGTTGTGCACTAATCATATGCCCTTTCTTAAAAATTAATGGTCCTCGTTGCACTTATGATAAATTAAGGAAACTAAATCTCAATTTGTTGAAGGTTATACCACTTGGCCTAATTAGTGTATTACCTAACCTTAACCACTCTTAATAATTGATGTGTGTCATGGCAAGTGCACATCATTTTCATTTCAATAATTTGATTCTTATTTTTTGGGTGAAAATGCTCAATATCCAAATACGCAGGATGCTACACTATTACTAGCTAAACAAAATGTAGAAAGTAAGGCTTGAGGAGCTCCACATTGAAGACTAGTAAACCCAAGTCCTACAACATGTCAAGAAAAAAATCATTCTCTCCATCTATGCATAAGAAGGTTTATAGGCCACAACACAAAGACTTAATATTTTGGTGTGGAGGCTTGAAGTGTTTCTTATAAATATGAAAACATACTTTATCACCCACCTTGAACCTATGAGGTGTGTGATATATGTCAAAAACTATTTATACTTCATTTGTTGGCATGAGAGAATTTGTTGAACCTACTAATGAGTTTTTTTAATGTGTTGTAAAAATTTATGTCTTATGTTCACTTTTGGTTCATGTTCGCATGACTCTATGCTAGATGGTGAACAATAGGATACATCTATAGGTCTTGTTGGTTGGAACCCAAGACATGTCTATAATGATCTATGCCCCACAGAGATGTGACAAGTTGTGTTATAAACATGTTAAATGTATAAAAAATATCATACAAAGTGTGTGGATGCACACTATTACCTACATATGTAGTAGATAAATAAGTGTGTGTTGGAAAACATCCATTTATCCAAGGAAGAAATATTGTAGACTAGTCTAACTATATATCCATCATGCGCTACAATTCATGCCATAAGTGGATAATAAATTGCATGTTATGGTCAGACACAAGGGATGTTCGTAATCCAAAATGAGCCCAAACATGGTTGAATAATTAACATGTAGTTTCTTTCATGTTGATGCCATTATTGAAATCAACCATGAAGGTCATCCTAGAGAAATTATCCACTAAAATAAACATTTAGTCATTCAAGTATTTTATCATAGGCAATCCAGTCATGATATTCATATTGATGGATTCCCATGGTCTATATTGAACTCATCGAAGTATGTAAAGTCCTAGCTTCATGTTTGTGGGCTTTTCGATGCAATAAGGAATACAAGACTTAATGTGATGCTTGACATTTGTGCACATATACAACCAATATAAGTATCATTATAATGTTTCCAATGTCTTGGTAATGCCAAAGTGTCATGTTGTCTTAATGTAGTGTGCAACCTAGATGAGTCTTTGGTGAGGTGCACTATTAATAGTACAAATATGTTGAAGCTTATTGAGAAGCTTGTCAACCATGTAGAACTCATAAACCTATTCAGCTTATGCAAGGGCATATAGGCTTATGTGAAGTCCTTATCTATTGAGTAAAGAGTTGCCTAATCAGTAAAGTTATGGTCGTGCATCTATAACATTTTGATGAGTGTGTGTACTAGTGGTCAACTAAGGAAAATTTTGGCCTTACTTTCCTTATCCTTTATATGATTTATCACTAGATGAATTATTGTAGGTAACTGATCCACTTCATGTGGAAAACATTATCAAACTTGTTATGTTTATGAAATAACTATAGTGACTTATTATTAGAATCAAATGAGTATATCTTGAACCAAGTCTTGCCATTGAATTATTGATTATATAATAACATACAACTCTTTATCATAGGTGGAGTATTAATAAACCATGTCATTGAATGTATCTCAGTAATAGTTGATTGGATGTTCATGTTGTGTGACTGTTGTACAAAGTGCATATTCAAATGCATCAGCATGAATCTCTCAAAGGAGTAGACAATGTCAATAATTTACAAAAAAGGTGTTGTACAAAGGTGCTTCTTGAGATCATAAAAAGTATAATATTGTGCAGGTGCCCATTGGATTCCTACCTTGGTACACCCATAGTCTTTCCTTGGAGCTCTGATTGTAAAAGGTAAAAGGTAAGAATGAAGTTAAGTTTCTAATTTCAAGTTCACTTTTACTTTATATAGGTATTATAGGGAAAAAATCTTATAATTTCAAATTAGTTTACTATTGCTTTATGTGATACCAAGTTACTAAACACATGTTAATTTTATCATGATGTGAGTGTGCTTATAATATTACACGTTGGTGTTTACTACATGCTCACCATTAATATTTTATATGTTATAGTTTCATGTCACATATATTATCAATTTTCCTATGATTCTTAGTGTCTATATGTTATTGCCGCAAAGGGGAAATATTTTTAGTTTCTTTACTAAAGATTTTATTATCATTTTTTTGCTCTTATCGAATCTCAGTGGGTGAAACCATATTCCATATTTATTTATCTTGGTACTTTGATCACTCTTAATGTTAGTGCAAAAATGAGTATACATGATATGAGGGATTAGAGGCATGATATATATAAGAACTATTGACGCAGTGGATTACACTCGGGGCAAGGAGGCTGAGCTCCTGCCTTCCACACGCAACAATGGAAACTCCCCTCTCACCTGTGGGACTGGCGAAGTTGGAGGGGAGAGTCTCTAGATAAGGGCTAGCTCCCTTTGATGCATCATATTTGTTCCAGTAAGTGCTAACACACACACACACACACACACACACACACACACACACACACACACACACACACACACACACACACACACACACACACATAATGGGGGGGATGAAAAGGGAGAAAGATTGCAGGAAAACAAACTACTCTAAAGGAGGTGATGCACCAAAATAAATCGACCTTCTCACACTCACACTTAAAATCAGACAAACACATACATACACTTCAAACTTGGCAGAAGGACCAGGCTGCAAGAAACTTTGTAGGGAGGCTCTAATGGAAAATACAAAAAATAGAGATTCACCAAAGGTGCTGTGAAATGCACACTGTAAGTAATTTCTTCTATTTCTGCACTTCCAAATACAGCTCTCCTTATCAGCTATAGAAATGGCACCTTGTAGATGCCATGTATGTTGGTGTTGAACCTGTGAAAGCATCAAGAAACAATGACTAAACACAAACTAACACTCAAGACATACACAAAGATATCTAACCAAGATAGAGGTAAAAAATGCATTTATTGATTCAAGTGAAATTTTGCCAGGGCTACACCTTACAAATGTGGAAGATCCTTACAAAAATGACAAGTATCCAATAAATAGAAGAAGAAAGGAGGCCTTTTGGCACCCTTTTTACAAGTGACCCATGTGCCTTACGAGCATTGGGAAGAGCAATCTGCTTAAACATAAATGTTGTGTCAGCCCTGGCTTTGACTTTAGGAATTTTTTGACATGGCTGCATTGTTTCCTCATTAACTGAGACTGCTCCTTAAAGGCACCTACACAATTTGTCTACTCATAAATATGAAATGAAGAAAAAGGGTCACATGATTGGCCGTTCATGCCTTCTAATGGTCAATTCATAGGCACTGTGTCATCTATTGGATTAATTTCTTGAATCGATGCCTCCCTTTGCCACTTAGACTATATGTCTACTCCTACACTTGGCACTTTGTCTTTTCCCTATCTTGTCTCTTCTGGCTCCTTTGGCCCTCGGGGCTACCTCTGGGCAGGTCGCTACATTGCTTGGGCTCCTTTCATGGTTGGCGCTTTGGCATTTAAAAACCAATGCCCTTTTTACTAGATTAAATTTGACGTCCACACACCTGTCATCATTTGAAAAAACAATAGCTAGTTCACCTTCTTAAAGTTGACGGCATCTGGGACGTCACTGTCCTTGGCAATTTCCTTCAGGCTTTTTGCTTTTGATCCTGCATGTTGAACTGGAGGCGTTGAACCAAGTGATTGAACTAGCTCAACAGTTCAATGCTGCATGCCGATGAACACACTGAAGTGTTAAGCTGAAGTGCCAAGGTGTTGAACCAACTTGTTAAATTGGACCATTGAACCAGTTTGTTGAACTTTGCCAATTGAGCTCTACATTGAACTTAGCTGATTGAACCAAAGCTAAAGAACTTGAAGATTGAACCAAGCACCTGTAGAGTCTGTAAAAACTCTTGGACTTGTGCAAAATCAAAAATGAATTGGCCTTGAATAGCAAGGGAAGAAGGGGACCAATTTTTTACCCTGTTGGGCAAAAATGGTCAACATATTGGTGACTCCCAAGGGAAGCATGCCTGCCATGCTTAGAAGCCAGTTGCCTTAAAAATCCATTGGGCATGGGGTCAGATTGTAACTTTAAAATCAACAACAGCCCTGACAAATTTTAGAATCAATCATGAAGATTTACATCAAAGGAATGAAAACACACATAAAGCTAAGAAAACTACTTGTGCAAACAACACTTAGGGAAAACAAAGAAATAAAATAAGGGAAAATATATACAGATGAAAGGAGACTCAGTGGCAGTGCTTCAGATGTATCCCATTAACTGGGATATGCAATTTTTCACCATTCAACTTGGAGAGTTGGAATGCATTATGCTGCTTGCACTGAGTGATTATGTACGGGCCATTCCATAGGGCATCAAACTTTCCATATTTTCTAGGCTTAGCTCGATCTTCATCCCATTTCAATACAATATCTCCTTCAGAGAAACCTTTTGATGAAGATTTATTATCGAAGTGTCTCTTTACTTGTTGTTGACAACTGGTCATGGAAGCCATAGCCTGGTCCCTTACCTCTTGGAATTCCATCAACTCGCATAATCTAACCTTCCTTCTTCTAATTGCAGCTAGCGAGCGAGGTCCAATGCTGGCAATTCAAGTGAGATGGGAAGCCTAGCTTCCCTTCCATATACAAGCATATATGAGGAATTTCTAATTGCTCTCTTTGGAGTGATTTGATTGGCCCACAGAGCTATTTTCAGCTTGGCATGCCAAGTCTTCTAATTTTCTTCCATGGTCCTCTTGATGATCCTAATCAAATTTTTGTTATTGGACTCAACTAACCCATTCCCCTATGGGTAATAATTGGATGACGTGTTGAGATATATACCATGCCTCAGTGCCCATTCACTTGTTTTGGTTTCCAAAAAATCCAACATATTATCTAAGATTATGGTTGCTAGAACCCCAAACCTCGTCACCAGGTCCTCATAAAACTCCAAGACTGCACTTTCATTTACCTCCTTTAGAGCAACAGCCTCCACCCATCTTGTGAAATAGTCTGTGGTAGTCAGGACCCACTTGTGTCCAACACTAGAGGGAGGAGTAATCATCCCTATGAAGTCCAGGCCCCACTACATGAATGGCTGCTCCACCTGAATAAGCTGTAGAGGCATGGCAACCAAACATTGCTTCCCCTCAAAAAGTGTGCACTTTTAGCACTTTCTTACCCATGCATGGGCGTCCCTAAAAAGAGTGGGCCAAAAATAGATAGCTCTCATTATCCTTGCTGTAGTAGCCCTAGGAGCAAAATGACCACTTGTTGGCCCATTATGGAACTCAAACAACACCTTGTCAGCCTGATTCAAGTCTATGCATCTTAAAATGACCCCATAGAGATCCTTCCTAAACAATACTCAATCAACAAGAACATAAGGGAGACACTGGAGCCTAAAGTATCTTCTTCTAGTCTTATCAAGACTCTATGGGCACTCACCAGTGAGAAGGAAATGCCTCAGATCTGATGTCCAGTCTTTTATGATAGCTGGTTCCTCTACTATAGCTACATCATGAATTAATAAGTTGTCTTCCCCTTTCTGCTTGAAGTCCGTAGTAAGGTGTTCGCACAGGCCTCTTCCCCTCACCAACTTGGTGATCATGATGTATATGTCATACTCCATTACCTTGGTGATCCACCCCACTCTTTTCTCATTTAGGTCTCATTGGTCAGGAAATCCTTGACGCCAAGATGTGGAACCATGACGTGAATCCTGTTGTTGGACAACATATGCCTGAATTTCTTTAGGATCCACACTACTGCCAAGACTTGCTTCTCTACATACGTGTATCTAAATTTGAAATCTTCTAACCCTTGGCTAAAAAATGCAAGTGGTTGCTCAAGGTCATCACCATTTGCTTGAGTAAGCATGGTGGAGATTACCTCTTCATTGCTGAAAGTGTAGAGGTTGAAGTCTTTATTGAAGTCAGGGCTGATCAAAGTAGGAGCCTAAGTTATGGCCTAATTGATGGCTTCAAAGCTATCCCACCTTTATGTTTTCCACTTGAACTCCTCACCCTTCCTCAGCGTAGAGGTCAGTGGCTTGAGTATCTCTGCAAAATTTAGAATGAATCTTTGAATGAAATTTATCCTACCAAAGAAACTCTATAGGCCTTTCTTGTGACTACGTAGGGACATCTCCAAGATAGAATGGACTCTCTCAGGGTCAATA
Source organism: Torreya grandis (assembly GCA_037957365.1). Taxonomy (NCBI): domain Eukaryota; kingdom Viridiplantae; phylum Streptophyta; class Pinopsida; order Cupressales; family Taxaceae; genus Torreya; species Torreya grandis. The sequence goes on along the minus strand of JARHVA010000597.1, from coordinate 2,161,870 downwards.
GATAATCCCTCCTTGGACATGATGTGGCCAAGGAGTTTCCCCTCATGAATAGCAAACATGTATTTCTTCGGGTTAAGAGAGATGTCGAACTCCCTACACCTTTCAAAAAAATTCCTGAGGTGTTTCATGTGTTGGCTTGCTTCCTTGGAGAATACCATCACATCATCGAGGTATACTAGCACATTGTTGTTTATCAAGCCTCCAAAATCCATGTCCATGGCTTGCTGAAAGGTAGCACTAGCATTAGCCAGCTTGAATGGCATCTTCTTGTAGGCAAACGTTCCCCATTTAGTAGTGAAGGCTATTTTGTGCTAGTCATAGCCTTGCACTAGAATCTAATTATACCCTGAATATCCATCTAGGAGGGAGAAATTCTCACTACCTGTTACCTTCTAAAAGATCTGCTCCATGCGCAGGAGGGGATAATGGTCTTTTAAAGAGACTTTAGTAAGGTCTCTAAACTTGACACATAGCCTGATCTCCCCATTCTTCTTTCTAACAGGAATAAGATTGGCCAGCCAAGAGGAATGTTTGATTGGAAATATAATCTCAGACTCAATCAATTTGGCCAGTTCCTTCTATATGAGAGGCTCAATCGTCAGGTTGATAAGTCTCTGCTTCTGCATGACTGGCCTGGCACCTTCTTCTAATTTGATGGTGTGTTGGGTGAGTCTTGGGTCAAAACCCTTTAAATCATTGTAATCCCATGCAAAAACATTAGCAAACTCTTGACACAACAAAATAAAAGCCTACCTTTCTTGAACTGTGGAAACTTTTCCAAGTGCAAGCAACTTATCCTTGAAGATCTCAACCCTTTTGTAATTCTCCTCCTTAGTTGTGATGTATTCCTTGTCACTTCTTAATTGGTCATCTCCATTGAAGATGCTCTCAATAGTGACCAAACCTTTAGGGAACTTATTGTTCTTTAATTGAACAATCTGGTTGCCATATTGCTATTACAACTTTGCCTGGTTCTTTGTTGCGAACACAGCTTCTTCCTAGAGGAAGAAAACTATTTGATGGTCATTTTTGAAAACATGCCAATTTGTAATGTTGTCAAGGACAGAGGGCTAGACTACCACCTTTAATTAGCATGAACCATAGTCCCAGCTTATCTCCCTAGAAACATCGAACTGAGCACCAATTGTTGCTAGCCTATCCGCTTGTTTGTTCTGCTCTCTAGGAATGGAGGCAATATTGAAAGAGAGGAAATCTTCCACCAAGTCTCAGACCCTATGCTTTTAGGACTTTAGCAAGGAAATTTTGGTTAGATTTTGGCCTTTCACCTGATTTACAATTAGTTCACTATCTCCCAAAACTTGCAACTACTTTATCCCTCTTTTTTTGCCCATTCTAGACCATGGATAAGGGACTCATATTCTACAACATTGCTTATGCAATAAAATTGGAAATGGAAAGCTAAAAATTATCTCTCCTTTGAAGGGGAGACTAACATCACTCCACCACCAGCTCCCAACCTACTTCTAAAATCGTCAAAGTATAGCCGCCATAGGCCTAGGTCTTCTTGGCTTGCCTTCATTACATTTGGTATGAAGGCACCCTCTTCATGCATGTAGTAGACTCCAAGGCCTACCTCCTCTATGAACTTGTAAGGGTCATGCTTGAATTTATCACTTCCCCACTCATCTAAGAGTAGGTCTACAACTCCTTCAAGAGTAGAGGATAGAAATTGGTCTGTCTGGGACTCTTTTGGGTCGATAATAGTGTAGCTAACATTCGTTGCTTTGAGCGAATATGGTTCTAGATGGTCCTTGTAGAATGACTTAGATTTGATCTTTACCTTAGTCCCATACTTGGTTCTAAAAACTAAATAGGACCAATTCACTACTAGATAGCCACCTATCTTTGATGTGAAGTCCCTAGATAAGCAAATTGGAAAATAAGGAGGAACATCTGCCAATAGTATATCATGGGGAATTGAGAAGGTTGGGCAAGCATGTAATGTCAAGCTTAAACCCTTCATTATCCCAACTATTTTTGTAGGTGTCCCATCTAGCTGTAGGACTCCCTTATTCATCTCCTCATATTTTAGTCCCATCTTGTCAGTTATGCACTTAGGCATCACTGAGGTACTAGCCCCACTGTCAATGATGCAGTTGTGCACCAAGAAATATCCTATAATCAAGGACACATAGAAAAGGGGAATTTTCTCTTCTTTCTTGACTTGGCCTGAGGTGGAAGGTTGCCCATCCATCATCAAGACATTATCGGTCCTTGTTGGGATAGCTTGTCGGTCCAGCTCATGCAATTCCCTTTGTAGCATGTCCTTCTATCATGGTAGAGATAATGAATCCCATAAAGAGATGTTCATATGCAGCTTCTTCATCTGGTCCACTATATTGACTTGAGGACTGCCTCCCTTCAAGCTTTCTTTGGGGCTAATTCCAACTTGAGGTGCAGGCTGAGGGGCTGAAGGTACAAATGGTGGTCTAAAGTTTGGGGCCTTTTGATTTGAGTGTGTTGGAGAAGGTGCAGTTGTCGATTGGGTAGTATCTTGAGCTTCTCCCATTGCTCTCCTCTTGAATCTTGTGTTGGATACAACACAGTCAGCCTGATTGTCTGTAGTGCACACATAATTCACTAAATAAAATTCCCCCTCCAGATGATTCATGAGGGTAGAATCAGGCTGGGCCTGATTGCTACTGGTGCTAGGTTGCATTGGAGCCTCAAAGACCTGGGAATGAGTAGCTCCCTGATTGTCTACATTTGGGTAATAACTTGTCATCTCATTTGTATAAATAGCCTGTTCATGACCATATCCCATGGTCGAATAACTTGGTTATTCCTGTACCAGGTTGTTCTGAATAGGCACCATGGCCTTAGATGATGAAAGGTGCCTAGGTTGTAGCCTTGAAATGGTTTGGTCTAAGTCCTATCCTTGATTATAATTTTGAAAAGGGGGTCTAGGGGCTTGACCATAATGCTAGTATCCCTGATTCAGTCTGTTGCTTTGAGCTTGTTGCCTTTTATTAGCTACAAGTTCATTTGACATACTCTACAACAAACTCTTAACTTCATGAAGCTCATTGGATGGAGTAGCAACTAGTTTCTCTATGCTAGGCAGAGGAGCTAATGTGGGAGCAATGGCCTGAATTAAAGGTGGCAATTGTTAGGGTGTGGAGCTAAAAGCTTCACCAAGGAGCATTCATTAGCAGTTTCAGGTCTACACAGACACTGGCGTCGGTCAGGAGTGATCGACGTCAGTCACAGGCAGTTGCAGAGATGCTGACGTCGGCAAAATGTCGGTCGACGGTGGTCACAGACAGGCAGCAGGAACCGACGTCAGTTACCTGCGTGTCCAGAAAGCTATTTCCGTGGACAGAAGCGAGTGTTTGCATGATAAGTTTGAGTTGAAGACTCAAGCTCACGTCTCTATTATTAGCAATACTATTTTTAGAGCCCTTGTTCAAGTGGCTTAACTGCTTGTTGGGTGTACATGCTCAAGTCTCCTAATTCTATATGTAGAATTAGATCTTCCTAGCTTATTGTAGTTTTGTAGTGAATTATTGTAGTTGGGTGAATTATTGTAATTCATTGTATGAGAAGAACAATATAGAATTGAATCAATCCAGGCTTGTTGGAGTTGATTGTTCTTGAGAGAGAGAGCTCTTGAGGAATAGATATCTAGTGAGAGATCTATACATCTAGGAGAGGTGTGGAAGAAAGAAGCTTTCTTCAATTGTATTCCTTTTGTAAAGAGTTTGTTAATACAAGTTTTCAGGGTGTTTTCTTGTATCTCTTGTTCTTGCTATTATCATTCTGATTACTTGTCAATCTAATTTAATTCCGCGTTTATTGTTGTCACAATTGTAATCTATTGTTGGATTGATCCCCCAACAACATTTCTAGGAAAAGTGGCATGTGGGGTTTAGGGGCTATTTTCCCAGCCTATATTAAGTAATTTTTAGCTACTATGGCTATGTCATGGGCATCAAGGAGCACATGCCCTCCCATGGATTGTATCATCACTGCAATATCACTGTTCAATGCATTCAAATAATATAGGAAAGCATAGCTAGCTGTCGGTCTTACCAGAATGGGGATTCTATCCCAAGTCTTCTAAAACCGTGTGTTGAAATATTGCATATACTCGTGTGGGGCTCTTTTTATGGTCGTCAACTACTTAGCAAGTGAGAGGTCATCACTCTTTTCCTTGAAATGGTCTATCAACTAAATACCCAATTCATTCTAGGAATGGATTGAATTTATAGGCAAAGTCCCATACTAGTAAAGAGCTTTGCCCTTGAGAGACAATGCCAACAATCTGATTGCGACATTTTCCTCTATGACATTATGAATATTGCAAAGGTTAGAAATGTTCCTAATGTGCTTGAAAACTGTAATGGGCC
>JARHVA010000597.1:2142500-2152500 GCA_037957365.1 Torreya grandis | reverse complement strand
TGACAGTCAAGGTGCACCTCCTAAACCACAAACATGTAAGCCAGATGCCTTAATTTTATAAATATAGCTTGTCTTAATTCATGTATGATCCACTGCATGCATGAGTTATGATTAGAATCCCCAATTAACATATTGTTGCAACTCTCTTGCCTTGCCTATATGATGAGAGGAGTAGGAAGGTGAATGGAATTTTCAATTGTTATCAAGAGCTTGTGCATCAAGAGTTCATTTATTTTATAGGTCAATTGTCATCAGTAATCCAATGATCTAGCCATCATGTCAGAGACCCAACTTTCCATCGTAGCTCCACCAAAGAGATAAGTACCGTTACTCTACTAAAATCACATCAGACTCCACTAATGAGTCAATCACCTTAAGCACCTACCTGATCAACTTTATATAAGATAAGTATGTGTTTTATAGTATTCAATTTCTTTATTTGTCTTTCACACTCAGCCCAACACCAACCCATCTCTCAAAATTCAACTTTGGGATCTTGTCAATCTAACTATTTACCAACCCAAACCTACACATAGTAACTGTGGATGGTTGTCTCAATTGATGATAGTTTGCCTAATCATCGATGGTCAGCTTGACCATTGATGATCACCTTAACCATCGATAGTCACCCCAATTGTTGATAGTCATTGTGGTAAGAAATAATAGCAAGTTATTTTCACCCTCTTACCCCCAACCAAATATAAGTTTTTGTGTCCCTACTTGTTCACAGATCCCTGCCTAATTTTCTAAAGCAGACTTAATCCATCTAGCATTCGTATTAACTTGATTATTTATATATCATTCATTTTTAGTTGATTTATATCAAGCATTTCTTGTGTTTAATTTCAACACTTTTTGATTTTTGATGCAAGTACTTTTTATTTTGTTTATAAACTTAATTATTTAAAATGTGTGGATTGAGAGCTCCTGAGGAAGCTCTTACTTCTAGGATCTAACTATTGCTAGGAAATCCACTCAACTAGCTATCTAACCAACCATTTGCTTTAGTTTTATCTTATTTATAGGTCATCCTCCCAAGCCAAAGAGGAGTTCTTCAAAATCATTTGAGCCAGTGTGTACATAATCAAACAGGTTTTTCAATCATACCTATATTTAGTTTCTTATAAACTAAAATTTACTAAAACATTCTAACATGCCTGGTGGGACATTAAGTCTTTAATTTGGGTTTCTTTTCTTTGAATTTGTATGATCTCCTCTCTATCTATGCTCATTAATGAAATTGAAATTTATTTTGGGTTTAAAATCAAGTGTCTCCATTGCTTGCTTCTAATTTTAGCTCACTTTGAATTAAAACATGGTAGTTTTATCATAGCATCACATTTTTTGCACACACTAAACCAAACCATATTAATTAATTAAACATAAAACAAACTTGAAACAAGGCCCAACAAGGATTTCATTACCTAACAATCACCTTACCCTTTCCTAGTGATCCTACTTGGATTTTATTACCAAGGGGAGAACCAAATCAGCTCTCTAGTTGAGTATAAACTCTAGAAATCAGTATTTATTGTCTAATCCCCGACACCCTTATCGCTAAAATGTGTGAAGTGAGGGGGTAGGCCCCAATACCAATCCATGTATTGATTCCCAATATAGATCCTTTTGAGCACCTAAAGAACTTGAAACCAACCGTATATTTATTCTATGGTGCCAGATCTATAAGCTAACTTCTATCACACATTATAATAACTTAAGGCATAAGCCAAAAGTGAGATTAAAATTAACCATAGGATTTGAATGTACTCTAGTGTGTGTTAGATTTCCTTGATCATTTTCTTGCTTTCTCTATGTTTGAGTTGTAAGATTCTTTGTGTTTTTTTCTTCTCATACTTATATGGTACTCACTCATCAACAACGAAGGGACTTAACAAGTTAGGACCCATCTATAGATTATCTAATCTCCTCTACCTCTTCATCTATGGATTATATCTCATATGCTAAGATTTCTCTTCATCATTCTAACACTTCTAGTGTGACTTAGATAGTTTCCCAAGGTGACCCAAACTTTGTTGCCCTTTTAGATAATAACTAGGTAGACTTGTAGTATTATCTTAGCACGATAGCTCACAATACACCTATTTTAGTACCACCTATCGATCCACTTCATGGCATGCCATTTGGATTTTTAGGCAAATCTTTTGTTGCCACTATCACCACCAAATTGTTAGCTACTCAGGTATCTACCTTAGCCAGTAACCCCTCTGACACAACCATGTAGAACTAACAATCTCAACCTTCTAATGCCCAAACACCTCCTATCTTAACTAACAATTCTTCTAACATAGCCACCACCCAATCTTTACCTACCTATACCCCAATTAATGTTAGAGTACCCACTACCACCATCACTATCGTTCCTCTAGATACCCCCACTCCACTTCAAAATGTATTAACACCAATACCTTCTACCTTACCACCTATCACTACCAAGCTTACCACTTATCCCTTACCTCTGATTCAACCACCTATACCCACTCAACAGTACATACCCTCTACCCAACCATTTGTGTCCACTTACCATATGTGACAACTTTTCAACCTCTGATAAGTTATCAATATGTCACTTAACCCCAACTATAGTATGCACCTTACAACCCTTCAGGTGTACCACCCCAAACAAACCTAATGAAAATTCTCATGGATAAGATGACTACCTTAGAGTCATCTATTTCTAGTGCTCATAATATTTTATTGTATGATCAGATCTATAATGAGCCCATCCACCCATTTGTGCTTATTAGACCATTTCCTCCTCAATGTGAACTTCCCAAGTTCTCTAAGTTTCATAGTAAGGTGGATCCACAACATTATCTTAGGTCGTTTAGGCATTCATGTTATTTGATTATCTATGATGATGCCCTCCTTCTTTTCAATTTTCCTATGTCTTTATCAAGACTGGCATTGGATTGGTATAGTGCCTTAACCAAACATTCCATATTCTCCTTCACCCAACTAGCTCAAACTTTTTTGGATCACTTTTTGATAAATATCTCTAAGAAGGTTTCTATCATTGACCTCTACTCTATCCAACAATTTGATGATGAATCTATTACTTTTTTTATCTCATTGGCAAAGCTTAATCAACAAACTCTCCTTTTCCTTACCCCAACCTGAGTTAATTAAACTCTTTGCTAAGGCATGTGCTAAACACATCTCTTCCACATTGTGTGTTCAGAGCTTATAAACTTTGGATGAAGCTTTCACCATGGCATGTAAATTATAGAATAGATCAATTGATGAAGGAAGGCTAAAACTAAAGAACAAGAACTCTACCTACAAAATCAAGGAAGTTTCCTCCTCCAAATTGAGCAACCAAACCAACACTATGACCAAAAGCAAGGGAACCATGAATGTGGTTGTCCTTAAACCCACCTCTCCACCATATATCAACCAACCAAATTCCTTTAACTCCTCTAAGCAAAAAATGAGAAACTAAAACTAAAAAAACTAGAAACAATTCACCCCATTCAGGGAGTCTTATGCTTCAATCCTAGAGAAGTTATTAAAGGATAAAATTATACAAATTCCCCCAATCAAACCACCTCAATAATTTGATTCTTCTTGTCCTATGCCTAGATGGTACAATGAGAATGATCTTATGCTTTTCATTGAGTAATTGGGCATGATGTTAGTAGGTGCAATATCTTCAAGATCATTCTCCAATCTCTCATTGACAAGGGAAATATTGTGTTAGATAACCCCAACACACCTCAAAACCAAGACCTTGACATCTTCAAGTAACCTTTTCCAAACCATGATCCTACCAAAAATGAGAGCCACATGGTTTAGTGTTCTCATGATGCCCACACCATCAACATGGTTTTTGACATGCTCATTACTGAGGAACCTACCACCCCATCTACTTATTATTTACCCTCTCCACTTACTAAGGAAGTGGAGCTACCTTCTCTTCCTTTAGGGGCCTAAACTAAGGAACCACCCCTTTTTCATCCTCCACTTATTGAGGTAGTGAAGTCACCAACTCCTCCTTCAATTGATACACCCAAACAAACAACTATCACCACCTTACTTTCCCCCTCTACCATCCATTAACCTACTTCCCCATTGGAGGTCATTCCCAAGGAAGAAACTACCACACCTATGACTCCCACAAAGGAGTCACCCATCCCAACCTTGCATCCTTTGATTGAGGAAAAGGATGAGGTTACCATTCCCCTTTCTTAACCTATGGGCTTATCCTTCGAGCCCACCACCCAAGGCATCAAACCAGTATACAAACCCTTCTCTAGATTAGTTCAGAGGTTGGTGTTTGTCTTCATACCTGACATGGATAAAGCTACCTTTTGTGAATAACTAGGGTTCCCTTATATCACCAAATAGTAACTTCCAACCATGCCTTTGGCAGACTAACCCATCACTTTTGCTATCCAAACTCCTACCCTATCAACCAAACCAATATCAACCTCTACCAATCTATCAATTTCTCAACCACCCAATGCACCTAAACCCGAAACAACCAAATCACCTTCTCCAACCAAACCAACTAGAAACCTTGGCACCTTCCCTACACAAAGCCTTAATCACCCATCTATGAAAGTGGAGCTTACCTCACCGAACCCACCAACCACATAACCAACCAAATCAACCAAGAAGCTCAAGCCACCAAGAGTCTAGAAGACTAGACTTTTACCTCCCTCAACCTTGCCCTCTATTTTGGGGCTTCATCCCTCCACTTTGTTTGGAAAACCAACTGTCTCAATCAAATCCCCACCATCACTTTTGGTTACACCTTCACATTTTATTTTTAACACCCCTATCTTCACTGCACCAAAAATAACCAAGCTACCTACCTTGCAACCTCTTACTTCTACTTTTTAACCTCCACCTTACCAAAACCAAAACCACCAACCAAGTGCACCACCCTATCCAAACCTTCAATAACAAAACTCACTCCTAAAAGAGGTCCCACCTTACCAATCAAGATCAAGACCCATAAACCTTCTCCACCTTCAATTGATTCCTACTCTACCATTTTCCAAATTTTACTATACACTTATTTCTTGAACTTACCTCTTATCAGGACATTTGACCCTCTTGGTTCAAAACCCACTTGGTATAATGACCATCACATTTGCTCCTATCATAGGACACTAGGGCATGATATAGAGAATTGTAAAGATCTCCAACCCATTATACACTAGATCTATGATCAAGATGATCTATTAACAAATGAACCTCCCTTGAGCCCTATACCAAGACAACCAATAACAACGCCTACCCAACACCTACCCACTCCTTCACTCTCGACTCAGAATGATGAAGAATCACACCAACCCCTTATACCAACTCTTCCATATATCCATACCATCCATGTGGTCACCCAATCACAAGCTCAGTAGAAGGACAAGGGGAAGGAAGAAGTGTCTATTCTATGGGCATACCCATCTTCCACTTCCTAACCAAACCAAAATCAAACACCTTCACCTTCAACCAAACCCAAGATAACTATCTTAGGTACCTCCCAATCTATCCCTTCTAAATCCATTAGGAGAGTGGTTCTCAAATAACTCCACCAGACCCCAGAAAGATGAGCTTATATGAGTTGATTATTACTTCACCTCATCATCACCAAACAATGATCAAGGCATTACAATCAGTGAAGGTCAAACCTAGAAACCCTCAACCTTTGGCAACCTTTGTTGGTGCCTTCCAAATTTCCAACCTTGTCACCTTCAAGGATTCATAAATACCTTCCATCCATCTTGATGACCTAGATCCCCCTCTCTTTATTACTGATTACATCAACCAAACTTGCATCAAATAGTTCATGATTAATGGGGGAACTAATATTAATATCATCTCCTCCCATGCCTATAACCAACTCAACCTACCAAACAATGTCATATCTAAATCCTTAAATATCCTCTAATTCTTCAATGATACCATGGCCACTACTTTAGGGAATATTTTCCTTCATATTCATTTAGGTCCTTGCATACTCCCCAAAATCTTCTATATATTGGAAGGTGAATTCTAATACAATGTTTTGCTAGGATAACCTTGGATCTGCTTCATGGGTTGTGTCCCCTCTACCACTCACCATTGTATTAAGTTTGAGCATGAAGGCTAAGTCATCACCATCTAAGATGACCCAAGTCCCTTCTTGACATGTAATATCACCTATCGACCCAATGATGTCTTCTTACCTTTGTCCAACACACCCTCAATAGCTAAAGACCAACCTTCATCAATGAAAGTAGACATTGTATCCTCTTCCACCAATGAGGAATCTACTAGCTCATCCATCCCTTCAAACCAAATCCCCACCACCGACCCTTTGGAATCAACATTCCATCACATTTCACTAGAGGAGTATCACCTCCTTACCCTTGATTCTTTCCCTACTCCCCAAGAGTATGGGAAACTTGACCATCAATCAGGATATGACCCTAATGTCAGAACAATTGTTCCTTTTAGACCTCCTCACTATCAAACCCATTTCATCTATGGGGGAATTGATAAAACCCTTGGTGCTTCCACCACTTCTCTTTCACCTTAACCATTTACCATCAAATTCTCCTACCTAGATAAACTAAGCTTCACCAAGACATACCTCCATAGGTGTGCTTGGAAAGGATTTGGCCTTGGGTGATATGAACACGGCCCACATGAGTTGAATTCCATTGAGACTAGAAAGCCTCATGAGAAACATGGCTTTGGTGTCATCCTAACTAATAAGAAGCATCCAAACCACCTATTGGCACCATTATTAAGGAAGACACCCCTTCCTCACCAACCTCTCCTTCATTTGTGTTTGAGGATGATGACATCATCCCACCTATTTTTTTGTCTACATGATTAGCATTAGATCCCTAAATTATCAAAATGAAGGGGAAACCATAACCATCCCTTTGACCTATCCTAAGATGATAAGATATGACTCTCCTACCATTAACATTGTTCAATGCCAAGATGATGATTCTATTATCATCTACTTTGGTGCCCTAGATTCTTCCATCCACAAATCCCTTCCTCCTAAGACTTCAACCATGTTAAATGAATCTACCATGGATGCCAACTTGGGTACTCCAAATAACCCTCGCATTAGCAAAATTAGCTAATCACTGAATGCCAAAGAATTTTTGGATTTCCTCTCTTTCCTCTAAGACCACAACATAACATTTGCTTGGTCTTATAGCGACATGCCTATAATTGACCCCACCATTGCCACCCATAACATAGTCACCAACCATGATGATAATCCTGTCAAAGATAAACTTTGATGCATGTATCCTCGCATAGCCCTTCTCATCAGAGAAGATCTTTAATGTATTCTATCTATTAATTTCATTAAACCCATTGACTATCCCCAATGGGTCTCAAATTTCATGCCTATCACCAAAGCCATAAGGGGGACTATGAATTTGTGTGGAATTTTTTGACCTCAACCTTGCTTGCCCTAAAGATCACTTTCCCCTACTGAGTATCGACCATCTAATTGATCTTTTAACTACCCATGAGATGTTATCTCTCATGGATGGATTCTTGAATTACAATTAGATCTTAATTTCCCCCAAATATCAACACAACACTACCTTTACCACCCCATGGAGGACTTTTTACTAAAGAGTCATGCCTTTTAGATTAAAAAATGCTGGTGCAACCTACCAACATGTCAGGACTTATATCTTTCATGACCTCATCCATAATATTGTAGAGGACTATGTGGATGACCTTCTCAAAAAATACAAACTCCAAAAGGATCATTTATCCATTCTCAAGATCATCTTTGAGCACCTTATCCATTATCATGTCCACCTTAACCCTAAGAAATACATTTTTGGGGTCTTGTCACGAAAGCTCCTTGGTTTTATTATCCCTCTTCATGGTATTGAAGTCGATACCACCAAAATCAAAGAAATCCTTGACATGTTCCTCCAATCAACCTCATGCAACTCTGTAGTTTATAGAGGAATTTCCAATCCATTCATCACTTTATTTCCTAGATTTTGGACCAATGTCAACCCTTCCACCACCTTCTAAAGAAGGATATCTTTTTAAAGTGGAATAGCGACTATCAAAGGGCCTTTAACTCACTCAAAAAGTACCTTTTGTCTCCACCTACCCTCACCCCTCCCAAAGACAACCAACCTTTCTACCTATATATCTATGCCACTAACCACTCCCTAGGGGCAATGCTTTCTCATCAAGATGAGCAACACAAAGAGAAATCCATCTACTACATTAGCCACAAACTTGTAGAGTAGGAGACTTGATATACCCACATCAAGAAATTTTGCTTAACTTTAGTCTTTTTGGCCACCAAACTTTACCACTACCTTCTTAACCACATAACCTATGTCATAATCAATATCGACCCACTCAAGTACATGCACTCCAAGCCATACCAAAACCAACATATGACCAAGTGGCTCATTCTTTTAATGGAGTTTGATCTTGAGTTCCTTAAATAAAATTCAACTAAGGGAGAAGTCATTTCCAACTAATTGGTTGAGGCACCATTAGCAAATAACCAACCTCCTCCTCTTGATTTCCCTAATGAGTCCATCATGACCCTCTCTTAGGTGGATTTCACCTATCAAATCACCATGTTATTTGATGGATCAAAGTGTCAACATGGTGGGGGAGCTGGCATCATCTTTATTCCCTCTAATAGTGAACCTCTTCTTTTGTCTTTCAAGTTATATTTTTAATATACCAACAATATGGCTGAGTATGAAGCCATATTCATAGGCCTTCAAACCACCTTAGCCCTGGGAGTCAAAACAATTAACATATTTGGTGACTTTGAACTTGTGGTCAATCAAATCAATGGCTCTTATCAATGTAAAAATAATGTTTTGCAATAGTATAAACAACTAGACGATGAACTCTTAGCGTCATTTAAACACTACCACATCTAGTCAACCCCATGATCTACCAATAAGTTCTTCAAAACCATGGCTTCTATTACCTCTCATATTATATCTTCATCCTTTGACTCTAAGCTATCTATTGTTATCCATCAACTTACCTAGCTTTCTTATGTCAAACCATATTCTTTCACCATTTTCAATGTGGAGGAGACCAAACCTGACCTTTGGTATCAATGGACCTTCAACTATCTTAACCTTGCCATCATTCTTTCTGACCTTTTCAGGAATGATCAAAGAACATTTATCCATAGTACCTTACATTATACCATTCTAGGGGGAATTATTTACAAACATGGTTTTAATGGCCTCCTCTTTTGTTGCCTACATAGTCATGAAGCCACTCACACTACCAAGGAAATGCACAATGGTATCTATGGGGGATAATTTAGTGGCCTTGCCATATCTAAATGCATCATTCACCTTGACTATTACTGGCCTACCCTTAACCAATACTGATGTGATTATGTGAAAAAGTGTGTTAAGTGTCAACAACATGCCAATTTGCATCACATACCTAGCCATAGTCTTCATGTTTTCATTTTTTTTGGTCATTCTTGAAATGGGGTCTAGACCTTATTAGTGAAATTAACCCCCATTATTTGTAATGACACCATTCTATCGTCACTATGATCAAATACTTTACCAAATGGGTAGAATCTATTCCTTTAGTCTCAACCAAAGTAGAGAAGATTGTTGATTTTATCAACCATCACATCATTTACCATTTTAGTGTTCCTCACAAGATTATCATGAAAAATGGTAAATATTTTAAAAATAAGCAATTTTAGGGTCTATGTGATGCTTTCAACATTAAGTTAAGCTTCTCCTTTCCCTATCACCCTCAAGTGAATGGACAGGTTGAGGCCTCTAACAAAACTCTTAATAACATGCTAACTAAAATGGTCAATGCATCTAGTTAGGATTGGAATTCACACATCCCCTTTGCCTTATTGGAATATCAAACTAGCATTAGAACCCCTATAGGTGCTAACCCTTTCTCTCTTATGTTTGGAGCAAAGGCCGTCTTGCCTCTTGAAGTCCAAATTCCCTCTCTTTGCATATCTTTACAAGATCTCATT
>JARHVA010000597.1:1120000-1487500 GCA_037957365.1 Torreya grandis | reverse complement strand
GTTCTTCAGGCTCTCCCACTCCCATTCATAATATGGGAATAGCCCCACGATGTGGGTATCCTATAATGGGGTTAAGCTTATGGAGAAGGCTAACTTCCTGTTGATAGATCACCTAAAATATTACTACTTCTAAGAAAAGGGTTAGAAAGGGGGAAAGGGATCCTAAAAAAGTTAACAAGGTGATGCACCAAAGTTAAATGGACACTCACATAAGCTTAAACCCACACTAGATCAACATGAGGCAATGATGGCTCACACAACCTCACAATCTTACTAATTTCATAAGTATTTCATAGAAGAGGTTCAGATAAAACACTAATCCAGACTTGCAATAGATTGAAAACACCTTAAAAGAGGAAAGCATAATGAAAATGAACTAATAATATTCTCTTTCATGAATTCATCATGCACAAGCATACTAAGAACTAATCAAAGGCAAGACATGGGCAAAGAGTTACTCTTATTGCTTTAAGAGGTAGTTTTTACAATATTTTGATAGGGTTTAATCTAATCAAATGAGCACCCTTTTACAAGAGTCTCAATGAGTATTCTTGTTTCCAAGAAAGATGAAAAATCTAAAAATCTGAGAACCCTTATAATAGAGAAGAGAATAGAATATATAGGAGAAAGGAGAGAGAAAAAAAATGAGAACATGCCATTAGAGGGTCAATAAATAAGCTACTACCATCTTCCAATGAAGGCTCCACCACCTTTTGGATCAATTAAGAATAATCCCCTATCAAAAAATCAACCTTTATTTGTACCAATAACTTTTGAATTGTTACCTATTGAGGAGCTTACTAAAATATAATAATATCTTTGAATGGTGATCCATAATCTTGTTATGAAGGGAAAAACCCATTGAAAATATATTAAATGCTCCAACTGCATTCTTTAACCACTAGATTTCCTCTTTGGGACCTTATGCCATTTGTAAGTTATTTATTTACGAGGATAAAAATCTCAAATCTTGAGTCTTATAAAGCCATGCTAAGTCTGATTTAAGTAGCTAAATGTACCTATTTGTCAAAGATATGATGACACCTAAAAGATGAGACACACTTTCATTATCAAAAATATCTACCCATACTCCATATTCTAAATATAGGTCTAATATAGATGAAAACCAATCCATTTATTGGTTTTCATATAGTCATGATATTAATGAGCTATGCTAGGTACTATATCTAATATTGATAATTAGTCACCAACCTTTGGTCTATTTTAGGCCTAAAAATATCTATTTTACTTCTTCTGAGCTTTAATGGTGATGTTTGATCCTAAAATATCCATTCTGGTTCAACTTGGATCGTGTTTGGACTTAGCTCTATGCATTTTCTCACCTTGGTTGAAAAATGCTTCTTTGACCTCCAATGGAAAATCTCTTGGGCTCAAATTTGTTCATTTTCCATCAAATATCAACTTAGGCTCATCAAATTAGGACACTTGGTAGTCACACATTTGATTTAAGCTTTATTGACTTTTTGAACCTACTCATACCATTGGATCTTAGATGTATGATCAAACATGATTCATTGGATCTTCCTGGACCCATTGAATTGAGCTCATCTTTGCTCTATTAGATATAAATTCTACTTTTAAGATTACGCCACTTAGTAGCCCCATGTCTCTTCTCAAGATCCTGCTATTAGTCTATTTGCTTCCATGCTTACAACACATGATGGCCTCACATTTAATCTAAGATTCTTGACATTTTGACTTGATGCTCACCATTAGATATTGATTCATGATTGAATGTGTGCCATTGATCCTGGGTCCCAGTGTTAAATGTAGATCATTGATTTTTACTACATGACTCAATGTGTACCATTGATTTTCCCATGGGACCTTTTTGATTCATTGACTTGCTCATGTGCCATATATATTCTATCAAGATCTTGAGATTTGGACACTTGTCATCAATGTGTTAAACCTTGGAAAATTTGAATTTAAATGACTATTTCATGAGGCCTAAACTTGATATTCACGTGAACATCTTACTCTGTCAGAGCTTTAACTTGATGCTCCCGTACTTGTCTCATTCTACTTGTTTAACTTTAAAGATTTATATCTTGAGATAACAAGCTCATTAAGACATGAAATTTGTAGAGAATTTTCAAGGAATGAAGAACATTATGTCCATGCAAATCTTTGACTTTGAGAGGCTTTTTGAGCATACTTATAAAATGCATAAGTAAGCTAACCATTCATTTTTACGTGATATGCAAGATGGTCTGGTTCATCTAGACTTGTGATATGAGATTTTACTTGATCCTTGAAAGCTATGATGATTTTATGAGGCTTGTGCAAATTGCCCATATTCCTGAATGCTATGATCGACATGGAAACCTACTTTCTCAAATTTTGACAAACTACACTTTAAGTTTACTTAAAGTGTTTCAAAAGCTTTACAAGCTGCATATGATCTTTGGACCACTCATTCCATTTAGAATTTTTCTCAAGTATTTTGATCATTTGGTCAATCAAGAACTCTATTCAGTTGATCTAGGTAGAAGTTTTAGATGTGGGCCAAAATTGGCCAACAAGGACAATAAGATTATCTTAAGGGATGCATCCAATCAACTATAAATTTTAGTCTCAAAACCTATTGGAGACTAGATAATAACCTTTCTAGCCTTAAAATTCCCATCTGAATGTGTTTGTGAAGATGGTTCATTGATTAGGTTAATGAGATAGAAGATATGCCCCCCACTAACAAGATTTTAGTCCTTTAAGAGATATTTAGCTTCAAGATAAAACTCATTTATATGTCTTGATCATGTCAAGTGAGAGAGAATTATCTTGGATTTGGTTAGAGGACTCATCCATGTAAGTGTATGAAATGATGGTTCATCTCTATCCCTCATGGTTCTCCTACATTGTACAATTGAAGTTTGTTCAATTTTATCACTTTGGGATGATAAGACTATCTTAAGTGATGCGTATGGTAAACTATAAATTTTAGTACTGGGGATTGATGAAGTGTAAATAACATCTGTTCTAGCCTTAAAACACCCATATATATGTGTTCACAAAGACTGTTCATCTATTGGGCTAATGAGCCAAAAGATATGCCCCTACTGACAAGCCTTTGGTCATTTACGAGACATTTAATTTTGAAATAAAACTTGTTGCCATGTCTCGATCATGTTGAGTGAGAGAATTGTCTTGGATTTCTTTAAAAGACTCATCCATGCAAGTATAAGAGTTGACAATTTTCTCACTTTGGGATGGTAAGATTTTCTTAAGGGATGCATCCAATTAACTGTATCTTTTAGTCTTGAGGCCTAATGAAGACTAGATAATGGCCATTATAGACTTAAAACACTCATCCAAATGTGTCCACAAAGATGGTTCATATAATGGGCTAATGAGACAGAAGATATGTCCCCATTGACAAGTTTTTGGTCCTTCAAGATACATTTGGATGAGAGGGAAAACTCATTGCCATGTCTCACTTGTGTTAAGTGAGAGAGAATCATCTTAGGGTTGATTAGAGGAATCATCTATATAAGTGTAAGAGCTAGCAGTTTATCTCTATCCCTCATGATTCTCTTATAATGCATGATCAAAATTTACTCAATGTTCTCACTTTAGAATGATAAGTTTCTCTGAAGGGATGTGCTCTATCAAATGCAAATTTTGGTCCTAGGACCTAACAAATATGAGATATAAATTATTCTAACATTAAAATTCCCATCTGGATGTGTTTGCACAAATTTTTCATCGATTAGGATAACGAGCCAAAAGATATGCCCCCATTGACAAACTTTTGGTCCTTTAAGAGACATTTGGTTACAAGAGAAAAATCATTATCATGTCTCACTCATGTCAAGTGAGTGAGAATCCTCATGCAATTCCTTAAAGGAATCATTCATGAAAGTGTATGAGATGACAATTCATCTCTATCCCTCATGGTTCTACTAAAATGTATAACCAAAGTTTGCTCAGTTTTCTCACTTTAGGATGATAAGATTATCTTAAGGGGTGCATCTGATCAACTACAACTTTTAGTCCTGAGGCTTGACAAAGAATGAATAATGATCATTATAGCATTAAAGCATCCATCCAAATGTCTCCACATAGTGGTTCATTGATTATGATAATGAGGCCCAAGATATGACCCCCATTGACCAACTTTGTATCCTTTAAGAAACATTTGACTATGAGAGAAAACTCATTACCATGTCTCACTCATGTTGAGTGAGTGAGAATTATCCTAGGGTTACTTAGAGGACTCACCCAACTAACCCAAGTAAGTGTAGGAGCTGATAGTTTATCTCTAATCCTCATGGTTATCCTCTAATGTGTGATCAAAGTTTTCTTAGTTTTATCACTTTGGGACAAGAAGATTATCTTAAGGGATGTGTCTGATAAACTATAAATTTTAGTCCTAGGGTCTGATGGAGATATGATAATGGCTATTCTAGACTTAAAACACCTATCTAGATGTGTCCACACATATGGTTCATCAATTAGGATAATGAGGCCCAAATGTACCTCCCATTGACAATTTTTTTATCCTTTAAGAGATATTTGGCTATGAGAAAAAACTCATTACCATGTCTCACTTGTGTAGAGAGAGATTCCTCATAGGGTTGATTAAAAGACTTATCTCTATAAGTTTATCAACTGATTATTCATCACTAGTCCTCATGATTCTCCTTTCAAGCACGACTAAAGTTTGCTTAGTTTTCTCACTTTGGGACAATAAGATTCTCTTAAAGGATTTATCTGGTTAACTACAAATTTTGGTCTTAAAGTCTAATAGAGACTTGATAATGGCTATTCCAACCTTAAAATTCATATCTAGACATGTCCATGTAAATGGTTGATCTATTAGATTAATAAGTCCCAAGATATACCCTAGAATAACTAACTTTTTATCCTTAAAGAGATGTTTGGATGCAAGAGAAAACTCATTATCATGTATCGCCCATGTCAAGTGTGAGAGAATATTCTTGGGATTATTTAGAGGACTCACCCATGAAAGTGTAGGTATTGGTAGTTTGTCTCTATCCCCCATAGTTCTCTTGCAACATGCGATCGAAGTTAAATCAATTTTATCACTTTGGTAGGATAATATTCTCTTAAGGGATGCATTTGGTCAACTGTAACTTTCAGTCTTGGGGCCTGACATAGATTAGATAATGGATTTTATAGCCTTAAAATGCTTATATAAATATGTCTGCACAAGTAAATCATCATTTGGGATAATGATGCCCAAGATATGCCCCCCACTGACTAACTTTTCATCCTTTAAGAGACATTTTGATGCAAGAGAAAACTCATTGCCATATCTCGCCTGTGTCGAGTGAGAGATAATCTTCTAGGGTGTTCTCTGAGGACTCACTCATGCAACTGTAAGAGCTTATGAATTGTCTCTAGGCATCATGATTCTCTTGAAATGTGTGACTGAAGCTCACTCAATTTTATCATTTTGGGATGATAAGATTCTCTTAAGGGAGGCATCTGATAAACTGAATTTTGGTCCTAAGGCTCAAGGGAGACTAGATAATGGCTGTTATAGCCTTAAAATGCCCATTTGAATGTGTCCACATAAATGTTTCATCAATTGGAATAATGAGGCCGAAGATATGCCCCTATTAACCAAATTTTTATCCTTTAAGAGACATTTAGCTATGAGTGAAAACTCATTGCTGTGTCTCACCCTTGTTGAGTGAGAGAGGATCCTCTAGGGTGTTTTCATAGGACTCACCCATGTAAGTGTCAGAGTTGACGGATCATCTCTAGTTATCATTGTTCTCCTTTAAAGTGTGATCAAATTTCATCCAACATCTAAGCACTTAAAGCTCCTTCAAGGTCTTGAGATCCAAAACATGAGGTTGTAAGCTCAATATCATGGGATTCAATCTATTTCTAAGGTTGTGAAAATGTTTTGATGATGAAAAAATACCTTTCATAAACCAAAAAACCATAAAAAAAGTTTTAGAATCCCAAGGAGATGTCTTCAAAGGATTATAACAAAGTTTCAAGCCAAAATAAGCTTGAGAAAATAGGTTTTATAGTAGTGAATGTGAATATTTTAGGTTTTAGTTTATGTTTCCAAGCTTTCCAAAGCCTTGTAAGCATCCTAAATGCTTTCAAGCATCTATAGGATCTCAAGGTCTTTGAGGCAGGGTCTAAAGGCAACCTAACAAAGAAAAATTTAAGAGTTGTAAGTGTATTTAAGGTCTATATAGCCTCATCAAGGGTTCAAAATCATGGGAGTAGAGATTGAAAGGTCCTTAAGACCATAAAAGATGAGTTATAGGTTGAGTGAGGTATGAAAACAAGTATACAATCCAAAACAAACTTAAAAACCTTGTTTTCAAGGGTTCTACTCATAAAACCAATCACACCTTTTGACTTTCTCCTTGTGCAAGTCTCATGATGATACTTATACTTACCATGAAGATCAAAATCATGCAGATCCTTCCAAACTTAGAAACTCAGTCTAAAAATCTTCTAAAACCCTAAAACCATAACACCTCATTTTTGAGAGTCTTCTTCACTTTGCAAGGCTTCAAGCATATGTTTCTAAGAGTTTTAATCTTATTATTGAAGTTTACAGCCTCATAAAGTCAAGAGTGAGGGTATTAAGAAATAAACATGTTTGAATATAGCTTGTTGGGGTTATTAACATAGATTCATGACAACATATAGGCATGCAGTGGGGTTTCATAATGGAGAATTCCAATACAAGGGGTTTCATGACCTTAAAACTCCATAAGACCTTAACAAAGGGTAAATGTTATTTAATCCTTATCTTAATTGTAAATGATGATAAAGAGATATCCAATGTAGGAGGAGGATTATGAGATCATGTTTGAATAATTTAAAGGTTGTTGACATAAATTTTCTCCAAGAAACTAAGTTTAGACACTTACAAGATATGAAACTTAAACCATCTAAAGAGGATCTCAAAGAAGCTATAAAATCAATGGATGAGTAAAGAAAGATATGTTTTGGTGAGGTTTTGTCATGTTTTTTTAATGTTTCCATAAGAGATTATAGGTCCTTTAGGCATACATGATGTAATTACATTATATGTCTATAACAAAGATGTGTTTGTGTGGATATATAGAAGGAGATTATCTGAAGATTAATTGAAGTCTTGTGATTGTTAGAAGAAACTAGTCTTGAAGAAGGAGGGAGTTAAACCCAATGTATAAATCTTGTATGTTTGAGTAATTATTGAATAATAAAGTCATGAATAAAGGCTTATCCAAGATATATGATCATGTTTTTACCTATATTATAATAAGTAAATGTTATTGATGTGGTTATATTATCTTCACATGGATCTTTGCATAAAAGGTAGTATATAGGTCTGAATTAAAGAAGACATAGATAGTTTACAGTCTTGAAATGGTGTATTTAAGAGATGAATGAATGATTAAGGATTATAAACCTTATTGAGAATATAATTTTATGTTTTTTAAGATGTGATTAATTTTAAATATCATTCACATAGCATATTAATGTTTACATTTAATTTGTAGGCCTGAATAGTGTAAAACAATGTACTATGTTGGGAAAATCATTTAATTTATGATTGTTTTATGTTGCATTCAATATTTTGAAGCTTACATAAGATGTATGAGGTCAGGTCAGGTCTAAAACAACCTTTATAATGCTTACAAACTATGATTGAATCTTAAAAAATGAAATGGATAGCTCTTTGGCCTGTAGATTGTGAAGAAACCTTGAGTTAAGATTTAGAAGAGTAAATCAAATTTTCCAAGAGAATGAACTAGTGAAAAAATATAATACTTTGTAGATAGATGTATTTTTGGACTATATATTTAATGTAAAAGGTTTGAGATCAATTGGATTAGTGTGGAACAAGTTATGCTTGAAACATAATCATTGTAGGTTTAGGCAATTAGGCCTATAACCCTTAAAACCTTATTTTTTCAAATTTTGAAGTTCAAAATAATATTCAAGGCTATAAATTATGTTTTATGAGATGTGTAGGGATAATAAAAACCTCAATAATCCTTAAATAACATGGTGAGTTTAGTTTTGAACAAAATAAGGTAAATTAGGCATTTAGATCTATTAGCCCTATTTTGGGTTTTGGGGAAGTTTTCAAGGAGTTATCAACCCTAAAAAGTTAGTTGATATAAATTGTTTATGATTAAGAATGTCTTGTGAAGACTTTTGAAACCCTTTTTGATATCTAACTCCAAATATGAAGCCTAATGTGCTTTAATAGCCCACTAGGCTATTTTTGTCTTAAAGTAGAGTTTGAACTTAAGAAAGGGGTTTATAATCTATGAAAGGAGTTGATTTATGTTTATTAAAAAATAATGGAGTTTAAGGAACCATGTGAGTATTTGTGTAAAGCCATTTTCATGAAAAGTTTTGTTATAGATGTAGTCACATAATGAATAAATTATGCCTTAAAAGTCTTCAAGAATGCAAAGGCATTTGTGATAAGTTATA
Source organism: Torreya grandis (assembly GCA_037957365.1). NCBI lineage: Eukaryota > Viridiplantae > Streptophyta > Pinopsida > Cupressales > Taxaceae > Torreya > Torreya grandis. The sequence goes on along the minus strand of JARHVA010000597.1, from coordinate 1,479,049 downwards.
ATACATATGATAAATCATACAAGAAACCTTGATAATTCCATAATCATCTAATTCAAAGATCAAGATACATTGAAGGACATTGAATCCATATATGAGTTATCAAAACCTAACAAGGTTGATTATTTATTTTATGGACAGAAACCAAGCTAAAGGAAATGCATTAGATCAGTATAGGGAGAAAGGAAAAATTTTAATAACTTTGAGAAGGATGAGAAGTCATAGTGGAGTCATAAATATCTTTGAGTAAGATAAAATGCAAGCACAAGAAGGATACAAGGCCTAAAAGAGATAATGAGACCTACTACAAGATATGAAGATTGTTGTAAGTATATCCAATTGATTGAAATTATTTTATGAAGGGTTTTAATAAGTTTGAAAATGAAGAGACAAGAATATCTAGAATACCTTGGTAAGTAGACCCAGGAGAGTGTCTACTTGCATCATATAGTAGGTAGAATACACAAGTTTTAAGCCCAAAACAAAGAATTATAGGTCTTGCAAAGTTTGTAGTGATATTTAACAAGTTTTTATTATCTTAAAAGGTAGAGAAACTAGGTTTTATCCCCTGTAACCAACTTATAGGAAAATACTAGAATATCCATAACAACAGTAACCAACAGTAACCAAATTATAATCTATTAAAGAATTGAAAAACCTAGAAGAATATACTAGAATATCCATAAAAACATCACACTCATAAGAACTTGAACTTACAATCTAATCACAAGAAAGTTAACTAGAAAAAGGTGCACAACTGCATTCAATCAACATCATCTAGATTTCAACTAAGAGGAAAACTAATCCATAGAACAAGAAGATATTAATAACATAAGTAGGGTAACAATGAACTCATCATAGTGAAGTTGTCATGTGTATAAATGGTTATAATATTTACAAGATGATTAAAATGAGAATGTCGAATATCGTATATGTGTATGTGTAAAGTTATATGTCATAATGACATAAACAATAGGCCATATATAGAGAAACAATGTAGACCATAATATGCACATATATAAAATGTGCCATATAGGCATACAATATAGGACATATTGACATAAAAAATGAAAAGTGCCTATAACTAAACCCTTAGCATAATAACTAGCTCCCCTACTCCTCATTGCCTCCAAATAAATTTTGCTTCCTCACAATAGATGTAGAACTAGTAGTGATACATGAATCATTATGGGGAAAAACTCTCCTCTCAACCTGTGAAGCATCGACTATCTCTACCGCAAAAAATTGTGGCATCTACACAATATATGAAATATAAATTGTAATGAATTAAAATGACATATAGCTAATGATAGAGTTTCCATGAACAAATTTTTTCAACAAGGTGATTCTAGACTCACTGTATGCCACCTAAATGGTTGTCTTAGGCTGTGAGACCATGAATATACCCACAATGGATATTACTATGGAGCGTACATATATATTTAGATCTATATGTGCATATAAATATTAAGCTAAAAAATAATTTACCAAAAAACAATTTTACTAAATATGTTCTTACCAGTCTCTATTTTTGAATCATGAGCTATTGCAGAGATAGTGGATCTTGGGATAGGACCACAACATCAGTCAAACCTTGTTCTCATCTATGATGGGTGCACATAAAATCTCTCATCATCTGTAAAAACAAATAAATGAAAGAGGTCAATTATGAAACAAATAAAACAAAACCTAATTTAAGATAAATAAATAAAAATGAGCAGTAGAGCAAATGAGCACATTGTGTAGTTATTTTAGAGTTAATTTCAGGTTATGATAGAAAAGTAATTTTTTTGAGATTGTGAGTAGTCATGGAACATATTATTTTTATATGGATATGATTAATGTATGAATCCAATGAGCATGATAAAAAATCTATGACTATAATAAATCTTAAAAGATTGTTTTTTTTTTCAAGGGAGAATAAATACATGAACAAATAAAAGTTCATTGATGGATTAACTTCAATGAGATAAAACAATGGTTGAGTTCACTAGATGGATACATTGGTCTATTAAGATAAATACAAAATTGGTAATTAGTTTAATATTTTGACTATCATTATTATTGGCATCATAGAGCTTTGTGTTCTTATCATTCTAGAATCATCACATGACCTAGATTACATATTTTTTGGCTTAAGACAAGAATGCGAGATAACAATGTAAGTTGAGAATGAAACACTTATATGAGAGTATTTAAACTCTATCTAAGATACTATGATTTATGAAATTTAACATTAAATAACAAATTTATATAGTTTTTAAGTTTTCAAACCTTAGTGTAGGGTAAGCCAGTGCTAATTGCAACCTTTACAATAGAATCTAGGCCTACTGAGGTACCCAAAATATCATTAATCATATATACAAATAACAAATGAAAAGTTCAATCAAATATTAGTCAATTAAGTAAAAACATACTAGAAAATAAACTTAATATTATTTTACATGCATAAATAAACTATAATTAAAATTAAACCTGTGTATCAAATGCATATAGTGAAGTAGATAAGTCTTGTACAATAGGCTAATGTGTCTTGAGAGGGGGTGGTGAAGCAACTACATATGTCATAAAGTATGGCATGCTAGTGTTATGAGCTATTGAAGCATATAGAAATGACATATGCTATGGCATGCTAGTCTCTTGATATCCTAAAGCAATAAAAGATGGCATACAATCAAATATGCTAGCGTATTGAGGTACTAAAGAACCTTTATTGGTGTCCTGAGATGCTGAAGCAATTATAAATGACATAAAATGCTGGGTACTAGTGTGCTATATAAATGTAGTTATAATCTCCATATATATAGCCCATGTATGCCATACTTGAATAGGAGGTCCAATACTCTTCCTCCCACATGAGTCTAATGATGTATAGGAACTGCATAAGACACACTGACACTAATACCACTAGTATCTATGCCACTAGCACCAATACCATTACTAGATATCCTACCACTTGTAGCCTATGTATAAGTCCTTAGTGTATGCATCTCATGGTCAATCATAACCTATGTGAGGCTCGTAATTAACTCAATAGTGTTCATATGTGTGGTACGATTCAAAATTTTAGGGATAGAAGCATATGTTATTGTCCTATTTATTTGAACTCAATTAGGATAGTTTTGGCTCCACCTAGTACCAGGTCTATTAAATGAGGACCCACTCCCCTACATTAGGAGACCTTCATGTTTGAATAATTTAGGATTTCATGTAGCAAAAACTCACAATAAATTTTTATAAAAGTATAATGTAACCTCATTATTATTGTATGGAGGCTCATCAAACACCATCCACCACCTATCCCGAAAGTTATTTTTTATGTCCACATTAACACACCAATCAATACTAATATGTTTTCAACTTACTAATGGTGGTTGGTTGGTTCCAAGATTAATAAAAAAATCACACACATTTAATTTTGTTATCTTTTTTTTAACATCCTCATATGACAATTTATTAGAAAAATATTGTCTTCGGACCTATCTTTGATGTAACATTAAATCAAGTTGTAGTGTGACATTTCTCACTTCATTTAAAATGGCCTCCAATATACTCACAAGTGAATTTCATCCACTATGAGTTGAGGAATGACGTATACCATTGATAATAATTTGTAATTATTCATGTTTTGCATTATATTGTTCATATAATCCATCCTATGTTTTTACAAAGTCAAATTATTGAGGGTTTTGATCACGATTTTGTTCTACATTTTTTTCAGGCAATGGATCCATTGAATTTTGTATATAGAGATTTATAAAAATCCAATTTTTTTAGGAAATGTGAGAGAGTTCATGGAAATTTTAATTTTAAAAACCTATGCATAAAACATATAAATTGAAATCCCAAAATTGAAATTTAATAATCAACATACCTAAGACTACAATTAAAATGTGAAATTATGTTGGCAGGATGCAAACCAAAGCACTACGTCCTCCTCAAAATGCAAACTTGCTTAAGGGTTTTATCAAGTGGGAGGAAGAGATAAAAAACATAGAAAAAATAAAGGGTGTATGACCTTTATAGAACCATAAAGGGCATAAACCCTTTGTGGGCTAAAGGGTGTATGCCTTTTGTGGGCCAAAAGGTGTATGCCCCTTTTACCATAAAAAGGGCATATGCCATTTTGGATCAGTGCCATACCTAATTTAAAAAAAGGGCTTTCACCATTTAGAAAAAAAATTCTTTCTCTCTTGGTGTCACTTTTTTTGTCCCCTAACTTTGTGCATCCGCCCCATAATAAGGAAGAAGCTTGCATAAAACCCTATGATTGATCCATAGATATTTCCTCATCAAGGTCTCTGTGAAGAAATGCACTCTTCACATCCATTTGATGAACCTACCAATGATGAGGTATGTCAATAACAAGAGTGATTCAAATAGATTTCATAGTTACAACTAATGCAAGGGTTTTTTGACATAGTCAATGCCAAGAACCTATGAAAAATATTTTACTACAAACCATGATTTGAACTTATCCATTAATCCCATCTGATGAAAATTTTGTCTGATAGATTTATATACATCAAAATAAATTACTTCCCTTAGGAAGGGGCACTAAATACTAAGTGTGGTTCCTAATCAAGGAACAATACTCCTTATGAATCACTATATCCTTATTAGGAGTGACAAATGCCTCATGAAAAGACTATGGATCAGAAGCAAAGGAAATGAAGACATGTTAAACACCCTGGAACTGTGAGTGTGTCTACATAGTATCTAATGTATTCATAACCCAATCACCTACACCTTACGTTGTCTATCTATCCCAAATAGGACCTAAAGTCAGAGAGCCAAGAGGGGATTCCTTAACTTCTAAAAAGTGATTTAAAGAGGAAGGACATGAATCCCCATCATTGCTCTTGTCATCTAAATCAAAATAAAAATCCCCATCATTTCTCTTATCATATGAGCTATAAAAATAATATTCATCATCATTAATTTACTTAGGGTGATATGAATCATCAGAACCATCTTCAAATCCTAGTGAGTCTAAAGAGGAGGGAGAAGTGTCAAATGTAGAGATTGAAGGATCCTAATGAAAATGAACACTCATATCAATGAAAAAGTCATGTGTGCTAGGTGAATAATTATATATCCCCTAACACCATTGGGGTACCCAATGAATATGTAAAGACTACTTTGTGGATCCATCACCTTATATTTATTCTTAGGAATACGATCCATAGCTGGAGATCTAAAAAATATAAAGTACTTAACTATGGGTTTCTAACCACTCCAATATTCAAAAGGAGTAAGAATTTATGAGGAACACATTTTTGGATGTAACATGTATAATTAATAGCCTCTTCCTAGTATTGAAATGCAAGAAGTTCAGAGTGTATCATATAGTTTTACATCTCCTTCAAGGACCTATTCTTACATTCTACCATACCATTATGATGATGACTATATGGAATTGTACACTGTAATTCAATCCTATCTAATGTAAAAAAATACTCAATGGTTGGCATACTCACCATAGTTATCTGTGCGTAAAAACCTGATGGATTTCCTTAACTATTTTTCCACAAAAGCCTTGAAGTCCTAAAAGTGATAAAAAACCCTAGAGTTCTATTGAAGAAAGTACACCCAAGTATACCTTGAAAATTCATCAATGAAGGTAATAATATATAACCATCATTTCATTAAACTTGGACATATTCCTAATAATATGGACTTATATTATTTTCATTTCTAGTTTTATAATTGTTGAAATTGGATTTTCATATTACTATTCTTGGTTTTTAACTAGTGGGATATCAGATTCCAATATTGTTATTATTGGTTTTAGTTAGTGTGATATTGGATTCCAATAGATCTATTATTGGATTCCAGATTCTAGTGTGGAATCAAATTCTAATTATATCTTCAATTATTTTTCACCTTTACATTCATATCTAGGGGAAATGGGCCAATAGTTGAGCATGGTTGAATAGTTTAAATGGATCCTGATAATTTATAAAATGTGAGCCCATATTATTGTCATACTATTGCCTTAATATATTTATTATAGTAATGTTTAATATTTATCCAAAATTTATCACATATTAACCAATCACATCATGACATGGAAGATTTAAAAATATTAATAGTGACACTGTAAAACACACTTATTGTCACCATGTAAAAGTATTAGACAACACTTTTTATTTGTCGTAGAAAAGTTCACTAGGTTGGATTTGCACTTGGTCAAACACATAAAATTTAATCATGCTATGGTGCTAGCATCAATTTCACACAAGGCACAAGCCTTGTGCACTCACTCAAAGTGTAATAGTGAAAAGACCAAACATGCATTGGGACAGTTGAAACGTGACATAACTTAGGGTTCAAAAGGGTTTAAACATTTGTACAAGGGGTTCAAGTGGCTTTCTAGCACTAGGTTATCTAAGGGAAGTTTAATAGGCATAATTCTTCCCAGTGGAATAAGTCCTAAGGTGCAAGTCCATAACTAGCTAGGTGGGGCTCTTAGTGATGTAGTTTGGGAGAAGGGATAGTATAGGGTGATTCAGGTACTTAGGTAAATCATAGGGAAGGCTTGGGTTCAACTAACCATCCTTAATGTAACACTCTAGGCATGGGTCTTAAAACCTTGGTGCATTCTAGTTCTAACACTTTTAATTTTATAGGTGAGCTAAGGTCACTATATGGCACAAAGACACCATTAGTGACCAAGGATTAACCTTTGTTTCACAATACATTCAAATATATAGCTACAACATTACTCAAATGAAACCAAATCACAAGCATAACATTATGCAATTTATAATACAAGGATCAATACTTAATTTCTTCATTAATTTATAGTTTAGCAACAACGTTCAATATAAAGAAATAAAGCATATGATCTTCATAACTCTATTCATGCCTAAAAACTCACATGAAAGCTTGGGCTATACATTCTAACTACTTAAACTAATAAGCAAAATAGAATTACTAATGGTTCGCTCTCTATTCCACTAGAGCTTTGCTTCCTTGGACACCTCTCTCTATTTATCTAGAGTTTCATTGCCTTGGTTTCCCTCTTCTTGATCTTCAAATACAAGTATTCTTTTATAGGTAAAAGGGAGTCTCCTTTCCAAGTCTGATGGGTGCATTCCAAGTGATGAACTATCGTAAGTCCACTAGCTCCACTATGCTATCGAGGGTAGATGAGTATACATTGTGTGTTGATCTATCACTGAGGGGTCACTATCTCACCTGCTCCATTCTTTGACATCCATGATTCTTGAGATACCACATAAAATTATTGATAGGGATGCCTTTATGTAAGTTGGTGTTATGTAACTACCTACCAACTAGCACGGGAGCTGTTGATGTCTTAAAATGATGCTAGATCTTAATCAACAACAATGGGAAGTTTCAAGCTATGGGACAATGCGGCTTGAAAACAACCTCTAGATTTTAAAGAAGCTAGTCTCTTCTTTTGTATTGGGTGTTGGGGAAAAGGGATAAGAGATTAAACAGAAATGCAAAATGCAGGAATTGAAACCTAACTATGGCGATGCGCCTGAGAGTAATCATAATCCTAACCTGAGCACAGTGAAACTATTATGTGATTCTATTACATTTAAGAGCAGACAAGTGCATCATCAATGTAAAATATTGGAATAACAGAAATAGAGGCTCACAACAGGGGAGTCTTTTGCTGAGATACAAGAATTGTCAACAAAGGCATAGTGTTCAATCTTCTTAATAGAATCTTCCAATCACATTAGAGGCGCAAAAGTCACACACAGTTATGTAGAACCTCAGACTCCAGAAAATGGGACAGAAGCAAATAACATTTCCAATCACAACACTAGAAAATCTACAGCATAGACTACTTTGCAAATGACACAGATGACATCAACAAGGGCATAGTGTTCAATTTTATTATTGAATCTTCCAGTCATACAAAAGATACAAAAACACACACAGTCATATAAACCTTTCAACTCAGGAAAATGTAACAAAAGCAAATGATATTATTGGTCAAAAACTTTGAAAGTCAAAAACTATGAGAATTCCCCCCTCCTTTTTTTTCTTTAGATTTTACAATTCTTCTTCTTTTATATCCCCATATGTCTCCCTATACTTTCTTTCCCATGCAATCTTCTCTATCCTTCGCTCATAGGGGACAAACAGATGGTACCTTTAATGCTGTGGGTGGTTCCAAAAATCTACTCGATGAACTGTTTCATCTACTTGAATTAACTCCAGCCAATTTTCCCTCCATTTCACTTTTGGCAACCGATACACGGAACACTCTGCTATGTTTGAAATAGGAGAGGACACTTAGTCAATTTTTTGAAAATCCCCTTGATCACCTAGAATACACCAAAAAATGACACTTGGCACCTTCCGCCTGATTCATCAAAGACACGCGGCTCTTTCTGCTCCCCTTTGGCTGTGCCGTGGTATCATTAGGGGCATATATCAGACTATTACAGATGGCGACATTTGGCAGCTTCCGTGGCTTCGAGAAAGATAAGTGGCATCTTCTACTTCTTCTATGGATGGAGTAGAGGGGGACCTAGAGAGTGACACTTGATAGCATCCACTACTTTGTAGCACTTGAGAAAAATACAATGACACCTTTATGCATTAAATGGAAAGCATTAGACTCATGGCTTCCTGAATGCCGACACGTGGTGGCTTGTGATTTTTCTCCAAAAAGATCTTTCAGGGCCTCCTCAACTACCACTTGGCACTTTCCGTCTTCTCTACTACCTTATGGTGAAAGTCTCTAAATGAAGTGCGGATGCCGATATGAGATGCAGATGATAACACGTGCTACATTCTGTTTACTACTACTGGGTATGTGGCATGATCTATGGTTCTTAAAGGTTACAAAAAGGTGACTCGAGGGATGCCAACTGTCGACTTTGTCTCCTGGAAAGTGACGCTTAGCAGAATCCACTTAAACTAATACTCGAGCAAAAATGAGACAAAGGAAACAAGGGAAAAAAAACCTGCTCAGAGGGCGACACTTGGTAGCTTCCACTGCATCTCAATACTTGGGCAAAATGAACCAGCCCTCTGCTTCAAAATTCTGCCGCTCCGCCTGAAGAACCAAAATCGCAGTGCTCGAATCAAAAAATAATTAAATACGACGTAGAGTAGGAAATTACTCTATAGTTATTGGTGACCATCAGGGCTTTTGAGCCTGCTCAAAAAGAACCCGACTCCCGCTCGATCAAAATTTCAAAATTTACAGCTTCAAAAGAGCTGTCTGAAAGATAGACCACTCATGGTCGGATAATCCTTCCTTTCTCTGCAACTCGTCAAAAGCCAAATCCAAGCTAATGAGATCCTTGTGCAAAAAGGTTTGCAGGATCTAGGCAATGGCTTTCAGCTTGGATTCTAGCCAAAAAATAGGGATTAAAACATTTTCAACCTCTGAGGTTGGAGAATCATCCCGCAAGCTCTAAAAAATTGTTTGATCCCTTTGCCTGGCCAACATCAATGGATGGATTTGATCCACCAGCATCACCATCCTTGCATCTAGAAATGGGGAAGGAAGGCCCAGTTACACTAGATCTTCAATGTGTTGCCTCATTTCACCGATGCCTTCTTCGACAACATCGAGACAACTTCTACAGTTGTTGGCTATGGCATTACCACTGAGCTCCTCGCTGGCCCATTTCATGGTGGCCATTCTATCAGGAATCCCTGCAGCTACCAATGTTGCATGCCTTGAGCTGTAGAGCTTCTCCAGCAAAGAATGAGAGTCTATGACTCTCTAGGAGATAGTGGCCAAAGCGCTCTGTACCAGATTCTTGACCATCTCGCACAGCTGCTGTGCGTGGCATAAGAAGGTGAAAAGTGGCCTAAGCTGGAGAATATCTAAAGATATTCTCTCCCATGCTAACTTGTAGAGTTCCTTCACCAGCTGCACCATTATGATACCTCTTGGCCTATTGGCCAGCTCAATTGCTAGTTGCGTGGTCCTCTGCTACTTTGCCTAGAGCTAGGCTTGAAAAGCCGTACCCTTGTTCTGTTCTTCCAGCAACCCTTGCTGTGATTGGGTAACTTGTAGTTGGAGTCCTTCAATTCTTCCCTGCAATGTTGCATTTTCCCATCTTAGAGCTGTTGCTACACCCTTGGCAATTTCAAGCTCTGCTTTCAGAGAATCATTTTGGGCCTGAATTGCTCGTTGAGTCTGGAGGGAAACAGTATCTTGTAACGGTTTCTGCAGACTAGCTACCTCATTGTCCTTTTGGTTTATTTGTTTAGCCAAACTATTGCAATTTACCTTTTCCATGGCCAAGTCAGCCTCCATCTTCTGCAGTCTCCTTGATATCCTCAAATAATCTTCTGTGACCACAGAAGTGGATTCGGTCATGAGCTCGACTCTGTCTTGAGGCCTGAATAGGGACATGTCGATGGCCACTGTGTTCATGTTGTAGTCTTTTGGCTGCATTTGTTCGCTCAGCTTGGCAATGTTGGGTGACAAATGGGTCACCGTCAACTGCTATTGAATGGAGTCAAATTGTGACCTCAAATGTGGCACTGTCGGTGCTTTATTCACTTTACTCCTCTTCTTCTCTAATCAAGCTTCTCTTGCCTTCCTTGAGGCATCAGCCTGTGTCTGAAAAGTGGAAGGGGATGTAATATATCCCCCTGTAAAGGGAAATCCTTGTGGTAGGCTGTATTGGAGAACCATTGGCTGGCTGGGGGTGAGTTGAAGGGGCATTTTTCTGGAAATGAAGGGGGAGAAATAGGGTAACGTTAAGGCTTGAGGCATGGATTGAGAGGGAGGAGGGGGAGTAATTCTTACCTGAGGAGAAGTTGCAGTGATCTGCACTGGGCGCTGTGAAGGCTATTCTTCCTCTTCTGGGTCTAATTGGGACTGTACCCTTCCTCTCTTCTTGGGTGTTTCTGATATTCCTGCCATTTCTAAATCTCTTGTATAATAACCTGGTATGAACCTTTCGCAAGATAAAAACATGCTTGCTGCAACAAATTTCACTAGGTGCCACAATCGCAATGAGCAAGATATTTTCACAGGAATGCTTGAGAGTTTGTAAACTTTACAATTTGGTAAGGGATTTTTATGGGCCTATCAAGTCCTAAATAACATTAAATTAAGGCGACTGTTAGCAAATCCTACTCAATCTTTGGGAAATAGCGAGGCGGACACATTATGAGGTGCAAGGTACCTTGGAGATTTTGAAAAATTTGGGGAAGCATTTATTGTGGCAAAAAATAAAGAATTAAAGAATTTATAAGACTCCGACTCTGCATTTAAAATGCTTATTTTAAAAGAAAAGTGGGAAAGCAAAAAACAAAACAAAGCAATGCGGGAATGGAAACTACCTAACTACATTGATTTAAAATATTTATTTTCCTCTGAGATCGAAAACAAACTTTCCCACGTCCTCTTTATGACAAACCAACTTGTGTTGCCATACCAGTGATTTCAACAGATATGTCGTTGATGGAATGTTCTCTGCACCAACCACACAGATCTACCTGCACCCGAACGAGTCTGAGAAAAATGTGTATTCGAAACCTATGAACTCTTCTTGTCCTTGAATGCCCATTGAATACTGGTTCTTCATGTTTTTGGGTGTCATCAAGAAATCATGGGCTATTGGTTCTTCATGCTGTGCCTTTTGATATCCATTATCTTTTGGCACATCTTCTTCATATTCCAGCTTTATTTCATCATCATGCTCTTTGATGACTTCATCCTCTTGCAAGGATGAATTAAAAGGTTGGCATCTCTTCTGCATACTCATTTGAATCTCAGGGCTTTCTTCTTCATTTGAAACCAACTCAGTGCCTCCTATCTCAATGAATTGGTCGAGGGAGTGTCCATGTTCCTCCATATCCTCTTGTAGAGTGAGGAAAAAATCAAAAATGATCTCCTCCTCATCAGAAGTTAAAGAAAAAGCTTGCGGCTTATCCTCTTGCTCATCAAAAGGAGAGTCTATGGTGATCTCCTCCTCCTCTATACTGATGAAATCCTCTTGACTAGCCATGAATTGAATGCACTCCTCTACAAAGTTTTCAGCTGCTTCATCATCCTCTTCGGTCCAACTTAGAGACTCGTCATCATGCTGAAAGATCTGGGGAGTGATATAAGAAGTTTCTTCTGAAGTGGGCTCATAGGAATTTTCATGGAAGTGAGGAGCCCTTTGAGGAATGGTGGGGGAGAGTTGAGGAAGAAGTGAGGGTCCGGGGTCATCCTGACTTGCTGCTGACATGGGCTCTGCATTATTGGGGAATTGACCTTGACAATTTTGACCTTGCCCATGAATAGGGGTGGCATATGCCTGATCTAGAATTTGTGGTGGTGGATATGAAGTTTGGTAGATTTGATAAGTCTGGTTCTCATGAACGCCTAGCCTCTCTTCTATAAATGCAATCAATCCACACACATCTAACATTTCGTATGTAAGCTCTTGCCAATATGCCCTTTCAATGGGATCCCACTCACTTTTGATTAGGTCTATTGCCTCCCTCACTTTATAGATGACCTGACAAGGAATTTCTTGACCACATCCCCTTCTGTTATCAAGCTCTGACACATATTTTTTAAATCCCAATAATGCTTTTTTGAAAGTGAAAATAAGGTTAGGTTCAACATGGGATGAGACATATTGGGGGGACTGGGCATAAGACTGATGTGGCTCATAACAATATGCATCCTCATTACTCGACATGATTCTAGGAGAAGCTTGTTCTTGATAAAACATATTTGAAGGAGAATAAGATTCATAGCTATGAGTTACAGAGTTATACATACCAAAGGGATTTCTTGATGATACTGCTTGATTGGCTGGTGACATAGAGTCGTTGTTGGTGTCAATAAATACTTCTAAATGCAAATTGGCTGAAGAATACACCAAAATTCTTCAACTCTTTGAAAGATTGGTCCCACTGGGCATGCCAAAAACTGTTGATGTCTTAAAATGACTCTAGATCTTAATCAACAACAATGGGAAGTTTCAAGCTGTGGGACAATGCAGCTTGAAAACAACCTGTAGATTTTAAAGAAGCTGGTCTCTTCTTTTGTATTGGGTGTTGGGGAAAAGGGATAGGAGATTAAACAGAAACGCAAAATGCAAGAATTTAAACCTAACTATGGTGATGCACCTGAGATTAATCCTAATCCTAACCTGAGCACAGTGAAACTATTATGTGATTCTATTACATTTAAGAGCAGACAAGTGCATGATCAATGTAAAAGATTGGAATAACAGAAATAGAGGCTCACAACAGGGGAGTCTTTTGCTGAGATACAAGAATTGTCAACAAAGGCATAGTGTTCAATCTTCTTAATAGAATATTCCAATCACATTAGAGGCACAAAAGTCACGCACAGTTATGTAGAACTTCAGACTCTAGAAAACGGGACAGAAGCAAATAACATTTCCAATCATAACACTAGAAAATCTACATCATAGACTACTTTGGAAATGACACAGATGACATCAACAAGGGCATAGTGTTCAATTTTATTATTGAATCTTCTAGTCATACAAAATATGCAGAAACACACACAGTCATATAAACCTTTCAACTCAGGAAAATGTAATAAAAACAAATGATATTATTGGTCAAAAACTCTGAAAGTCTAAAACTATGAGAATTCCCCCCTCCTTTTTTTTCTTTAGATTTTATAATTCTTCTTCTTTTATATCCCTGGATGTCTCCCTATACTTTCTTTCCCACGCAATCTTCTCCATCCTTCACTCATAGGGGACAAACAGATGGTGCCTTCAATGCTGTGGGTGGCTCCAAAAATCTACCCGATGAACTGTTTCATCTACTCGAATTAACTCCAGCCAATTTTCCCTCCATTTCACTTTTGGAAACTGATACATGGAGCACTCTGCTATGTTTGAAATAGGAGAGGACACTTAGTCAATTTTTTGAAAATCCCCTTGATCACCTAGAATACACTTAAAAATGACACTTGGCGCCTTCCACCTGATTCATCAAAGACACGCGGCTCTTTATGCTCCCCTTTGGTTGTGTCGTGGTATCATTAGGGGCATATATCAAACTCATATAGATGGTGACATTTGGCAGCTTCCGTGGCTTCAAGGAAGATAAGTGGCATCTTCTGCTTCTTTTATGGATGGAGTAGAGGGGGACCCAGAGAGTGACACTTGGCAGCATCCGCTGCTTTGTAGTGCTTGAGAAAAATACAATGATGCCTTTATGTGTTGAATGGAAAGCATTGGAATCATGTCTTCCCAAATTCCGACACGTGGTGGCTTGTGATTTTTCTCCAAAAAGGTCTTTCAGGGCCTCCGCAATTGCCACTTGGCTCTTTCCGTCTTCTCTGCTGCCTTATGGTGAAAGTCTCTGAATGAAGTGCAGATGCTGATATGAGATGCGAATACTGACATGTGGTGCGTTCACTTAATTGCTACTGGGTATGTGGCATGATCCACGGTTCTTGAAGGTTACAAAAAGGCGACTCGGGGGATGCCAACTGTTGGCTTTGTCTCTTGGAAAGTGACACTTGGCAGCATCCACTTGAACTAATACTCGAGCAAAAATGAGATGAGGGAAACAAGGGAAAAAAAACTTGCTTGAAGGGTGACACTTGGTAACTTCCACTGCATCTCAATACTTGAGCAAAATGAACTGGTCCTCTGCTTCAAAATTCTGCCGCTCTGCCCGAAGAACCAAAATTGTAGTGCTCGAATCAAAAAATAATTAAATATGACGTAGAGTAGGAAATTACTCTATAGGAGCCATGAGGACTTCTCCAACTGGTGCCAAAATGTACAAAAAGGGGAAAAACACTCCAAGGGTCACCTCATGCTGAGATAGGTCTAGTTGGTGTTATCCACATACTTTTTCCAAAAATGGGGCCCTACATTACCCCATACAAAATTGGTACTCTACACCAGACTAGTCTTTAAGCACCTTAGGTGCGTAAAACTCGAGTGCACCCTACTTTAAGTATTCTTTAAAATTTTCAAAACCCTAGATGGCACCCCTAATTTATTCAATGACACTATATAATTTTGTAGATGTCATATCAAGAGTAAACACATATGTTCTTTTTAACTCCTTTCTAAAGGCTTAAATCCTTTCTTTTGCATGCTTCACCCTGCCATCTAATATCTCCCCCTACTCATTGGCCTTTGTTTGGAAGGCATGGAAGATCATCTCCAAGTCTTGCTCCTAGGTTTTCAATTAAGCACTTATGGATTTGACCTTAGGCATGACCATGAAGGAGTGTTGGAATATAACATCTTTCTCCTCCTTTGCCTTTTCGAGACACATGTTGATGATTACTACCTAGTTAGAAAATTTTCCTAAAATTACATGAGCTTGATCAATTTACTTTTCAAGTTTAATGAAGAGGTATTCAACCACATCCATCATTTTATTCAACTCCTTCCTTAGGGATTCACAGGGTTCCTCTTGGTCCTTGAACATCGACCTCATCATTGGTATCATCTAATCTATGAACATGTAGACATAATCAACTTACTTCATTCAAAAGGTATCCACACAATATAGAAGGGATGGATCCACCTCTTCCATACACTCTATTATCTATTTGAGCTTAAGCTTTGTTGCCTTAAGCTCTTTCTCTATGTCCTTTACTATTTTCCTCTAGCTGCTGGTGCAAACATCATTGATGATGTTTTTACATGCCGTCAAAGATGCCATCTTGATTAGTGAATTTTCAAAGTGAATGGGGTTCATATCATGATGATTAAGAAGGTGGTAATCATGCCCTTCCTTAGGATTCTTAGCACATTGAATTGCTTTGGTCAAAACCTCAAATTTGGGGTCATCCATATAATAGTCTAATGCCCAAGAAACCTAATGGCACATTAGGGTCATAAAAGTATTTGGAGTCATCAAATCCATCATGTAAAATATATCATCATCCTTAAACCCCTACTAAACCCTTTCCCTATTTCCAAGCTCATATTATTCATCTTCACCCAACTCTTCCTCTTTGTTGATGCTAGTACACAAACCAGTGTCTTCATCCTTATCCCTTTCTTCTTCTCCTTCTTCTCTATTCTCACCTTCTCCTTATTTATCATCTTCCCTTTCTATTTTTACTTTTCTCTCTTTGGTGTTATACCTAGCATCATGCTACTCCTATAGGGGTTCTTCTACGAACTTCTCATTTTCATCCATTTCTTCGTATCATGGCCTCGTTTCCTCTATTTGCTTCTGTGAGGTGCCATTATCACCTTATTTATCTTTATTCACCCACTTAGAGTCAAGATGCACTTGTTATGTAGCTTCCTCTATTGTCATAGTGGAGGTACTAGGCACCATATTTAGTAATTTCTCTTCCTTAGGTTTCACACTAGTGAGACCCTTCTTTTTTTCCCTTTCCTCTAACATGCACACTCTTTTCTCCCAAGTCACTTTCTCTTCTCTCTCCCTCTTCTTGGCCTTATCTACTTCAACCTTTCTTTCTATCTCTTCTTTCTAGGCCTTTTATTTTTTGGCATTTTTATTTACAATTTGCACGATGCATTTATTTTCTCTTTCTCTTATCTATTCGGCCTCTAGGCAATCAATCTCAGCCTGGGATATGCCTTTGGATTTCATCTCCTTATGCTTATGGTGTAATCTTAGCACATCATTAATATGGCCTTGGTGGATGCCCATGTCCTTCTATTGGCATTGTATCTCTTCTTCTATTGGCTTACCTGAATGGGTTGCCTCCATAGGCTCTTTGCCCATTTCTCTTTCCTGACTACCTTTCTCTATTCTTTAGCCTCCACCGTCTGAATGACTTCCTTTGGAACCCATACCTTAGCAATTTATTCTTTCTATTCTCATAGATCTTGTACCCTCTATTCTTTAGCTCCATTGAAGCTGAGATTTCTCAACCTTCACATTCACTTTATGGCTCAAATTGAGGTGGTAGGGAAGGGGTTTGTTCACTTGACAAGGACTCTTTATCCTTGAGTATAACATAGGTGCCCATCACACCTTCTTCTTTTATCTCCTCTTCCTCCTCTTCCTTAGATATAATAAATTTGGGCATTGAAGAAGGAGCCTTCCCCTTCTTTTTTCCCTTTGAACTAGGGGGAGGGGCTTTCGACACAAAGCACATGTGATTTTTAGATGACTCTAAAGTAGATGATTCCCTTTTTAAAGAGATATTTAGCTTTAGATGCTCATTAATTTCTTATAATTTCTCTCTTTTATTTTTATTTGGAGAATTTTTCTTCTCAGGGGGTGTTGGGGTTCCTTTATCCCTGATCTGGATTGGGGGGTCTCTTCTCTGCTTGGCATTAGACATGACACTAGAATATTCCTTAGATTAATTACATAGTAGAGCCTATGGATGAATCTAAGGATGGTGACCTATTAAACTAGATCAATGTCTAGGTGATCTAAGGCATCTTCTTCATCTTCTATCATGCTTCCATATGTGCAAGGAAACCTACACCTCATTCTTTAGCTTTCTGTATCTAGTTCCTAAATTAAAATGTCTATCCTTTGTGCATTTAAGATTTAGTGCAACATGTCTTAGAAGTATTCTATCGAGAAGGAAAAGGAGAACTTCAACCATCTTGAATTATTCCCATCCTTTAGTTCTAAGCACATGATGTAGTAGTGCTACATCATGGAAAAAGTTACCATCTTAAACATGCTCTTTGGAAGTGCCTGGGAGATGCGCCACTCCAATCCAAAAGCTTTGATGTACTACTTGTACCAACACATTATGTGAGTCTTATATTTTGGGATAAAGGTGGTTGGTCAGGTGTAGTCCTTATAATATTTTTTGGGGGATTCATGGTGTTATGAAAATAGCCATGGGTTATTCTCACTTCCATTACAGATCTTGATCTCCTCCATCATGATCAATATGAGGATGGACCCCCACCTAAAAGTCCCCTTGGCACTATAACATTCTAACACATTTTCGATCAGTTCTAAAATGAATTGGGTGATATTAAATTGTATTCCCTATGCCATATGATATGTGATGTAGAGGTATGCCTTGGACACATCTATCCACCAATCAACATGACATAATTTAGAACTCAGGAGGTGTACCACTGCCCTCATGCCTGGGTCCTCAAATTTTTTAATTGGGAATGTATATCCCCCTTGAATTAATTTAGGAGCTTCATAACTCACTCCAATTATTCATCATCATCCATCAATTGATGGATGTCTCTACTAGTGTCTGAGATCTTGGTTATCTATTTTATCATTTACATCAAGATCTTCATGTACTAGTCTGCAAAGTATACATGATCCTCATGAATGTGTAAGAGAAGGAATTAGATGATTTATTTGGGTTTTACAAATCAAATAAAATCATAGAGTTGGTTATCACTAGAATATTTTAACTTATCTCAAATTTAGACATCAAATAAAGCATCACCTTCTGGCATCTTATACCTCGTATCCACCATCCAGTCCTGTGCCAAGTTTTG
Source organism: Torreya grandis (assembly GCA_037957365.1). Taxonomy (NCBI): domain Eukaryota; kingdom Viridiplantae; phylum Streptophyta; class Pinopsida; order Cupressales; family Taxaceae; genus Torreya; species Torreya grandis. The sequence continues at coordinate 1,460,666 of JARHVA010000597.1, read as the reverse complement.
AAAGTGATTTGACATCTGATAGTTGTATTCATTCAATTGGTATACATGTGAAATAGAGCACCATTATTATCCTACTAATACCTTTGGGGGAAACTACATGTTTTTATAGGATATTTTTGTTATCACCTCGGTATCCACCATTATGATGCTAACTACCTCAACTATCTATGCCTTTATCTTAGTGGCAGATGCTTCCTCAATAATTTTTACTCACTTGGGTTCTAGTTGCAACAGAGTGAAGATTATTTCCTTCCTTTTATTCACCATTATAAACTACTTGTATTAAACCTTGAGAAGTATAGCCTATCAAAGCCTCAAATGATGATTGATGCTATAACAGTCATGGGGTTGATTACTATTTTCTTGACTCTAAGCTTCATTGGCCATTAATGGCATCCTAGGTGATAAATTCCTAGTTTAACTTCATTTTCTACATGAACCTCTTTATTTAACCCTTCATGCCAGTATTCACTATGAATACACTCTCTCTCTCTCTATGCTTATGTTCACTCTAAAGTACTTGGATTACTTAATTGCTCATTATGATAGGGTTCTTCTTGCTTCAGCTCTCTAGTTTCTCAATAAGTTTGCACTAAGTCTTGAGTTGGCATAAATTTGGTAGCCTAAGAAAGTCCACAATGTACCCTTTTATACCCTTCACTTGTTAACTACCATTATTAATGCATACTTAATGGTGTAGGCATCTCAATTTTTTAGTCGATGCAAAAATCCATGAAATCCTTGAAAATATCTTGTCTTGTATGCATTAATTGTATATCTTTATGTCACCACCACTGACTCATTGAACGCTCCTAATTTTTTTTGATGAACTGACATGTGGTTCAAATGGTCACTTCCCACTCCTTTTTATGTGGATTCTAGTTATCTTAGATGTTCTCCTTCTACACATGTATCCTTGGCATGACCTTTGCCTTCCTTGTGGTAACTTGGGTGCAACACCTCACATGCACATGATTCAGCCTCCTTAGTTCCACTATCTTCTAGGTATACTCTTATTTCAAGTTCACTTTTTAGCCTTCATTGATTTATTCCATGTCATCTTGCCTTAGTCTATCCTATCCCATAAAAATCCCTTAGACTAGCCCTCTGTCACTTTGTTTCTCTCTTGATTCTCTTGTGCAATTTTTGCATGCATCTTCACTATCTACCTTGTACTCAACTAGGTTGGGAATATTTACTTCTTACCTCTTGGCGTATCTAGCACCAGATCAATTGATGCACCTTCTTACAACTCTAGTATAAAGGTAACACTAGAGTGGTTCATTTTTGGTCCTTTAAAGGGGCTACACTTTTTATCTTGTGCATATGTCTCTCTAGCTATTTCTACTTGTGCCTAGTAAGCTTCACACAAACACTACTTAGATGTCTAGCCTCATGAAATTATAAGTTCAATTTCTTGACTCACCTAATTGGAATTATGCATGAAGTGTTGACACAAAAAGTTCTTACGGCCACCACATGCTGCTCACTGCCTCTATACACTATACAAGGGATGAACAAAATAATAAAAAGAAAGGTTTAACTTGTGCTAAATGATTTCTTGGTCAGCTTACTCCCAACTGAATTTTGGAAAAAAATTAGGTGTATCCATGGTGTGAACACCATCCTACTATATATATAGCTTCAATCAGTTGCCATTGAAATACCCAAATAGCATTTTATCAAACAATATGCATAACTTGCATGCACCTATTTATAACATATGGTGGATGATGTAGGGGCCCATATAACAAATTTACAACTTTCCTAAATGCTTAAATCACTTATAATCATAGAGTAACACCAATTCTCATTTATTTATCTCCTTATGCTTGATTTACTCATCATACCAGTGCTTCTAGCATGCTTTCTCAACCTGCTGGACTCCATTTGGTTTGGGCATACTTCTCATCTAAGTTCTCCAAGTTTTTCAACCTTGCGCTTAAATATTATTGGTTGTCTAAGTGACCAATTCATGCAATACACATGGAGGGCACCATGAATTCCATGAGTAGAACTACTTTAGTGCCAAACACTAGTTGAAGTGGTGTAGCCTTGTTCAGGTGTTTATAGGTTGTACAATATGCCCAATGTACTACTAAAATAGGATCATCTCAATCCTTGTGACTAAAATTACATATATTCACTAGGTACATTCCCAAAATTTTGTTAAAGGATTTAGCCATTCCTTTATCTTGGGGATGATATGGGGTTGTCTTGTGGTGCACCACTATGTATTCAATCAAAAAGATGCACACCATCTCATTGATGAAATGAGTACCCCTATCACTAATTAGATTTAACATGTACCCATATTGGCTTATGATGTTCTCTCATATGAATCACATGGCTATCATAGTTATATAGTCTTTGGTCAGCATGGCTTTGGCCCACTTGGTGAAAAAGTCAATGGCTGCTAAGATATATTTGGCACCTATGCACCATACTATGGGAATGATTGGCCCAATAAAAGTCAATGGACCATTTTATGAATAGTGCCTAGGCAAAAATGGGAATGAGAGGCATCTCATCTTGATGGTTGGGATTTATAATGCATTAGCATCCATCACAAGCCTTAGCATAATCCTTTACATCTTAGAATAGACTTGGCCATCACAAGCTTGACTATAATACCTTATGTGTCATTGCATCTCCAGTGAAATGGCCTCATGTGATCCCTTCATTTACTTCCTATAGGATGGATTCTTGTTTATGTTCTATAACACACTAGCATAGGACTTAATCCCTACTTAGTTTATACAGCACCCCCTCAATGAGTTAGAAAAGGGTGGCATGAATTCTAAGTTATTTCTTCTCCTTAGTCAACAAGGTTTGGGGCATAAGTTTAGATATTAGGAAAGTAACAATCTCTACCAAGTCTTTAGGGATGCACTAGACTCAATATAACTATGCATCTAGTATGTCATCCTTAATCGATGCCACCACATCACCAAATTTGATATGGGACAAATGGTCTAGACCCAAGTTCTACTTTCTAGATTTAATAATAATGGAGAACTAAAACTCTTGGAAGATATCGATCCATCTATATATGCACCCATGTAAAACATGCTTGTTTATGAGGTACTTTAGTGCCTCACAATCTATGAAAAAGATGAAGGGGGTTGTCAATATGTATTACCTAAAATTTTATAAGGCATAGAACATTGCTAGTGCCTAGTGCTTAGTGGTGGTGTAATTCTGCTCTACCTGAGTCAATTTCCTACTCTCAAAGGAAATGGGCTGGTCTATCTTGCCTTCTCTTGGTTATGCCAATATGGCAATAATGGTAGAGCCTAAAGTATCGATATAGATGCGGAAAGGAGTAGTCCCATTTGGGAATTATAAGATTAACGTGCTAGCCAATTTTAGATTTAGTGTTTCAAAGGCCTCCTCTTGCACCTCACCTAGTAGAATGGGCCATCTTTGTACAAGATTTCTTCTAGAGGTGCTACGATATTTGCATATCTTTGAATGAATTTATTATAGTAACCATAATAGCCTAGAAAGGTGTGAACATAGTTTTATGTTGAGGGGGTTTGAAGTTACATTATTATGGATATCTTCATTATATTAACAAGCAAACTATCCTTGCAAATGATGTGCCCAAACAATGTCCCGAATAGAGTTGTGAAGATGCACCTTTTTAGATTCTAAGAGATCTAGAATTACCTGCACCACTCAAACATGAGGCAAAAATTATCATAGTGGTATTTTATAAGACCATATATAGTCTAGTAATAAAGATACACTTGGAAGAACTTATAGATAAAGTCCTTAAAGGTAGTGATCACTAACTTGGAGAATATGGATGGTGTATTCTTAAATCCAAAGGGCATCACATTATAGGTGAAACAACCCCATTCAATCACAAAATTTATTTTGGGCTTACCTCCTCCTTGATTTGAACCTGATGGTAGCCCAAAAATCCATCAGTGAAAGTATAGATATTGTAGCCTATGATTCCCTCCAAAACTTCATCAGTGAACGAGGCCATGAATGGATTATTGATGCAAACAATGTTCAACATACTATAATTGATGTAAATTTGTATGCAAAAATATTTATTGATGTTGATGACCATCAAAATCACCCATTTAGATTATTATACCAGGTAGATGAGGTTAGTCACTAACATTCCATCAATCTCTATCTTTCCTTTGGTATGGAAATTGGGATTCATCCGATATGGGTACTTCTTGATTGGCCTCATGCCATCCACCAGATTGATACTAATTTTTACAAGTAAAGGGTGGGTTACATTAATGTCCTTATATCTCCATAATAACAAGTCCTAAAATTCCTTAAGGAGGTCTATGATTCATGTCAGCTCTAACTCAAATCAGTAAGTACCTATAGTGGCAATCTTTGGCTCGCCTTTTATATTGATGTCTACTTTAGTGGTTTTGAGTGGCACAAGATAGGGTCTATGTCTCTCTTGATGAAAGTATTTAGTTTGCCTTGTCCCCTTAGTTGTTTCAATTTGAAGATGCATTAGATCATCTTCATCTATGGCATTGTCATCCACAAGGTGCACAGGTTTTTTTATTCCTATTAGAGCCTTCCAACTACACTATTTTCAAGTCTCATCTTCTTCTTTGTTAGAGTCACTATTGAGCTTCATCTCCCAAATAAATGTCAGGATCACTATTCCTTTCTCCCTAAATATTTACTTTAGACACTCTTCTAAGATAGCAATGTCCTCAAACACTATCCTATAGATGACTTACAATGACCCCAGTAGCTCTAAGTTCTATGAAGAAAAGGAGAAGGTGTGCACAAACCTCTCCTTGAGCCTCTCCTAGATTCCTATCTCATGGTTCATCTCATTTACAATATACCATGCTCATGCCCAAGTTTTCAAGGTCCTATATATGGCATACACCCATATTCCTCTTGGTGCATTCTCACTACAGATAGTCTAGGTTTATTCACACAAACATACATGCATGATTGGGTCAAAATTGCTAGTGTAAGTAGGTATGTCTAGGTCATTATTACTCTTGTCAAATATAGTGTAGATGGATTCCTTTACATCTTTCCAAGTGGGAAAACTATGTCTTTGTATGACTCACCAATGAGTAACAATGCTCTTTAAGTATGCACTAGTGTGCCCATTAAATATATCTCCTTGGGGATGTAGGATTTAATGTTATGGACATACTTTTCTATGGGATGGATCCATTCATAATTTGTAATAATTTCAAGCTTCCTTTTACTTAGTTGGATCACCATTTTCTCCATTTTTTGGGCACAAGGAAGCCACTTCTTTGGGTGCTCAATCCTAACCAACCATATCTGGGATGGTCTTGGCCTGGCTATGCGTATTAGGTGGTACCTTTAGATAATGAACTCATAGGCTTATTAGATCAATTGATCATAGGTGATATTCATTGTGTCAGAGGCTGATTATCTATCCTTTTATTTGATCATGCCTTGGTCATTAGGGTTGATATTCTTGGTGCCCTACACAATGATGTTATAAATGTTCTTGATCTTGTACTCAATATCAACACTCTCTATGTATGGGGGCCATTGGTAACTTGAAATAAGGATAACCAAACTTTATTTATCATTATCAAAAGTCATATAACATTTATTAAAGTGCATGTGTATATTTTTACCATAGCACCATGGCCTTCCCAAGAGCACTAGATAGTTGTCCTGCTCTGCCAACTCGATGACCTCAAAGTCAGCATGGAACTTGATGCCCATGATATTTATAATGGTGCCTTTTCAAATCCTAATAGCCTAAATTTAGGTTTTTTTATCCATGAACAACATGTGAGGTGAGGGCCTCAAGGGTGACCACCCCATCTTTTCTCAAGTAGTTTATGTCAGAATATTAACCTCTATGCCCGTATCAACTAGTACTTCACAAATTGACCAACCATTGATGGTGGTGTATATCATTAACTCCTAGTCATACTCAACATTATAAGTATGCATTACTTTGTGCACCCATTCTATATGTAGTGTAGCAACCTTAATTATCTTAGGCACAACCTCTTCTTTTGGTTTATTCCTTGCATGATTTATCAATAAATATTTTAGCAGGGGTAACATTGCTTTAGTTTGTAGGAAGCATAAGATCTCGATCAACTCCTATACTTTAGCCTCCAAGTTATCTTGTCTCCTATGTGACATAGTGACCCAAACCTCTATATTTCTTGCTAACTAGAGTTTTCCCTACAAATTTTGTATCATGCTCATAGATTTTTGTAGGACATTCTTCTATTGCATAGGGTTAAGATAGGGTGCATATTTTATATCTAACCAAGTTATGCACTTAGTGTAGCTTGATTCACCATAATCCAAGCATAAATCTTGGTTTAGTTTAGTGGGTAGTTGAGTGGGGAAACCACTCCTTATTATGGATTATACTTTGGGTGGCTCCTTGCAAGTCTACTATGGCTTAGGGGCCCATTTTTCCTCTTTAGACTCGTGCCTAACCATTGTGGCACCTCTGTCTATGCCAGACCAATCTTGAGTTATCTTCTTATACAAGTATGGGCATTTCTCGATTGCGTGTAGTCCTTGATAATACCCACACATTAGGTGCATGGGGTAGTTGTACTGATAATGTTTAGTTGACCCACACTTGTATCATGATCATGGTGGGAATCTTCCTCCACCACGTCCTCCTACTTATCTATGCACACTTTGTTGGTAGCTATAACCCATATTGTTTTGGCCATATCCTTCATTGGTTTGATAATTTATAATCATCACACATTTGAATACATATAATCATCACACATTTTATAATAAATGATGGTGTTTACTTGGCTAGCACACTACAATATGGGGCAATTTTGAGATTCATGTGGCCCATGACAAACTTAATAATTAAGAATGAGGGTGCAAAAATTTATTTCTAGGAAGTTTTTCTTGTTATGCCCCTCTATATCATAGTTAGTACACCATAACCCACTATGAGTGTCATGCACCAAGCTAGTGGGAAACTTCTATAGCTAAGAAGTCATTAACATAATCTATACCTCCATGAATGGGATGATCCTTGTATCGATGCTGCCTACTACCTCAACCTAGAGCATGGCTTCAAGAACTTCATGGGGGTTTATGAAGGTCTTCATAGACAACACTTATCTTAATGTTATTAGTAGGCCCCCAAAAAACCATTACATGTGATAGGAGGGGTGAATATCCTACAAAAGCTTAGAGAGAAGAGTTTTAAATTACATGTCATACAGGTGAATGCTCTCAAATAACCCTTGGATGATTTATTTGAGCACCATGATGGTCTACTACTTAAATTCAAGGATATCAAACTCTTTCAAGTATGCTCCCTTCAACACATTATAATCAACCATAGCCTGGTTTAGATCAAACTTTTGATACCAGGCATGGGCATAATCTAGTAGGGTGGTCACAAACTAGGTTTCCTTGCACTCAAGCTGAGTGATGCCTTGAGTGTGATATTGTAATTAACACTTTAGCATATCCTCTATGGAATTATCTACATCACAATACTCGATCAAGTACATCACCATCTCATATTCTACTTGATGAAGGGGTGGTGCCAAGTTTTAAAGTACCTATCCCCATTATATCTATGTTAGAGCTAACACTCCAATGATTCTAATTATAGGTAGGGACATTGATCATGACATTGCCAGTTATGCTATGAAACTTTTTAGTGTAGTACCACTCACTTGTGGCACCATGCCACTTCCTTTGGGTTATTGCCTAGTCGGTGCAACTGACATTCTCTACACAAGAATGCTTGTACCTGGGTTCATGGTTCTTAGATTGGCACTTGCTAGAATCACCATAGCCTCACTTAGTTTATAATAGGGAATCATTTAATCAAAATATCTCAATCCAAATATTGAATCTTATCAAAGTCAATGTTCATAATAGGTTTAGTTACCTTTCTTCAATTTTCTAATGGGGAATCTAGTGTATGAGATTGCACTTTAGGTTCAAAGGGTGTAGGTGCTTATGATACATTCTCAAGTGCCAAATATTTAATTAACCACTACATCTTATACCCAACTATTTAGTCTAGCCTCTTGATTCTTCCTCTCTCTCTTCATGCTACTATAATTCAAGGAATCCTTCCCCATGCCATTCTCACTTGCTATGGGTCCTATTAGCACTTCTAGGTTTTAGATCCTCCATTATCCTGCACCTTCACTTACTATAGTTTAACCTCTAGAGCTCTCAAGTGTTAGGTTGTTTTTCCTCCTCCATTGCACCTTACCTACACTTCCCCTTCTTACCTTTTAAAATTTCTCATATGCAAAAAGAATTTAGCCTTTCATTCTTACAGTTTATATACCATAATCCACCAGAAGCATCTTTAGTTTAGTTCTAAGCCCTCTTATGAATGTACCAATTAATTCATGAATAAACTCATACTCTACTTATTCCAAGCATGAGAGGGTTGACACGATGAACTCCAACATGTAGCTGTTCAATGCATCACTCCACCACTTATCCATAGTGTGTGTCCAAACTTCATCTAGGCTCTCCAGCCTCTCTACATGCCTTATAGTCTACTCAAGGAACTATTCATAGCTTTGGATTCTAGTAGTAGTGTAAGTAACTAACCATCAGTACATATGCTCAAGTAGTTTGTAAAAGAACATCTCATATAAAACATCATACAGGTTGGTTTGCACCCATTTTCTTGGCTCTTATCCTTTGCATGTAGGAAGCCTCTATGTAAAAATATCTTACACTTACTCTAGCCAATGGTTGATATTATTGAGTGATAGTTGGAGCATCAATCTGTTACACCATTATAGTAATGAAATTCAACATGTGTCTTGGAAAGAAAAACAAAATGTTATAGAAACATTCACTAGGTTGGCTTTGCCACATAACATTTAATCACACTATGATGATGGAATCAATTTCACAGAAGGCACAAGGTTTTTGTGCTCACCTAAAGTGAAATAATGAAAACACCAAGCTCACATTGGGCTAGTTGCAACATGTCATAACTTAGGGTTCAAAGGGGTTTAAACATTTACACAAGGGGTTTAGGTGCCCTTCTAGTGCTAGGTTATCCAAAGGAAGTTCAATAGGTGCAAGTATTCCTAGTGGCATAAGTCCTAAGGTACAATTCCATAACTGGCTAGGTGGGGATCTTAATGGTACAAGCTGGGAGAAGGGCTAGTATAGGGTGATTTAGGTACTTAGGTAAATCATAGGGAAGGCTTAGGTTTAATTGCTCATCCTCAACATAACACTCTAGGAATGATTTTTGAGACATTGGTGTATTTTAGTTCTAACACTTATCACTTTATAAGTGAGTGGAGGTCACTATATGCCACAAAGACACCATTAACAACCAAGGATGAACCTTCATTTCACATTACATTAAAATAAATAGCTAAAACATTACTCAAATGAAACCAACTCACAAGTATAACATTATGCTAATTATAACACAAGGATCAATACTTCATTTCTTCATTAACTTATAGTTCAGTAGCAAAGTGCAATATAAAGAAATAGAGCATATGCTCTTCCTAACTCTATTCATACCTAGTAATTCACATGTGATCTTGGGATATACATTATAACTACTTAAACTAATATGTAGAATATAAATATTAATGGTTCACTCTCTATTCGACTAAATCTTCACTGACTTGGTCACCTCTCTTTCTATTTTGCCAAAGATTCATTACCTTGGTTTCCCTACTCTTGATCTTCAAATATGAGTATTCTTTTATAGGAAAAAGGGAGTCTTCTTACCAAGTTAGATGGGCACGTGCTGAGTGATGAGCTATCATGAGTTCATTATCTCTACTATGCTATCCAAGGTGGACAAACGCACATTGTACACTAATCTATTATTGAGGGGTCACTATCTCACCTACTCCACTCTCTGACATATTTGATTCTCAAGCTTCCATGTAAAAGTCTTGGAATGGATGTCTTTATGTAAGTCATCTCTATGAAACTACCTACCATCTGGTATGGGATCCATGGGGACTTCCCTAGCTAGCACTAAAATTTACAAAAGGGGGAGCAACCACTCCAAGGGTTGCCTCACATTGAGATAGGTCTAGTTGGTGTGGTCTGTGTGCTTTCTATAAAAAAGTTTCCCAATATCATTTCCCATGTTCCCAATGTAAAACATACTTATCATTATTCTTAATAATCTTGTGTAGAATCAACAAGCACCCATTTTACACTCGGTAATAACATAGGATTTTATGGCTTATATTATCAATTCAAAGGTCATTATTATTATCTCAATGTATAGAATGGGCATGTTACCATTATACCCAAGATAATAATATAGGACTCTTTTTATCATATTATTCTTATAGGCATGTGTATAATGGGCATGTTCTTGTAAAACTAAGTATGGTTAACTTACCACATATATTAATCAAAATTTTCAAATTTCACACTTTATGTACCAGTATATTCCTATAAATAATTAATCATTTTATAGCCACATTGATGTGCTTTAAATGGTTTAACTACTATATATCTATTAATTAATAATGTGTAGGGAAGTCATCAATGTGAAATAGAGATAACTAACTTTTGTAACTTGTTTGATCCATGTTTTAACAAGTGTTAAACAATCCAGATATAATGCTTTGCCTTCTCTTCTAAAAGGTTTAAAATATTGTAACCTCATCTTTTTATCCACATACACATTCATTAATGGATTGAGTGCTTGTATAAATAAATTTTGAATAATTTTGTTTTGTCTATGAAAATATGTGATCACTCAAATATGTTATAAATCAAGGTTCACAAATTTAACTTTCATGCCACATAGTACATGATATCTTCATTACAAACGGACCCAACTACATATTAATGTGAATTATACAAACTCACATATCCATGGAGGCCCCTTTAATTTGATAGTTAACATCTGATCCCTAATATGTTAGAATATAATTGTGAGCCTAAAAAGTTGTAAATATGGAGAGTTAAAGTGGACTAAAAGTTTCAACAGATCCACACATTTTATTAATGCCATATTGAGAACAAAATAGACCTTGATGACCTCATAGATCATAAACTTAATGTGATATAAAATCATAACTTATAGTGATGCATCGCTACTAGAAAATATCCCATGAATTTAAGTAGAATAATGCTAGTAATGAAAACTATTTTAAAACTATTTTGATTAAATATTTCACCTTTAAATTATCAGAATAAATTATTAGCTCTGCATAGTTATGAAAATTAATATTCTAAAAAAAGTATTAATCTTACATTATTATCTAATAAACAATATGGTTACCTTGTTAATGGGTCAATAAAAAGAAGTTTGAATAGAAGTGGGGCAAAAAAGATTGAATAAAAGCTGGTCAAATAGAAATAATCAATTCCAATATTGAATTCATATTAAACAATTAAGGGACAAATGCAAGGCCAAGTTATTGAAGCCTACGTTGGAATAAAAATTTAAAAATACCAACATCCCAAACCAAGATGATATCACATTAATTTATGACCTTTAATAGTTTCACCTTGGTATTCATTACCCTTTCCAAGTAGTGCAAGATATGATTTAATTGCCTCATGTCCATTTTCATTAATCTTAATTGATTCACCTTTTAATTTTTTATTTGGCATCCATGCCCAAATGATGTTATCCACATTAATGTATTATTTGATTTTGTATGATTTGATCCATGTTTTACTATGTATCAACTAATATCGATACAATGCGTTATCAATTTCTCTCCCTGAGGGCTTCCAATATTGAATTCTCACCTTTTTAGCCACATCATGACCTTCCAATTTAAGGTAAATATCCCCATCTTCCCTTCTCATCCATATCTTTTCATTTTCATTTGTTGGTCATAGTAGAAGCATCCATCCCATATACACATCCACTAATGGATTGAATGCTTGTTTAGATCTTCCACAAATAGGCCCAACATAAATATCATTATTACTTTGGATATGTTTATTAATGTAGTATTATTTATGGAAATGAATGGCTCTTAGTATTTAGTCATTTATGCCATTATATTGTAGTATTTATGGCCAAAAATGAAGATTCGACATCCTGCTACAATTTACAAATGGTTTATGTTGTAGAAAAGTTTACTAGATTAACTTTTGTGTTTAGTCATGCACTTAGCCATCAAACCAAGTTAGTTCTAGACTTGATGTGGCTAGGTGAGAGTATAGTAGGGTCTGGCACACAACATTTAACACACTATTACACTGGTATAAGTTTCACATAAGGTGCAAGCCTTGTGTGCTCACTTGAAGCACAAAAACAAAGGAACTGGGCCCACATTGGGCTAGTTGATACATGGCACAACTTGGATTTTAATGGGGTTTAGTCATTATCAAGATGGGTTCAGGTAGCGTGTCAATGCTAAGAGCATGAGCCTTCTCAAGGGCACCAGTCCTAAGGTGCAAGTTCATAACAAGCTAGAAGGAGCTCTTAATGGTGCAAGTTGTGGGAATAGCTAGTTAGGGTCATTCAACTACTTAGAAGAGTCATGGGAATGGCTTGGGTTCAAGTGTTCTTTCTCAAGGTAGCACTCTAGGCATGGGTCTTAGAGTCTTGGTGCATCCAAATTCCAACACTTAGTTTAATTTATAGGTTGGTCGAGGCCACTATATGACATAAGGATGCCATTAGTGACTGAGGATAAACCTTTATAGAACAATACATTCAAAGTAAAGAAACTATATCATTGATCATATGCACTAAGTCATAAACATAGCACTACATAGAAAATGATGCAAGAATAAACATTCTAGTACGTCAACAACATTCTTCATTAACTTTATAATTCAACATATAAAGTTAAAGATATAAAAATAAAACATATGCTCTTCCCTAACACTAATCATGCCCAATGGCTCATAGGTGAGCTTGGGATATACATTATGAATACCTAATATATTTTATGTAGATTACAAAACACTAATGTTGGCTCTCTATTTTAGTAGAGCTTCACTAAATTAGTTGCCTCCTTTTATTATTCAAATGTAAGCCTTATTTTATATGTAACTAGGCATCTCCTTGCCAAATCAGATGGGCACATGATAAGTGATGCACTATCACTAGGGGTTATTAGTCTATCAGCTCCACTATGTTGCTTAAGTTAGATGAGAAAACATGATATGTTGAGCTATCTCTATGGGGTTTCTATCCCTACCTGCTCCACCACTCTAACACCCATGCTCCTCAAGCTACCATGTAAAACATCCTATAGGGATGTCCTTTAAAGGTCAATGCCACATAATTGCCTATTAGCTACTGTGGGATCCTTAAGGATTCATTTAGTTAGCACCAAAAGTACAAAAGGGATCAATCACTCCAAATATTTATTTGCATCAATATAGGTCAAGTTAGCATGATCCACATGGTAAGAAAGGGGACCCAATATTACCCCATAAAAAATTACTAGTCTGCCCCAGACTAGTCTTTTAACACCTTTGGTGTAAAAAAATTAGGTGCAACGTATTATAATTCTACTTTTAAGTTCTCAAAACCTTTTATATCACCCTTTATTTCTTCAATAGTACCATCTACTTTAATTGAGGTAGCCTTGAGGGCAAGCATGTCCATGCTTTCTAGTTCTTTCTTAAAGGCCTTAAGCCTTTTCTCTATCTCACCTTAGCCCACCATCTAAGATTTCCCTATGCTCACTGGCCTTTGTTTGAAAGGTGTAGAAGAAAACCTCCAAGTCTTGCTCATAGGTCTTTAATTAGGTGCTTAGAGAGTTGACCTTTGACATCACTTGTATGTGCTTAGTTCTTCTCACCATGGAGTGTTGGAATAAGGCATCTTTCTCCTCTACCTTTTTCAAGTGCACATTAATGACCATAACTTGGATGGTGAAGTTTAAAATATGGAATCTATTTCTTCCATGCCCTCTTTAATTCTAGCAAAGAGGTCTTCCACCACATCCATCTTCTTGTTTAACTCTCCTCTTAAGGCCTCACATGGGTCTTTTTACTCCTCCAACACTGAATTCATTTGAGGCAACATTTTCTCAACAAGTATGCATACCTTATCCACTTATTTCATCCTCAAGGTATCCACACCATCCAAAAGGGATGACTCTACCTCTTCTATGTGCTCAAATAGATATTTAAGATTGAGATTTATTGCCTCTAGATCCTTCTTAGTTTCTTGTGCTATTTTCTTCCAGCTATTGGTGTGAACATCATTGATGAGTTCTTGAACACTTATGAAGAGGCCATCTTAATCAGGGCATTAGTTGAGTGCATAGGGTTCATGTCTTGAGGATTGATGAGTTGGTAGTCATGCCCTTCTTCTGACATCTTGATGTTCTAAATTGGTTTTATTAGAACCTCAAACTTGGGTTCATCCATGTAGCAATCTAGTGTCTAATAAACCTAATGGTGCATAAAGGTCATGGTATTATTTAGTGGTATAAATCTATCATATAAAATTACTCATCCTCTTTAAATTTTTTCTATGCTCTTTCTCTATTACCTATCTCATATTCCTCTCCCATTCTCAACTCTTCTTCTTCACTGGTGTTGTGCCTGTGCTAGTGCCTTCTTCGTCTTCTTCTTCTCCTTATTCTTGGGGTTCTTTATTGGACTTCACCCCTTGTTTAATTATTCTATTTCTTTGGTGATAGACCCAAAATAATTTTATTCTTGTAGGGGTCCTTCCATGAAAATTTTCCCTTTGTCCATTTCCTTCTCTGCTTATTTCTCCAAGGTGCTAGTATCACCTTCTTTATCTTTAGGCAACCCTTCCAGAATTTGGTGTGCTTGATGTGTAACTTCCTCTACCATTTTGGTGGAGGTGCTAGGTACCTTTTTTGGTACTCTTTCCTCTCTCAATTCCATGTTAGCAATAACCTCTTTATTTTCTCATTCCTTTATCATCTTGGCCCTTTCTACCTAGGCCACCTCTTCCTCTCTTTCCTTTCTTTTGGCATTATCTTCCTTAGCCTTCCTCTCTACCTCCTCTTTCTTGGCCTTTTCCTTTTTGACCTTCCTCTATAGGGTTCATGTTTCACACTTCTACAAATTTCATAAACTACTATGTAGCCCATGTTTGCTCGTACTATGGATTCACCTTATCTTTGCATTTTTAAAATAAAACATTCACCAGGGTCTCCATATTATCAATAACTTCTCCTATAAGGGGGATCCATTATAAATTAATGACTCCTATTTTCAAAATTGATTTGCAAAGTTTGAGAGTCTTTAATTGAGATGCTATTGCTACTTATTACTCATGATAGAGCTTGTATAATTTATTTTCAAGCTTTATTCATTCGGCCAGTTCATGATTATATAGGGAAAGGATCTCTTTATGGTTTCACTAAAGCTAGTTAACATCATATACCTATAGATCATTCTACCTTGATATTATGAGATCCATCTTAATAAGGGTTGTGCTTGCTTGGGATGGAGAATACTACTATGAATCTACCCAAAAGGTTTAAACAAGACCCACCCCCTCTCATACTAAATCTATGCTAGCTATCAAGAGCTTAAAATGGTGTTCCTCATTAAAAACATTGATATAAAAAGAGATCTCATGTTGAGTCTAATTGGATGAGTCCTCCTCAAGGAAATACTCCCACATATATAATTCTTATTCAGGGATGTTTTGTTAGAAATAACCTCAAATAGAGACTCTATTGAGGTTCTCATCCTTAGTTCCTTATTACTTCTATAATTAGTTAATAGGCCCCTTTCCCTTATTTGGATTACTTAAAGTATCTCAATGTTTGGGTGAATCTATTGTTGACCACTTGAGTTAACATCCTAATTATTGGAATGTAGAGTCATGTCTTTGTTTGTTTATTCTCTAGCAGGACTTCTAATGTCTAATTGTGTATCATCAATCACATACTCTTCTTGTCACTCTAAGTTTTCATCTTGATAGAGGGTCGATTCTTTGGGTTCTCTTTCAAGTGATGGCTATGGAGTCATCGCCCTTTGTTTTGATGTTCCAATACTTGGTGTCAAATCTTCCTATCCTGAAGGAATATTAGTTTGTTGGGAAGTATCAAGGCCCTCTTGTGCTTGTCCTATAGGCCTACCTTGGTCTTTTGGAGGTGATGGGGTCATCCTTTATTTCTTTGATTATTCTACTGGTGCACTTATAGTGGCATCAGGCCCTAGCCTCTTTTATTATTTGTGTTACCTTTTTTCTATTGTTATTTCTAGCAGGTGGGGAAGGGTTTCTTTGGGGTCATCCTATCTTCTTGAATCCTTGTTTTTAGTTTTGAACATATAAAACAACACATGAATGTGAACCTCAATGAGAATATGGTATGCTTTGATGTCAATTATTTTCAACTTGTTTTTTCCCCTACATGCCTCCTTTATAGGATAGACATAAATTATCAAAGAGTGTGGGTACCAACATCAATTTTATTAACATCAATACACACCTTATACAAGTTGACCATACAATTCATAATATTTTTAAAGTACCTGGTTGTAAAAGAATATGACATCTTTATCAACCCAATAAGTTGCCTGTGGGATCTATACAGATGCATGCTAGTGAATAATGTTGCATTATAATAAATTGGATTCAAGTTCCCATCTATATGGGAAAAACCTTAGAAACATGACATTCATTTTTGAGTGTTTCCTTCAACCCATCGAACCATCCTTTCATATTCAACTTGTGTAAAGGGAAGATGATGCCCAAACAGGTAAACTATTTAAACCAATCTATAGGGGACTTATTTTTGGTGGGTACACCCACTTAAGTTCAATCCTAACATATTTTGGAATGCCAATCTCATCAAATACTAGTAAAAGAAGCATTGTGACCCAATGAAATTTATGATTCAAAATGTGGTGGGCCTTTTCAACATCCTCCACAATCTTTTCAACAAAATACAAGGTGTAACTATACTTCTACCCTAAGCCATTCATATTTCCACATAAAGGTGCACCTGGTCAACCTCTTTCCATCTATCCCCAACCCTAAGATTGGTAATTGTCAAGCACAAATCTATCTAAATGGCATGATCTTGGAGGTTAGAAATGTACATTACACGGCCTTCCTTTTTATAATTTAGTGTTGTCATTGCCTTCTCAATTTCATTATGGTCATCTAGATCCATACTAAATTCAATTCCCAAATATTGTATCCCTGTTACTTGTCTAACTCATTGGGTAGTGATTCACATCCTATGCCTTATAAAGTAATAATAGTCCTCTTAGATGTGTGAGACCAAAAATCTCACTACTTCCATGGGTTTCCCAAAATATGGTGAGTGGAAAAGTTGGATCACCCTAGCATCATTCATCTAATTAAACATTGTGAGGTCATATATGAACTTTTTTTTGTTATGGTGCTTGAATATATAGTTTCACTACAAGTCTCCATCATTCTTGGGTTGATGGTGGTTTTAGTTAAATACCTGACAAGAGCACACCTTGGACTCCCAACCTAAACTATGCAAAACTGACTCAGGGTATTGTATTTATTCAATCAAGTCAAAGGTAAATGTGGTTGAGTATTCTTATTCTTCCCCCCTCACATGCCATCATTGGTTGCTTCCTAATATATGTCTCTATTTCTTGTGCCATGTTCTCTACTTGTGCGTTAGACTCACTAAGGTTTTTCTCTTGAATCATAATAAGACATCCTTTTGTGTTCTCATACTCTTCTTTAGGAATGATAAGTAAAGGTTTAATACTATGAGAATTTTTATTTGGCCACATAACCCTCCAAGAAATCCTAAGGTTGAGGGATGACAATCTGAATCTTTTGAAAGAATATGTGTTTCCTAATTTGAATTTATTTGACTTTATTGCTTTACTGACTTCTAATGGTAGATGCCAATACCTATAAGCTATAATTCTCTCAACCACATTCCTACAATCATAATTTCACTCTTTTCTTTGTTCTTGATCATCTCCTCACTTTAGATCTTTAAATTTATCACTAGATTTTGATGAATTTTCCTCTTAATGGCTTAAGAATACTTCACTCAGGCTATGTGAATTAAAAAAATTACAACAGTAAATAATTTTGATTTACTCTCCCATGCCTTTATCCATCACTTCAATATTTAATTCTATCAAATGGTCCATGACATATATTTAACATGCTTGCCATTATATTTGAATTCTATCAATTTAATACACCTTTCATATTATCAAAATTTTCTCGTAGTGCATGCCAGCTATAAAAAAGATTTAAATTTTATTTTTTAAATATAGGAACTACTTTTTATCTCCTAACTCATTCATAATGAGTTTCCCTTGCCATTCATTTTCCACACTTCATCTACTGTACCTCATCCTACATTCCTTATTACCATGTAGTTTCACTTACGCACCCATAATGTGCATGTTTCCTCATGCACATGCTTCATGAGTTTTATCAATTACTTGTTAGTCATTAGCATCGTCTGTATATAAATCACATATATTACAATATTTTTAGTTATACCTTAGCCTAAGTTATCTGATGAAGTAAAGGGAAACTTATTACATCATGATCATTACAAATCTTACATGATTGCTTTAACAAAGTGTGAACATTCCTCTATGTCGATAATAGAATCTCCTTTAGCACTGATCCATACACCTCTAAAAATATTAAGAATACTTGAAATAATGGGCATGAAAAGATATTTATTTGCTCAAAACTCTACCCACTAATGTTTAACCCACATGGCATTCCAAAGTTGGCTGTAAGGCTTATCTGTATTAGAATTGTAATGGTTAGAGGCATATGAAGTTATCTGATGCCATAATACTATCTAAAGGTTATATAATATACTATTATCTTGTGTTATATAAAAATATAAATCATGTGGGTGATCATATTAATCATCTCATTCAAAATGGGCATGTTCACATTCCCGGTAAGCATGAAATATTATCAACTGCCAAAAACCCTTATCTTGTGTAGATTGGGATTAGCTTAGAATTTTGAACAAGATATAAAATATCATATCCATTTAATTATAATTAATTGTAAACACCAAATATAATAATACATAATATCAATAGATATGTCATCTTCATGCATATATAGTTTAAGTCTAATTTTCTATGGGGTGGCACTAGGTATAATAGATTATACGACAAATAACATATGTAGTTGTCCAATGCTATGATACCATCATAAGGTTATATGTTATATTACCACTGAAGAATACCCCCAAGATCATGCTATAATCTATTGGTTAGAATTTTGGATGTTCATATTATTATTATCTTGTTTCAAATGGGCACGTGACCATTCTTCACAGGATTAGAATACTCCTAGATACATGCTGATAGTATTCCACTGAATAATCCCCCCAAGCTTGTGATATAGAATATTGGTTATAATTTTTCACATTTATATTATTTTTATCTTGTCAATAATGGGCATGTGCCAATTATCAACATAATTGGAATACACTATCAAAATACATACTAAAAACACTCTACTGAAGAATCTCCCAAATCTTGTGTTACAAAAAAAATGGAAACCTTTTAGATGTTCATATTATTCTTATCTTGTTAAGAATGGGCATGTGCCCATTCTACACAAGATTGGAATACTATCACATACATACTAGCATTATTCCACTAAATAATCCCCCAATCTTGTGCTAGAAAATATTGGTTAGAATTTTGGATGCTCATATAATTCTTATCTTTTTTAGAATGGGCATGTGCCCATTCTACATGATTGGAATACATTATCAGACTGCATACTAGCTGTTGAACCCCAATTTTGAAGAGTTTTGGCTAAGTACCTTTTTAATGGCATGGGTATAAGCCATGACATGAAAGAGAGAAATTTATAAAAAATGATAGCATAAGGTTTGGGGTGTGATAAAAGGACACATGAAGATAAGAAAACATGTAGGATGTGGTACATGACTAACAAAGTGATGAAAAGAATGGACAGAGGAAAACATTAGGAATGTATTAAATTAATTAGATAGTAGTTCCCACCCTTATGAAGAAATTTAATTCCCATATTTGTGGTGAGAACTCAAATCTTGGCATAACTAGTATGCACTTTCAAGAAAAGACCAAGGATAAGACAACTATATTAAATGGAATTGGTGATAAGTGGAAGTCATGACATGCTATTTGAAATATTTAATGCATGAGGTGATGGATGTGTAGACACCGAAATCGTGTCTACCCCTTGGTCATCCACCCCCCTTGGTCCCCTTGGTCCATCTTCTAGCACAAGTCCTAACCCACTCATTTATCAAATTAAAATAATAAAATATTTTAATTTAATTGACCCCCTTGCCACTTCACCCATGCCACCTCATGCCACCTCGGATTCCTCTCCTTGGATCCCCCCACCCCATGCCTTGCCTTAATGACCTAAATCCCATCTTAGCCCTTCCTCTCACGCTCATTTAAGCCCCTCTTGACCATTTTTGCATGACACTTTGACCCTGGCAGCTTGTAAGAATGGGCAGAAGGCTAAAATTAGCCTCTATCCCCATTCTTTAGCCACCGATGTTGGTCATTATGCGGCCGATGTCGGCGGTTCTGCCGGCGTCAGTTGCCTTTAAAACTAGTTTTTTGCTCCTATTCTACCCCCTGCAAAATAGAATTCTCTTGCTCTTACTTCCCAACATTCTTGCTTCTCATTTTCTCACAGGTATCAATGTTTTGATAGCATTTTCCAGGCTTGGAGGACTAGCACCAGTCATTCCATACAGGTTTGAATATTGCATGACATCTCCATCACTAGCCACAATGGAAACACAGCTCCTACTCCTTTGCCAACTCCATCCACCGCTAAGTATTTGCATTAGTTTCATTTTATTATCTTTCTAGATACTTTAGCATTCTATCCACTGTCCATTCCCAACCATTCTGGACACAACCCATTCTGTCCTTTCCAGAGAGGCTGAAAGGCCTTCTCTCACTTTGGTCTCCCCCTTTGGCCCCTGACATTCATCTAATCCCCTTTTCAGACTATATTCTCTGTTCTATTGACCTAACACTAGCCATCTGACTCCCACAGACCTTTCCAAAACCATTTTGATTGACTAGACTGCCCTGAAACTCATCCAGACCTTGTCCAAAGCCATTGCCCTGACTGACATCAGCGATTGCCGCTACCAACATCAACAGACTAATCAATGTCAGTGACCTTAACCTACCGACGCTAGCAAAACCACCGATGTCGGTGACTGTGGAAGGTAGATTGCTGCATATAGGTACGCATTTGCTTTCATCTCTTTTATTCAGTCTTTGTTATTTCTATTTCTAGTTATATTCTACTTTTCAACACTCAGTGGACTGTCATCCTCCAAGAAGTCTTTGCACTTCTAGGACGAAGCTTTCGCTTGGAAATCCACTTTCTAGCCATCTAACAACTTCTGTGTTTAAGTCTCTTTCTTCTACAGGTGTCATCCTCCACAACCAAAGAGGAGTTCCTTCAGTCATTTGAATCTGGTGTGCAAGACTTCATTCAGGTATGTACAAACCCTTGACCATTTTATCTTAGTTTCTCATTTCCTTTTGAATGTGAAAAGCGAAAACTTGTTTGGAAACATTCTGACATGCCTGGTGGGACACTAGGGTCTTCCTTGGGTTCTTTTCATTTCTTTTCATATAGGTGCATTAGGTCTCTCCTTTTCATCTCTTTCTTCTATCTCTTCCAAAAGACACTATCAGCAAGCTTAAAAAGAATCATTCTTTTTCTTTCCTTTCTTGCATCTTAGACTAGTCAAGATCATACTCTTCAACCTCTTCTCACTTGTCTGCATATGAACTAACATTTCAATTTGGGCTTAAAACACATTGCATTTCATTTCTTTTTGACTACATACTTAGCTCTCACATCTAGTAATTAAAAACCGCATCATGAATAAAGCATAGGCCACTTATGTTACACACCCAAATCACTTGCACAAAATTAAACATCTAAACTCACCTGAGACAAGGCCTGACTGGGATTTCATCACCCAGTGGATACCTTACCCATCCCGGTAATTCCACTTGGACTTCACCACCAAGGGGAAAGCCCACTCTGTTCTCTGGCAAAGGATAATCTCTAGGGGAAGTATATACTGGCTAAGCGGGTCCAGCTTATCACTGGGTTCATGAAGTGAGGGGAGCTTGCTCCTTAGCACCAGGCCACGTACAGAACCTAACATAGACTCTTGAGCACTGAAACTAACCTGAAACTAGCCTTAGACTACTTCTTCTAGGACTCGTCTCAAAAGCCAATCTCCTAAACACATTCTAAGGCATAAGCCACCATGATCCTAAAAATTTATTCCTAGGAATTTAACGCTTAGGGTCTGCTTGTATTCTCTTTTTTTTTATTCTTATCTGGTTGTTTGAGCTAGTGAGGATGTTTTTTCTTGCCTTGAATAGTTTTGACATGCAGTCAAACTAAGACTCTTATCGACCACGCGAGGCATCAACCACTTCTGCCTTCGCCGACCATAACCAGTCCCTTAATAGAGTTTCATTTAGAGACCGAACGAACTCCAACACGATCGACCTAACTCAGAATCCCATTGTCCCTGAAGGGGACCAAGACTTCAAAATATTCTTGGACCTCAATGTCAAAGCCCTTCAGCATTATCTCATATGAAGTCAAATGCAAGACTCCATAGGCAATCTGATTTATGGGATGCCAACCTCTTTAGTCGAGACAACAGCCATATCGATAGCATCTATGGTTCAACCCATAGACACCCAGGCTGTCGCCTTGACTAATAACCAGCCCATGACCAACCTTCTAAGTGTGGCCTCTCCTTCCATCTCTGGGCCCACTTCCACTGGGGTTTCAAGCCCCCATCAATCGTAGGCTATTCAACCAACCTCTACCCCTTTCCAAAATTTGCTTATCTTTATCTCGCTTACTCTCACCCCCATCAAAACTAGGGTGGCTACTCATCCATTGGCTAATGTTGTCACTACCCAACCACCTATGGCAACATCAAGCCTAGTCATGCCTTCTACCTTCACAATGCAACCACCCTTGGCCTCTACTTCTATCCCAATGACTAGTTATCAATACATTACGCCCATACAAGCGCAACCGACTACGTCGTATGCCCCTTCTAGCATCTTACAAGTGCCCTACAACTTAGGGGGTGCTCCACCCACTAATCCGTTAGTAGACATCATCAAAATGCCGATGGACAAAATGTCTAGTCTCAAGACCTCTGTTTTTGGTTCACGTAATGCCCTTTCATATGAGCAAATTTGCAACGAACCCATTCATCCCTCCATCCCAATCAGGCTGTATCCTAGTCAGTGGGAACTTCCTAAATTTTCTCATTTCTAGAGTAAGGAAGACCCGCAATAGCACCTATGAGCATTCAGACATGCTTGTTATCTCATAACCCATGACGATGCGTTATTACTATGCACGTTCCCCATGTTGCTTTTTGGTGCTGCTCTCGACTGGTACAACTCTCTCACTAGTCATTCTCTTTTCACATTCACCCAGCTAGCCCAACTCTTCCTCGACCACTTCTCTATCAATATCACCAAAAAGGTCTCAATCACAGATCTGTATTCTATCTGGCAATTTGAGGATGAATCCATAGCCGATTTTGTTGCTCGCTGGAGAGGCCTAATTAATCAACTATTCCTTTCTCTACCCCAACTCGAGCTCATTGAACTCTTCTCTCAGGCCTGTGCCAAACATATTTCCTTTACCTTGCGAGTCCAGACCTTCCGCACCTTTGATGAAGCTTTCACGATGGCCCAGAAGCTTGAACTACATGCCATCGAGGAAAATAAAGTCAAGTTGTGGAGTAAAAACCCCAATAACAAGTCCATTGACTCTTCCTCTAAACCTTCTTCATCTAATCCCAAATCTAAGGCATCATCAAATGCTGTAGTCGTCAGACTTTCATCCTCTTCAACAACCAACCATCCTAAACTGTCCACATCCCAAAGTATCACACGACAATTCCAGTAAAGATATGTGCAGCATTAGTATACTCTGCTAGGAGAGTCATACACATCTGTGCTGGATAAACTTGTCAAACAGGGGGTTCTCAATCTCTCCCAAATCCGACTGCCTCCTCAGTTTGATCCCTCACACGCCATCCCTGTGTGGTATAGGGAGAATGACTTCTGTAATTATCATCGTGTTAAAGGCCATGACACAAGCAACTGCAAGACTCTCAAAAACATCATTCAAGACATGATAGATAAGGGTGACCTCATTCTACACAATCCAAATGTGCCATCCAAATCAAAGCATAGACATCTTGAAATAACCCTTTCCTAACCACCTACCCAGCCAAAACAATGTGCAGACCATGACTGATGACACTCAAGAACATAACATACACATAGTCAATACTATCTCACCTCTCATCTTGGACCAACCTCTCTCACAGACTTAAGAGGTTAGTCAACCCATCAGTCCATCACACGAGGATGAACCTTCTTCTCCTATTAGTTCTCCATCAACTTCCCTTATATTTGAGGATGCCTCGACCATACCAGCACCACTAGCCCCACCATCCTCCTTGCTACCAATGGAGGACCCTACCCTTCCTACTCCTCAATCGTAAGTGGAGGGTGCAATCATCCCTGCCCTCTACCCTCTTGAGGAGCCACATTCTCTGATTCCATCTCCACCCAGGGAAGAACCTGTCTCTCTGTCTTTTTCGATCAAAGACAAACTTGTTATGGATTCATCATGTCTTGGGTCTAAGATTGCTACACCAACCTCATTTTTAGCCCCACAACTGTCCACTTCTTTTCAAGGACCTAAGCTTCATTCGACATCTTTTCAACCATTTTCTTGATTAGTGGAGAAACTAGGACTTCTCCCTTCAAGGAAAGTGGAGCATCAGGCATTATGGGAGCGACTCAAATCTCTTCAGCTTGCCCATTCCATCTCATCTCATGTCGCCAACCCTCCCATGACAAAACCTTCAAAAAATTCCAACAAAGACCAGACTTCTACCTCTAAACCTTCAAAATCTCAACCATCCACATCAGAACCAAAACCCTCATCCACCCCATCAAAACCAATCAAGTCCCTTGACATTCACCCTATCCCTAACCTCACTCACCCGCAAGTGAAGGTAGACTTGGACCAGGCCTCGACCAATAGTAGTCCTCAAACCAAACCAAAGAAGACTGTTAGACCACAGTGGTGAACTCTTCCTCCACCATAAACATTCCCCTCCATTTTGGGCCCTCATCCTTCAACCATAATAGGAGTGCTCCCCACTCCAACCCCTAACCAAAACAAGTTGCCTCCACTGCTTCCTTTGCCTACCAAAAGCCTACCCTCTCTAAAAAATTTGTCACCTCTCACGAAGAAAGTGTCGTATTCACATTTGGCCGCACCATCAACCCAAAAGGTGGTACAGAAGCCTCCTTCAACACCACCCAAGTAAAAGTCACCAGCATCTCACACATCAACAAGCACAGACCCTTTAGTGGGTTCATATGCCTTGATATTACATCGACTTTTGTAGACCTCTAGAATAACCCTTCCGCCTATCAAACCCTTCCAACCTCTTGGGTCAAATCCTTCCTGGTTCGATGATACTAAGATTTGCCTATATCATCGTACGCTAGGACATGACACCAAGAATTGCTGTGCCCTCAAAGCTATCATTCACCGATACATGGAGAAAGACACTCTTCTTCTTGAGGACACTGTCGATAGACCCCCGACACCTTCCCATATCCCTCAATTCTCTTCATCCTCATCGACATCTCATCAACAAACTATGACCCCTTCATCTCCTTCACCTCCTCTCTTCAAAATTAATGCCATCCACATAACCACTAGGTCACAAAAGGATAAGGCAAAAGAAAAAGCCACCATTCCTTGGACCTATTCCTTTGTCAAGCCACCTCAACCGCCAAAACCTAAAATTTCTATCCTGGGTGCATCTCAACCCTCTTCTTCAGGGGTAATCCATGACTCTAAGTTAAAACAACTTCACCAGACGCCCATGAAGATGACCTTATATGACCTCATCTAAAGTTCACCCCAACATCGCCATTCATAACATCGTCACCAAACTAGAGGCTAAGCTTGTCAGGCAAAAGCTTCGAAAGATGCATCCTCATGTTGCGCTCCTTGTCAAAGAGGAGCTTCAGTGCCTTCTCTCTGTCTCTTTCATCCAACCCATTGATTATCCATAGTGGGTCTCTAACATCATCCCTATCACCAAGGCAACTGGGGGGATATGGATCTGCACAGACTATCACGACCTCAACCTAGCCTGTCCCAAATATGACTTTCCTCTTCCCAACATTAACCAACTTGTTGATCTCACGGCCGGTCATGAGATGCTATCACTCATGGATGGGTTTTAGGATATAACCAGATCTTGATTGCACTGAAAGATCAGCACAAGACTACCTTCATCACTCCATGGGGGACTTTATGCTATCGGGTCATGCCTTTTGGCTTGAAGAACATAGGTGCCACTTATCAACGTGCCATGACTTACATTTTCCATGATCTCCTTCACAAAATCATGGAGGACTATGTGGATGACTTGCTAGGCAAGTCCAAGCTTCACCGTGACCATTTGACCATCCTCAAAATCATCTTCTCTCGCCTTCTTCAATACAATGTCTACCTTAACCCCAAGAAATGTGTCTTTGGGGTCCTCTCAGGCAAGCTCCTGGGTTTCATCATTTCTTTCCGTGGCATCGAGATAGATCCTACTAAAATCTATGCTATCTTTGAGATGCTACCTCTAACCAATCTCAAATAGCTTCACAGTCTGCAAGAGAAGCTCCAGTCCATCCATCGTTTCATCTCACAGCTTTCTGACCACTGCCAACCTTTTCATCATCTCCTTAAGAAGGACGTCTCCTTTAAATGGGATAAGGACTGTCAAGAGGATTTTGAAGCCCTCAAACACTATCTAGTCTCTCCACTAGTCCTCATTCCACCTAAAGATGACCAACCCTTCTACCTTTACATCTCAGCAACTAACCATTTGTTAGGTGCCATGATCGCGCATCAAGATGAGCATCACCATGAGCAAGCAGTTTACTATATTAGTCAAACACTTGTCGACTATGAAACTTGGTATACTCATATCGAAAAACTTTGTTTGGCATTAGTCTTTGCCACTATCAAGCTCCACCATTATCTTCTTAATCACAAGACCTTTGTCATCACTCACACTGACCCTCTTAAATACATGCATTCCAAGCCATACCAAAATCAACGTATGGCTCAGTGGCTCATGCTGCTTGTTGAGTTTGACTTGGACTTCATCCAGCAAAAATCTATCAAGGGGCAAACCATTACTAACCAATTGGCAGATGCCCCTCTTCCTAATAATCAACCTTCTCAATGTGAGTTTCTTGATGAATCTATTGTCGCATTTTCCACCGATGACACTGTCTACCAAATGACCATGTTCTTCAACGGCTCCAAATGTCAACTCAGTGGGGGTGAGGGAGTCATTCTCATCCCACTCGAAGGTGAGCCCATGCCTCTATCTTTCAAGCTCAACTTTGAATGTACCAATAATATGGCTAAATATGAAGCCTTAATTTTGGGACTTCAAACCGCCCTTTCTCTCAACATCAAATCTATCAATATCTTCAGTGACTCACAACTTGTCGTCAATCAAGTCAATGGTTCATATCTTTGTAAAAACAAAATTTTGCAAAGGTACAAAAACTGTACTGATGCTTTCTTGGCCTCTTTCAACCATTACCTCTTGCAGATTGTTCCTCGATCCATGAATAAGTTTGCTGACATCATGGCTTCTCTCGCCTTGTATATTCCATCTTTGTCATCTTCATCTAGAATTTTTGTCACGGTACATCATGTGCCATTGCCTTCATATATTTCTCCTAACATCAATCATGTCAACACCATAGACTCTAGTCCACGAGATGATTGGTATAAGCAACTTGTGGACTACTTATCTCATTTTGTCATTCCTCCCAACCTCTCTAGTAATACGTGGTGAGCTTATATCAAATGCACAACTCGCTATACCATGTTAGGGGGTCTTCTTTATAAGAGAGGCTTCGACGACATCCTTCTTCACTGTCTAACCTCCACTAAAGCATCTCATGCCATTAAACAAGTCCATGACGGGATTTGTGGTAGACAATTCAGTGGGAACTCAGTTGCTAAGCGCATCATTCACCTGAACTATTATTGGTGCACTCTTCATCAAGGCTATAGCAACTATGTTCGGCATTGCATCAAGTGCCAATAGCACTCTAACTTGCTTCATCTCCCTAGCCATGCCTTACAAGTCACTCAGGATTTCTAGCCTTTTTCCCAGTGGGGCTTAGATCTCATCGGTGAGATTAACCCTCACTCGTCTCTGCACCATCAGTCCATTATCACTACCACTGAATATTTCACTAAATGGGTGGAAGCCATTCCTCTCATCTCCACAAAAGCTGACAAAATTGTCAACTTCATCAGCACCCACATCATCTGTCATTTCAGTGTTCCTCATAAAATCATTACCGACAATGGCAGGTCATTCAAAAACAAAACCGTCCAACAACTCTGTGACTCATTTGGCATCAAGCTCAGCTTCTCTTCACCTTACTACCCACAAGCAAATGGGCAGGCCAAGGCTTCCAATAAAATTCTAACTAAAATTCTCATGAAAGTGGTTAATGACACTAGGAAGGATTGGCACATTCACATTCCCTTCACTTTGTGGGCCTACCGCACTAGCATCCAAACCTCTATGGGTGCTACCCCTTTCTCTTTAGTGTATGGAACAGAGGCTGTCCTACCTCTCGAAGTACAGATCCTGTCTCTCTACATCTCTCTACATGACATTCTCTCTAACGATGACTTTCATCAAGATTACTTATCTCAACTTGAGTTACTTAACGAACGTCATCTTGCTGCCCTCAACCATCTCCATGTCTATCAAAATCGCATCAAGTGAGCCTATGACAAAAATCTAAGAGAATGAGATTTCAACATCAGAGACCTCATCCTCAAAGAAAATCAGCATGTGACCAATATGGAGAGAAGTAGATGAGGCAAGTTTTCCCCTAATTAGATCCAACCTTTCATCATCACACACAAGTATGGGTCAGGGACTTATCGTCTATCCTCTCTCGATGGATGGCTAGAATTTGAGCCTCTTAATGCCTTGCATCTATGACTATTCTACTGTTAGTCGAGTCCTCATTCACTTGACATTTAACTTGAGCTCGTCCCTTGAGCAAACTCTGTCCTCTTAAATCCTCATTCCTTTCAACCCTATTCCTCTAAAACAAATCCTATATAACCTTTTTATAAAGTATGGATGCTTTATCCTAATAAAAGTGAGCCCTTGAAATTCTATAGTCTTGTCCATGACTCAAAATTCTGTCAAAAATAAATCGAGATGTCAAAATAACCAAGGTCACAAAATTAAAAAAGTAGACTGCTCCCTCAAAAGACAGCTATACTATCATTGCTGTAGCTAATAGATTGCTCCCTCGAAGGACAACTATTCAAAGCCCTCAAATATATAAAGCAAAAATATAGACCACTCCCTCGAAGGATGGCTATGACTAAATCTTGCTACGAACAACACTTTCTTAGAAGCTTCCCGCATCGATCAACTTCACAAATGACCATAAGCACAATGACATCTCTATGTAAACTTCCCACATTGATCAGTCTGTTAAAAAAAAAAAAGGGTCATGGACTTGGCTTGTAGTCATCTCAGGGTCTCCTATAAAAAGGGGCAAGGTTATCTCTACTCAAAAGGGGTTACCCTATCCTCCCCTATCCCAGCACCTACTCAAGGGACTTCAAGCTCATTTTAATGTCAAAGTGATTCGATTACCTCTCTAACACAACCCATTGTCAATGACGTAACGCATGAATGAGGCTCTTGATTCTAACAACCCCTATCTATGCTATCATTCTGGTCTTTGTCAATGAAAGGGTTAATATGCCTTTCACTTCCTCTACGCTTTGGTCATATTCAACTATATCATTTGTCAAACCAACTCAACCCAACCCTTTTTAGACCACTCACATAGCCTATTCACACTAGTTTTTATGGACACCAATACATATGGAAACTATGGACTACATAATTTATGTCAAGCATAAACCATTATTTGCTGAAGCATAAATAGACTCATTTCATTTTTAGCAAACATCCATCACCTAATATGGATAATTACTAGGGATGAAAAACCCCGACCAATGTTACAAAATACACTATTTTAGAAAAGGCTGTAACATCTTCTTTTTCCTCATCAGTTCAAGCATGTCCCCTTCGACATATTGGGACGTGCTAAATCATTCTCATGACCAATCACATCAACCACTTTGTCTCCTCATCTGAACTACTTTGATCTGAGGCCCCTCTAACCAGGGCTATGTAAGTAGCACTTAGATGATAGATTATCTTCTGGGGTTAGCTCGACCACCCCCATTTGTTCATCTACCTGATGGACAAACCCTATCCTCTTCTAACCATGACTTGACCTCGACCAACAATCAATCAACCACTTTGACTCTTCTTCCCTTTTTGGAAGAACTACATTGGCCTGAGGCCCTACCAATAAGGGCTATGTAGGCAGCACTCAGTTGACATGGGGTCTTCTGGGGTTAGCTCAGCCATTCTCTTCGTCGCATTCCTTTTGTCGCCTTCTTTCGTCACCTGTCAATAACATCACAACTAATCACATATATCCACAATTATTAGCATAATAATTTTCATCATAACATCATAGTCATTAACCATAACAACATCACCATCATAAAAATTAAACATCTACATCATATAATTTGTAAGTCATAAATATCACCATCACATAATCATTAAGCATCATCATCCAATCTAAAAGTCATAACCATTCTCATCATTAGCATTATCATAAAGTATCATTATATTAATCATCATCATCATAGTCATTAACCATAACATTATCATCATCACATTAGTCATCATAACATTATAATCATGAACATAATATCAAAACATGCATCATTTACATAACATCAAATGCTATAAACATTACACATCCATAACATCCATAACACGTCCATGATCCAAAAAAAAATTTCATCATATATATATATCAAAATTTTATATAATGACATAATCTGTGTCTGTCTCTCTCTCTCAAAAATATGGTACATCTCACATCATCAGCTCGCAGGCCGGTATATACATCAAAAAATAAAAAAACTAGCCTCAAGGCTATGGCTGTGGCGGTAGTCGTGACAAGGCTGTATCATCTCCACTCTCTGACCAGCACCATTTGTGCATGCCCGAAGTGGTCACACGCAATGCAGACCTCTGGTAGCTCTGCTCATCTCTCATCTCAGAGTATCACTGTATCTGAGGGAACTCTCTGATAGCTCCCTCATAATAGGCGATCTCATCCAACACAGTCCTGTACCTAGCTATAGATACAGTCTACAGTGGACCCATCCGGCCTACTGTCGTGCCCTACACTAAACTCTATGGCTATGAAAATGCCAGCTACACTGATGTCGACTGTGCTGGCCCCTGAGATGGCTGCTGAGGTGGCTACTGACTGGGGCCCTATCCTCCAAAAATCTATCTTGCCAATGCCTAAGCCTAGGCTGCGGCCAAGTGTCCCTACAAAATGGTGATCTGCCTTGTCAAAGTAGTCACCTATCCTGTCAAACCTACCATCTACCCCTATAACCCTGTGACCTGGGTCTCCAAAATGGCCACTCGCTCTCATGTTGCATCCCTCTCCTGGATGGTAGTGTCTCTCTCCTAGCGGGATGTATTCCACTCTCTAATCATTGTCTGTAGATCTGGCTATGGTCCCACCTATACCCCTATGTACTGACCTACCAACCATGCTGTATAGGCTTCTATGCATCCAACATCTATTATCCCTAGGCCTGCTAGAAGCTCCTCAAAATTAGGCCCCTCTATCTCTTCTGGTAGTGGGAGCGGTGCCTCTATATCATCCTGTCTATACTGTGGGAAGGTAGGAGGCACATCCTGTGGCAGCCCAAACTAGCACTGCACTCTCTCTGCTAGTATCCTCTTGAGCTCATCGGCTCAACTACCCCTGACCCATCTCAGGCTCTGCACCCCAACTAGCTACTCTGCTTGATTTCTAAAAATTGGATACCTCAAGTATGGTCTCTAGATGATGTCTACTAGAATCAGGGCCTCCAGTACCCCTCAGTAGTAGTCGATGTCCCTGACTACTCCATCCACCTGCATCTATGCCATAACCTCACACCATCACCTGAAGCCAACTCTAAACCTAGCTTGGATTGCCACTGAGAGGCCGAGTGGACGCGTGACCACGATGTGTTCATAGGCCTAGTAGTGCAGAAGGTGGCCCATGCATAGACTATATCGCCATCGCTGACTGATGCCCCATAGCTCTCTATAGACTTGGGCCAAAAAGATAAGTGCCCAAGCAAACACAGTCTACTACTCAACCATCTCTATCAAAACTCTAGTCATAGTGACCAAAAACCTACCTCCCTCTGTATCTAGCAGTGCATATACAGTGATCCTGATCATCATCAGGATCGCTAACCGATGTGCGTCTTCATCTACCACATAAAGGGGCTCATAGGCAAAATTGACTGAATGGTAGCTTGTCTCAGCGACATGCTCTCCAAATAGCGTAACCATGTGTATATCATGCACCTCTCACGAGTATGCATATAGGTCTACTCTGTGCATTGGTAGCTACAAAATATGGTACACATCCTCGATCGTGACCGTCATCTCTCTTGTGGGTAGGTGGAAGGTGTTAGTAGAATGATCTCACCACTTGATCAATGCCACCATCAGACTCACATCTCTCGCCACTCTGTAGTAGCACTATAGCCTACCTAGTCCCACTACTGTCATATGGGCCCACTCTTCGATGGTCACGCCTCCACGCATCTACGTCAGCAAGGTCAGGAGGTGATCCCATAGCATCAACATCTGCCTCGCCTGCATCCACCAAAAATCAATCTCATGTTAACCATTGACTACCACTCTCACCTACTCTTCTTATTTGACCAATCTACTTGACCCTTTATGCCTATCCTGACACCTGAGAAGCCCTTGACGTAGCTTCGACCCTTTGACTTGACCATTTTTCGCCACTCTTTTTGACCAGATAGCCACCGACATCGGTTAGTATGCCAACAATGGCACTCACCTAACCGATGTCAGTCGCTTAGTGATCGACGTCGGTAGGTGAGTGATCGATGTCAGTCGCTAGTCGGCTGACGATGGCAAACCCACTGATGTAGGCAACTGGTTTGGCCCCAAGGCAAAATGGGGTGATCCCTAAAATTAGGGATTCCACATTTCTTACTCCTAAACCCCCCAAAAACCCTCTATATGACTCTTAACCTATCCTAAACCCCCCACCCACCCTCCTAGCTACCCTTCCCCCTCAATTTTCACTAAAAACAACAAAAATTCAAAAAACAAATTCAAATTTTAAATCAACCAAAAAGAGTTCATTGGGCCTCCTACCTCATCCCATCGACACCATTATGGTGGCACGATGGGTGCCGCTGGTGGTGGACCTCCCACGGGTCCTCTACTACCCTTTGCCATTGCCTCTACGTCACTATGTCTACAAGCTCCTGCTAGTCCACAACTGCCTCTGTAACTTCCAATCTCTGTCCAATTCGCTTACTCTCTCCACCAATCTCTCTCTACCACCTCACACCGCTAATGCACTCACTTCAACTCACTTTCACTTCCTAAATTCTAGAGCACCTTTTTCTCTTTCTCAACAAATCACAAATGACTTTTGGTGGGCCACCAATCTGGTTTTGTCGACTTTGGCAGGATGTCGACATCGACACTGGCGTGCCCTAGGCCACTGACGTCGATCGATTTCGGCTGATGTCGATCCCTTTGGGCCATTGACGTTGGTTTTATCACTGACATCAGTGGTCGTCAAACCCCAAATTCTTTAACCATGACCAAAATCATGCTCCCAATCAGTCAGCTTTCACAGTAGACGTCATCTTAGCCTCTTGGGGCACACTTGAGATCACTTTTGCCTCTACCTGCCTCGACCACCAGACCTTGGAAATCACGCCTATCTCCTTTGACCACTTTCAAGACAACTCTGCCTTGGTTGTTTTGATTGCCTTTGCTACCTCGTGCCTAGTTAGAAAATTATCACAGACCCTCACAAGTATTGGATCATGAGCAAGTTGACCCTTACTGCTTGTGACTTTTTTCCTATTTTCTAGGAGCACTTCCTGAGCCTGGAATACCTGGAACACGATGACCCATTGGAGCTACAACTTGGATCGAATAACCCAATCAGCTATGACTAAATGCTGGGGCCTAGTTATTTCAATTTTGGCACTCTTCGACCCTTTGACCATGATAATTTAGCCTACCTATCATGTGGTGTGGTATACATGTAATCCCACCCTTTACAACATTCACACTCACTCTTCACCCTCTCTATCCATCTCTCTGTCAAATCGACACTCGATCTCAGGTTCCCTTCACTCGACTCCCACTTTGAGGGGGGAACACCTCATCCCATACTTGGGGCAACCAACTCCTATTTTTGTCTTGTAGTTTGTCAAGAACAACCAATAAGACAAAAAGGGGCAAATGTAGACACCGAAATCATGTCTACCCCTTGGTCATCTGCCCCCCTTGGTCCCCTTGGTACATCTTCTAGCACAAGTCCTAACCCACTCATTTATCAAATTAAAATAATCAAATATTTTAATTTAATTACCCCCTTGCCACTTCACCCATGCCACCTCAGATTCCTCTCTTTGGATCCCCCCACCCCGTGCCTTGCCTTAATGACCTAAATCCCATATGAGCCCTTCCTCTCGCATTCATTTAAGCCCTCTTGACCATTTTTGCATGACACTTTGACCTTGGCAGCTTGTAAGAATGGGCAGAAGGCTAAAATTATCCTCTATCCCCATTCTTCAGCCATTGATGTCGATCATTATGTAGCCGACATCGATGGTTCTACCAGCATCGGTTGCCTTTAAAACTAGTTTTTTGCTCCTATTCTACCCCCCACGAAACAAAATTCTCTTACTCTTGCTTCCCAACATTCTTGCTTCTCATTTTCTTGTAGGTATCAGCATTTTGATAGCATTTTCTAGGCTTGGAGGACCAGCACCAGTCATTCCATACAGGTTTGAATATTGCATGACATATCCATCACCAGCCACAATGGAAACACATCTGCTCCTCTGCCAACTCCATCCATAGCTAAGTATTTGCATTAGTTTCATTTTATTATCTTTCTATATACTTTAGCATTCTATCAACTGTCCATTCCCAACCATTCTAGACACAACCCATTCTGTCCTTTCCAGAGAGGCTAAAAGGCTTTCTCTCACTTTGGTCTCCCCCTTTAGCCCCTGACATTCATCTGATCCCCTTTTTAGATTATATTCTATATTTTGTTGACCAAACACTAGCCATCTAACTCCCACAGACCTTTCCAAAACCATTCTGATTGACCAGACTACCCTGAAACTCGTCCAGACCCTGTCCAAAGCCATTGCCCCGACTGACATCGGCCATTGCCGCTACCGACATCGGCAGACTAACTGACGTCGGTGACCTTAACCTACCGATGCTGACAGAATCACTGACGTTGACGACTATGGAAGGTAGATTTCTACATACAGGTATGCTTTTGCTTTCATCTCTTTTATTCAGTCTTTGTCATTTCTATTTCTATTTATATTCTGCTTTTTAACACTTAGTGGACTGTCATCCTCCAAGAAGTCTTTGCACTTCTAGGACCAAGCTTTCGCTTGGTAGTCCACTTTCTAGCCATCTAACAACTTTTGTGTTTAAGTATCTTTCTTCTACAGGTGTCATTCTCCACAACCAAAGAGGAGTTCCTTCAGTCATCTGCATCTGGTGCGCAAGACTTCATCCGGGTACCTACAAACCCTTGACCATTTTATCTTAGTTTCTCATTTCCTTTTGAATGTGAAAAGTGAAAACTTGTTTGGAAACAAGATGATAACATGGGAGAGTAAATGTAATTGACCCTTTGATAAGGATATATAAGTTAATTGGTTTCATTTTAACACTTTACTATTGATAACTTAAGAAATTTTATAGAGATAGAGCGAAGAGAGATTTTAGGCTTCCCAATATTTCCAAGGTGAGTTTAGTGCATTTCAGTCAGAATTAAAATGCTAGAGAGTAAGGTGACTATAATAGATAAAGAATGGTATGGAACTAGCATTGAGATAAATCTATGGGAAAATTTATAAGTTTCAAGTTTTAACAACCACCATTTAATGACATTTAATCTTGAAAGCTATGGCAACACAAATTAGTAATCATGTATTCATTTGGGAGAGTTGGATGGCCATAGCTTAATCCTTGGAGGGTGGTGAAACCTAAGAAGGCCCAAACAAGTGAACCTTTGCCTATGATTTATGAATAATAGTTTGAGGGCATGAAAGGACATCCATTATTGATCAGAGGAAGATCCTAGTGATTTCAACATGCAAGCAGAGAACCCAACATTATTAACTTACATTAGAGAAATGAATATGATGCATGTGGCATAGAAGGCTATAGTACCTTCTCCACCCCCTATGATCATTAAGTAATTACAATACCATGAGATTGTTTTGTGAACCAAGAACTATAAATCTAAAGTGTTAACTTGCTAAGTGGTTGACTAAAATCATCACCAGCCTAAGAATGAAGTATATCTTCAACGCGACTATAAGGTTAAGTTCTAGAACACCCATAATGAGATCATTAATGAACTCATAATTTTTAATAGATTAAATGATGATAGAGTATTCTAACACTTCCACCTACCTTATTTTGGCAAGCCCATGGAGGTGGTGAGGTTTATTGTCTCACATGTCCATGAAGATTATTTTTATTTTGCAATATGTCAGATGTAGATCACTACCTAGAGAATAAACAAGGTTATAGGAATTCAATCTAGTGGTCATGAAATTCTTGTGGACTTGGATGACTAGGGAAAAATTGAGAAAATAATAGTGGTGCTAGAGTATAAGAAGTAAGGCCATATCATGTATATCACTGCCCTTTAGGATCCCCCCTCTAGATAGCTATACACTTGGTTCATATATACATAACACATCAAATATCCTAGGGGTATAAGTATAATTTTTCTCAATACTTTACTAAGAAAATCACTAAAGATGTAGAGTTGGCCCATCATCTACCAAATTAGATTCACTTAGGGAAAAAATTGAGAAAATAACAGTGGTGCTAAAGTTTAAGAAGAAAGGCCATACCTTGTATATCACTACCCTTTAGTATCCCCACTCTAAATAGATATACACTTGGTGATGACCAAGATGGTAGGAGTTAAAAAGTGGAAGGAGGTAGATATGGTTCATATATACATAACACATCAAATAACCTAGGGGCATAAGTATAACTTTTCTCAGTACTTTACCAAGAAAATCACTAAAGATGTAGAGTTGGCCCATCATCTACCAAATTAGATTCACTTGGGGTATGATACTTATTTTTTTAGTATTCTATGATATTGGGGTGATTGAATATTTCGATGAAGAACTAAAGTGGACCTATCCACCCAAGAATAAGTTCTTGGCTAAGCAGTTCAAATAGTTTACCTACCTTGGTGCTATTACCACCTCTTAAAAGTTGAAAATTAAGAGATGGTTTGATGGATTGAAATAGGACTTTGAGAATGGGTGGATCTTTCCTAATAAACTTCCCATATAGATGGGGGACCAAGCTAATTTTTTTGTGAATCAACACTACTCAATTACACATATCTAGATGGAGGTAACAAGTAAATTATCTAGATGGTTG
This sequence comes from Torreya grandis, assembly GCA_037957365.1. Taxonomy (NCBI): domain Eukaryota; kingdom Viridiplantae; phylum Streptophyta; class Pinopsida; order Cupressales; family Taxaceae; genus Torreya; species Torreya grandis. The sequence continues at coordinate 1,422,990 of JARHVA010000597.1, read as the reverse complement.
AAGTTACTTTATGAATTCATGGTTAGGTACTTCATGAATTTAGTAAACTAGATATTTTATACACACCCAGTGAATATTGATGCTGATACGATTGACATTGAGATGCACACTCTTCACTAGTTGTATATATATTCAAAGTAAAGCAGTGTACAGGGAAAAATAGGAATAAGAAAAAGCCAATATCAAGGCCCATGAAATTTTGGTTGGGAATCAAATCCATTTATTGTATTATATGTTAAAGCTAAATAAGAATAAGGCATTGGTAAGTGGATATGATGAAAGGGAACCCTTTCCCCATCCACTTTAATTTGGAAAATAATGGAAGGAGAAGAGGTAAGGAAACAATGTTATTTCAAGTACTCAATAACAATAACTAAAGTTATAAAGGACTACCCGATCGTTACCTAGAGACCAAGCCCCCCACATGAGAAGAGAAAAAAGTCCTAGATCTCATCAAGTAGATGTCTGCATAAGGTCTTCTTACCATAGAAGTTAGAGAAGTTGGACAAGGAGTGATGACTCTCAAGGTATCTCCAAAAATGGGACTTTACCCTAAGTTTTAAATAGAATATAAGTCATATCCAAAGAAGGAAGCCTCACCAATGTGATGAGAAGAGTCATCCCTTGAATACACACCAATCATTGGTGAAGAGGTGGAAGGCATAAAAATTATGTTGGAAATAGGTTCCCCTCAAGTCGATAGTATAATAAGTAGGACATCAAGATCCTTGAGCATGATCAAAGTAAAGGGAAGGAGCCCATTAAAAAAGATGAACAAAAACCACTAGTACCATTCAAGTATAATTCAAATATGACATTTTCAAGGAATAAATTTATATGTGGAAATACTTTCCCCAAAGGACTCAACCAACTAAAATTGGTATGAGCTTTCCTTTTATATGAATGTATTTAATGAAGAGTGCTAGTTTGAGATTCCCTCAAATAACATAGATCTCCTTAAAACATGGGTAGATCCTCATCAACGCACATCAACCGAAATGAGTGCATGCCTTATCAAGTTTGATCTAAAAGTTGCATAATGGAATTATCTACAAGTTTTTGATGTGAATGAGCTCAAGAGAAAACATTGACAAGAAGTTGATCTATTATAAGATGAAAATAGAGAAAGGAGATGGATTGAAGAGGAGATAGAAGAGATCAAGATCCAATTAGAATAAAAAATAGTGGCTCGATTAAAGACTCTCACTCTTTACAAGACCATTATGTAGTAAGAGATATAGCTCACTGATGGACTTCTAGTGGAAGGTGACACCATTGAGAATATGGAGGTCTTATTGAATCTTTTGTTGGAGTTATACTTAGTGTTTCACTAAATTTTGTCTATTTTAAGTCTGAAGGAAAACATAAAGAAGGATGGGGATAAGTGATTATAATGAACCTAGATTTGGTTTGCACTTCATATCTAGACATTGTGAGCACTCCTATTTGGCTGGGGAGGATTACCTGTAATTAAAAAAAAACTACCACAAAATGTTTATTAGTAGTTAAATGAGTGGGATAGCAAGCTACATGATTATTCTATGAAGAGTGAAACTTCCTTAGAGATGACAGTCCACTTTTGAGAGATAAAAAAATAATAACTAATTGAAAGAGAGGTAAAGAGAGAGTGAAAGAGAGATAAGATTACCGTTATTAAAAACCTATACGTAGTAGAGAGTGACAGGGTGTAGGTGATGTACTCTTTGTATTTTAGAAGCTATTTGGGTAGGTTTTAAAGAGGCTAGGGAATCCACAATCATCGACATTGGTAGGGGAGTGGCTGATATTAGTTATACTACTGAGATTGGTAGTGAGGTGACCAATGTTGATTAGGCTACCGAGGTTGGTAGGGGAAAATATTTGTTTGGAAGCTTGTAGAAGGCTTTTTTGGGTTTGGGAAATGGTTTGGATCAAGTCTGTGAAGTTGGGAGAGTTATGGGAGAGAGATTATGAATTGGGTAGATCTAGTCAAAGGTTTGGTGTGTTAGGTTAAGGGGAAACAAGTGAGGAAGATTTTTAACTCTCTCACGAGGGTTTGGTCAGAAGTACATAAAATAATTCATAGTAGATAAAAAGTGATAGAAGAATAAATATTTAAAAGACCTACAGTATAAGTGATGTACTTAGCTATGGTTATTGAATGATATGTGCCAGATTGATGATCCCTAGTAGGGAGTCCAAACATGAATGCCTAAATAGAGAGAATAAGTGGGTGTTGTTGGTCCTCAAAAGCTCAGTTGCTGATCATGATTGACTTATGTAAGATGACTACAAGCTAGGATGTAAAAAATAAAATGTCCAAAGCTTGAAATGTGAGTAAGAATCAATTTTATTAATTTTTGTTGACCTAAACTTCAAGTTGGAGTTTGGATTATATTATTGACATTGATGATCCCACCAACTTTGATCATGGGCTAACTGATGTCAATGGCCCTAGAATAGGCAAATTTTACTATTTATAGCCTATTTTATGTTGTTCATGCCAAGTGTGACAACCATTATAAAATGGTAAAAATAAGAGGTTAGGAAGGAGGTAGTTGATTAGGAATTTAGTTTGGGAGTGGGAATAAGTCTTGGGTAGTTAAGATGAGGTGACTAGGTCTTGAGGTGACTCATCAAGTGAGAATTAGTCATAGGGCTAGGTGGTCAGGTAAGTTGGCAATAAGGTTTTTTTTTTTAATTAACTTAATTAAGTATTTTAAATTAATTAAATGTGTGAGGGGTAACGTATGGGTTAGGGAGATTAATTATTATTATTGAAATAGGCTTAAGGGGGTTTTGACATAGGGAGTTACACACGTGTTTTTGACATAATTTTGGTGTCTACATTTTCCCCTTTTTGTATTGTAATTTGTACTGACACATTTTAAGATAAAAATAAGAGTTAGATTCTCCAAGTATTGGATGAGGTATCCCCCCTCAAAATGAGAATTAATAGAGGAGAAAATGGAATCAGGTACCATTTTGATAAAAAGGTAATTAGGTGAATGGTGGAGAATTGAGTATCACTCTATATGCATATACTATAATGAGCTATAGTCAACAAATTCAAGAATAGGCAAGGTTAAGGAGGACTCAGATAGAAGTAACCAAAGCACAACTTATAAGTGATAGCTAATAGGTCAAAATAATCAAAGTTATAGCTCTAATGGTTAATGTGTCCTAGGTATCTAAGGTAGGAAGTGCCCTTGGGAAACATAAAAGGGTTGAAGGTGATAGGACGAGCTTGGTTGCCACCCACAACACCTAATATACATGGGTGTGTAAAATAGCCAACTATAGTAGAATAACATAAGTGGTCAAGATAAGTAATGCAAGCTCAGTGTAAAAGGGTCAATGAGCAAGGAAATATTTGTGATCTCCAAGCAAAGTCATCATGGGTGAAGATTTAAGTGATTTTCAATGGTGTTTTTCATGGTTGAGGAGATATATGAGATCTCTAGCTACCTCAAGGTATGTGTAAAGTTTGAAAAGCTAGTGGTTACTTGGTTGGGGAAAATAGTGTTGGAATGGTGCTGATGTTGGTAATAGATAGTGCCGACATCAGTACACTAGGGAAACACTATCGATGTCAGTATGCATAAGCACCAATGTTAGTAGATTAGGTCAAGACTATCAACATTAGTAACTAACCAAACCTAATAAAAGGGGGTTTGGTGGCTGACCAAACTCATTTATAACTTTATGAATAGAGAGAAGAAATCAAACTTCTAGAGTGATTTGAGATGGTAGATCAAGGAGGGGACATAGGGGAAGGTGCACCACCACAAGAGCCAATAGTGCCATTCAAGAGGAGATAGAGAGATGAGGTAAGAGCCTCTACTAGTTGGTTTAAAGTTTGATTTTGGTATTTATAAAATTTAGGCTAATTGAGAGGTGGGGGTGTAAAAATGTTAGTGGAGGGGTAGAAAATAGGGTAGGATAGGTGTAGGATAAGCTACGGGGTTTTATGGGTAGGTTTTTCAGTGAAATGGGTAAGTTTGGGTTTGGGTCATCAGCCCTATGTCTAAAACAATCATTAATGTTGGTGAGGTCCATCGACATCGGTCGACATGACACTGAGGTTGATAGGTACCTATCGATGTTAGTCGATACATAAGCCTATAAAGAATTGGTATCAACATTAATGCCAATGTTAGTGATAGGAGAAAGGGTGATTTTAGATCCCCAATGGAAGTATTCAAATAGCCTAATGGCTAAGCTAGCCTCAGAAGACCCTGTATCGATTGAGTGCTACCTACATATCCTGGTTTAGGGATTCAGGCTAATGTAGTTTTCCTAGAGCCTAGGAAAAAGATCTAATAAGGTGTGATAGGGGAAATGGGTAAAAAGGTAATTTGAAATAAGTTGAGAGGTTTACAGTTTAAAAGATAGATCATAGTGTTAAGAGTCAGGGATATAGGTCATGAGGCCTAGAGTTATGATAGGCAGGTAGGCTTTGGGTTGAGAGAGAGAGAGGCAATGAAGCCTAGGGTAGAGAGAGAGGCAATGAAGCCTAGGATAGAGAGAGAGAGAGGTAGTGCAACCTAGGGGAGAGAAAAAGAGGTAGTGAAGCCTAGGATAGTTAGTGAGGTGGGTATATGGCTGAGCTAACCTTAGAAGACCTCGTGTCAAATGAGTGCTACCTACATAGCCTAGTGTAGGGCATTTAACCAATGTATTTATCCTAAAGAGAAGGGAAAAAAGGGGGTGATAGAGAATTATAAAAAGTATGTGACTTAAGTTATATTTATGGATATAGGTGAGGATAGAGTTGATATCATGAGATCATTTATTGAGTCTATTAGCATGCATGAGGAGGGATGTCACTCTAATGAGTGGGAGCACATGGTGGCCATGGGATTAAGAGGAGTGTGATGGTATTATGGAGTCACTTGAGATGTGTCCTTGATGATAACATTGATTGAGAGGTGGGATCACACCACCAACACCTTCCATCTACTAATCAGAGAGTTGATGTTGACTTAGGAGGACATTTATAAGATTTTATGGCTACTACTCTAGAGTGAGGAACTATTCACATGCTTAAGAAAGGAGCATGATATAAACATGGTCACATTATATGGAGAGCATGTGAGTGAGGTGACCTACCATTCTATGAGTTTTGCATATGAGCCACTTTATATGGCTGATGAGGAACAACATCATCTAAGCATCCTGATGATGATCAAGATCATGATATATGCATTACTAGATGTAGATGGTAGGAGTTTTTGAATTTCATTGATAGGTGTGCTTGAATATATGGTTGAGTAGTGGACCATTTTTACCTAGGGTCTAGTATTTTTGGCATAGTTATACATAAAGCTATGGGGTTTGAGGCTGTAATAGTGATATAATTTGTGTGTCATCCATCTACTACACTATTGGGTGTATGAGTACATTGTGGTGATATGACCACTGGGGTTACCTACCATGATCCTAGCTAGATTTAGGGTTAAGTTTAGATGGTGGAGAGAGGGCATGACATAGACCTTATTAGATATCATGGTGCGAGACATTACCTATTATAGGTGCATGATTGAGGGCTTGATTCCTACAAATATTTTATGGAGACCATATGTAATATACCCAATTTTTAGAGGATAGGCATAGTAGCTTATGGGTTTGAAAAGCTCACTATGGGTCATGGGGAGATGAGATGATGAGTTAGAGATGGTACCCATGGCACGAGTTAGGAGCTAGTTTGGTCTATTATAGGATATTCCACCTACCCTCCCTCGATACAGGAGGGATGAAATAAAGGCACCCCTACCATTTTCCTAAGAGACAGATGGGCTAGATTTTGAGGAGCTACCAATAGGGTCAGGTGTTGGAGACCTAGGGTGCATAATGGACTATATAGCTTGGTGGGTAGGGTTACATCTTCTAGTGGAGGTTAGAAGGCCACCACTATATTTACAAGGGTTGGTAAGAGAGAGGGATGTAGCGATACAGGCTTGAGATGCAATAGTGTAGGGAAAAGATATAGTAGTGTAGGCTTTAGAGATAGCTTAGGCATATATTTTAGTATTACAAGGGTAGGTGGTAACATTATAGGGTTAGATTGGGTCTCTTCAGGGCCAAGTTACAAAAGTACAAGGCTAGGTTATTATTTTATAGGGTTAGTGACTATGATGACAGTAGAGAGAGATAGTCTAAGAGTAGTAAGCCAGGATACTCCTCCTCTTCCACCACCACAAAGACCGGTATAGGCTGAGCCATCATTAGGTGCTATCGGACCTCCATAGATTGTATCGATGGCAAGATATTTGAATTCTCTAAATGAAATTGCCTACTATGAGAGGGTGATTAAAGAGTTCTCATAGATTCAGAGATATTCAGAGTTTAGAGAGTAGGAGAGGTCGATGTCACATGCCATAGCATCTAGCTCACATAGACATATATAGGTGGAGAGTGGTGATGATACTACCTCCTCATGTCCATGTGGAGAGCCTTGAGTAGCCTGATTATCAGAGTTTTTCTAGTTTTGAGTATATATGTTATATGTATACCAGCTTGCAAACTGAAGATGTGAGATGTACATTTTAAGAGAGAGATATTATGGTGATGTAATTATGGACATGTACTTTGATCACACACACACACACACACACACACACACACACACACACACACACACACACACACGAGATGTTCATTTATTACTATGTTGAGATGTGTTTATTGTGATGGATGATGATTATTTTAGATGCTAATTCTATGCTATGTTAATTTGATATTAATGCTGATCATGTTAGTTGAGTTAGACTAGCCTTTCCCATATATGTGATGGTATATGCATAGTCGGTTGATTAATTTCATCTTAACATTTTTTCATATTTCATGATGGTGTATGCTTAAAGTGAATAGATTAGCTATGTTAGTTAATTTTAATTTTTTTCCATATTTGTGATGGTGTATGCTTAAAATAAATTGAGTAGGCTTTGTGGTTTGACCTTTTTTTAGCATTAGAGAGATCGACATGTGATGTGGATCAGAAAAAAGAGGCAAAATGCTTGTGCATTAGTAAAGACTATAATTTAAAACATAAATAGGCTCAAGAAAATGAGCCTCTTTCATACCTTATATCTTTAAACCATTGTGTTTGTTAGAGAAGCGTCATGTTTACCTTATGTTATGTGAGTTTCACATTCTTTGAAAGAGTATGAGGGGAAAAAGGGTAAGATGAGGAAAAATATGTTAGCATAATCTACAAAGTAGGGATGATATGCCTCTGCTGTGGCTGACCTGAGAGCTACTATAGGCAAGTCCATGAATTTAAATATTTTTTTTGTGTGTAAGCTGATTAATGTAGGAAGCCTAAAATGGGATTTTGTATGGGTTAAGGTTGAATAAAACTATGAAAATCCTTTTTTAATTATTTTTCCCTTTGAGAATAAATCTTGGCTTAGTCATCCTTCAAAGGAGTGGTCTAAGCATTTGTTTTTAATTTTTAAATAGTTGTCCTTCAAGGAATTAATCTATTTGATAGTAGTAAAGGGAAGTTATGTAGATGTCCTTCAAGGGAGTCTACGTTAAAAAACATGACCTAATATTTTATAACTTTGTCACATATCCCAATTTTTTTAGTCATGGACAAGACTATAGAGGCTTAGGAGTTTTCCACTTTGAGGACAAAACCATACCGCTGTGTAAGTTAACTAAGTGTATAGGAGTAAGGGTGATAGGAAAGGAAATGAATGTAATAGGGATGCTGAAGGGATGAGCTCAAGTTAAACATGAATTAAAGTGACACTCATTTAACAAAAGAATGGTCATAAGTGTAAGGCATTTAAAGGCTCGAGTTCTAGCCTTCCTTCAAGAGATGACAAGTGATAAGGTCTTGAGCCATACTTGTGAGTTATGATATAAGGTCTAAGCCAATAAGGAGCAAACTTACCCCATTTTATTTTCTCCATATTCATCATGTGTTGATTTTATTTTAAGATGAGATCTCTTATATTGAAATCTTTCTCTTTGAGATTTTTGTTATAAGCACATTTGATACACTCTTGATAAATTTAGAGGTGGTCGAGGGCTATGAAATGGTGCTCATAAATAAATTCAAGTTGAGCCAAATGTTGGAAAAAATCATCGTTATGAAGTATGTCTTGTAGATAAATGTGAAGAGAAGGAATCTAAACCTCAAGAGGTGAAATAACCTCTATCCCATATACTAATGAAAAAGGTGTAGCACCTATAGGGATTTGAATGCTAGTACGATAAGCCCATAAATTAAAAAAATGTGTGTATGCCAATCTTTGACCATATTATTGACTACCTTCATGAGAATTTTGGTCAATGTTTTGTTATAAGATTTTGCTTGTCCATTAGCTTGTGGATATTATGGTGATGAGAAGCTTAATTTAATTCCAAATGTATCACAAAGACTTTAAATAGTCTAGTTTTTGAAAGACTTTCCATTATCTATTATAATCTTATGAGGGACACCAAAATGATAGACGATATGATGGTTAATGAAGTCAACAATTTTATCAACTTTAGTAGAGATGAGAGGGATGTCCTCAACCCACTTGGTAAAGTATTTAGTGGCAGTAATGATAGAATGATGATAGAGGGATAAATGAGGGTTAATCTCTCTGATTAGATCTAAGCCCCATTGTGAGAAGGGCCAAAAGTCTTTTATGACTTGTAATGCATGACTAGGAATGTGAAGGAGGTTAGAATGTTGTTGACACTTGATGTAATGTCAAACATAATCAACACAGTCTTGATGAAGTATGGGCTAATAATATCCAAGTCAAAGGATATGTTTGGTAACTGTGTGACCATTGAAATTACCACCATAAATCCCATCATAGACTTCTTTAATAGCGAAGTGAGTCTCAGTAATAGTGATGAATCTAAGGAGAATACCATCAAGACCTCACTTGTAGAGAAGTCCCCATAGTATAGTGTAACAAAAAACTCATTTTATGAAGGACCATTTCCCATTATTGGAGAGATCAAAAGGGGTGATAGAGAAGGAAAGATAATCCATGAGTTGTTTGTACCATAAGTCATGTGGGTTGGCTGTTACATTTCTGACAAAGAGGATGTTAGCTGAGACATAAAAAGGTAATGTTAAGTGATGCACAGTGACAGATTCTTGAAGAGGAGGATGAAGAGTTTATGTGTGAGGCAAGTGAAACCATTGTATCAACAAACTTATTTATAGATTGAGGAATAGTTTGTAAGAGAAAAGAGTCAGATGATCTCAAAAGCATATCTACACGATGTTTATATCACTGTAGAATTTTGTTTTTACATAGGTAGGAACCATTAACTTGGTTAACCACTAGTTGAGAATCATAAAAAATGGTTATGGATTTGATACCCAAAAAGAGAACTATTTGAAGTCTTAAAATTAAAACCTCATATTCAACCATATTGTTAGTGCATTCAAAATATAGTTTAAATGACAAAGGCATAGGCTCACCATCTAGAGAAATAAGAATGACCCCCACACCCCAACCATGTTGGCATTTAGATCCATCAAAGAACATCATCATTTGATAGGAGATGTCATTAGTAGAGAGTGTTCTAATGGATTCATCAGGGAATTCAAGGTTTGAAGGTTGATTATCAGGTAAAGGGGAAACAACTAACTGGTTAGTGATTATTTTCCATTTAATATAATTTTTTTGAATGAATTCTAAATCAAATTCAGCTAGAAGCATGAGCCAACGAGCTACACATTAGTTGTAATATAGTTTGGATTGCATGTATTTGAGAGGATCGGTATGGGTGACCACATAGAATTTATGATTTAGGAGATAATGGTGAAGCTTAGAGGTAGAAAAGACCAGTGCAAGGCAAATGTTTTTAAGTATGGGTATATCAAGTTTCATAATCAATAAGTGTGCAAATTATATAATAAACCAGATAATCTCGATGTTGGTCATCTCGATGTGCAATCATAACACCTAAAGAATGGTCTATTGTGGAGATATATAGGTAGAAAGGCTAATTTTCCTTAGGTGGAATAAGAACTAATGGGGAAAGGAGGTATTTATTAAGTGAATCAAAATCCTCCTGGTAATCTATATTCTAGTGGAAGGAGACATCCTTTTTGAAGAGATGGTGAAAGGGTTGGCGATGATCTGACAACTAGGAAATGAAGCATTGAATTGACTAAAGTTTGCCTTGTAGGCTATGGAGTTGTTTGATATTAGTAGGTGGAGGCATCTCTAAGATTTCTCTAACCTTAGCAAGATCAACCTCGATACCATAGAGAGAAATGATAAAACCTAAGATTTTACTGAAAATAACACTAAAGACACTTTTCTTTAGGTTTAGTCAAATGTTATATTGGAGGAGATGAGAAAATATAATTTCAAGAATTGTCAAGTGATCCTGATGAAGTTTAGACTTGCCAAGTAAGTCATCCACATAATCTTCCATAATTTTGTGTAGGAGATCATAGAAAATGTAAGTCATGGCACATGGGTAAGTTGCATCAATGTTATTTAGGCTAAAAGGCATGGCCTGATAACAAAAAGTCCCCCATGGGGTAACAAAGGTTGTCTTGTGTTGATCCTCAGGAGAAACTAGGATTTTATTATATCTAGAGAATCCATCAATAAGTGATAACATCTCATGGCTAGTTGTTAGATCAATAAGTTGGTCAATACTTGGTAATGAGAAATTATCTTTTAGACATGTGAGGTTTAAGTCATGATAGTCGATGCAAATGCAGATTCCCCCAGTCACTTTTATGATAGGAATAATATTGGAAATCCATTATGGGTAGTGGATGTGTTAGATAAAGTTAATATAAAGGAGGCATTCGAGCTCTTATTTAACAAGGAAAATAATACAAGGATGCATCTTATAAAGCTTCTACTTAACAGGTTTAACATCTCAATTTGTGACAATGTTATGGGTGATGATAGGGGCTCAATACTAGGCATGTCATTGTAAGACCAAGCAAAGGCTTTGTTATGGTCATTAATAAATGTGGCATAATCAACTTTTTTGGAGGAATTTAAATATTAGCTGATCTTGAGGATGCGAGGGTTATCATGAGAAGGTAGATTGATGTCAATGGTTGATTCATTTAACATAGACTATGTTTCAGATGGGAGTAATCATTAGATATAGGAATCATCCACACCCATGTAGGTGAGAATTGCATCGCCATCTTGACATTGGACAATGTTAATAGTGGGAGAGTTTTCATCAATTATTTTAGGATGAACGAGAGGAAGGGACCTTGTTTCCTTACCTTGATGATAGGTGAGAGGCCCCAAATGGATGACATTTATTGAATTTTTTTAAGGAGGTATAGATACCTCTGATTTAGTATCTCATGGTGGAGAAGGAGAGACTGATTCTTCGATAATTAGTACATGAGAAGTTTTAATAAGTTTAGTTGGTTCATCATATCCCACTCCATGCCTCTTTTTGGAATTTTCAATGGTGTTGCTAGTAGGATATTCAATAGGAATATGGACACCTTGTTTGTAATGACCCAAACCAAATCCTTTCTAGGAAAACCTATAGAGATAGGTTTGAGTGAATCTAGGGTTACTCAGGAAAGAGAAGTCATAGGTAAATGGTTGTGGTGAAGAAGATGGATTGTTGATAGTGGGAGCTTGATCAATTTCCCCATATGTGAAATTGGTTCAAAGGTTAGGGGGCCTATAAGGGATGACCATCCTAATACAGGGATCATAATTTGGGTGCATGTGAAGCCTTTCATACTCTTATGGAATATAGAACATGTTAAGCATCAATAAATGATATTTATCAAGTGACAAATGTTGAAAGGTCTCCTCCATGAAATATTTGTCAAGAATTTGTATTATCAATATTTGAGTAACCATAGGAGTGGAGCTTATAGAAGATTCAAAAGTATCATGTGGAGAAGATGATGTTTTCAATGTGATGAAAACATCATTGGGACTCTAGGTCATGTTACATGTTTTAAATAGAGGTAGGCCAATAGGTATAATATGTACCTATCCATCATGTTCAAATTTGGAAATGATGCAAAGTTGAGGGTACACATGCCATAACACATATCTAAGGTTGTCCAAGCAGTATGTTATATTGGAACTCTCCTTACACAATATAAAAGATCTTGGGAATTTTTTGGGGACTTACATGGATATGTAAGACAATAGTGCCCACTGTAGTAGCTATAGTATCATTAAAAGAATGGAGTACCACATTAATTTGAGACATGCAATTGTCAGGAAGGGATAGCTATTTGTAGGCATAGGTGGAAATAATATTAATACTAGCTCCCCCATCGATCATAACTCTTGATATGAGTTTGATCAATATATGCGGTAATAAAAAAGGAAAAATCTTGATCTTCAAGATGTTGAAGTGGAATTTGTGAATCACTGATAGAAATTAGGGAGAAAAAATTAAGGGAGATGACCAAAGCTACAAGAGTTTGGGGATCATATGACTATACATCAATCACTTACAAAGTACTAATCAAATCTTGACGGTGTTGGGATGAGTTTTGGATTAACTCATACAAAGACATTTTCATAGGAGTTTGGTGAAGTTATTTCACCATTAAGCTTTGAATACCATTCAAAGATGTTATTTTAGGAAAACCTAAGATGGAAATATTAGGATTAGGAGGAGGAGTGTATTTGGTGAAGGGATGGGTTCAAGGAGAAGTGACCTTTTCCTTAGCTTTATATTTTTGGTTTTGTGACCGTGTGGCCACATTAACTATATTGATTTGAAATGTTGATGAAGGAGGTGGTAAAGGGGTTACAATGACATCTTTAGGTTTGAATTTAGGTGGAATATTAGGAAGCACTATAGATGCCAAAGGTGGAATAATAATAAGGTTAATAGGAGTATCATTGAAGAGAGTGTTGACATCGAAGTATTGTTGAATGACTGCTATGGGGGCTTTACAACTCTCAATATCAAGTCTAGGTGAATGATGATATAAACACACTTGTGTATCATTAAACCAAGATGGATTAATTCCAAGAGGACTATAAGGATTAATGGGAGGAAGATTTATTATGGAATATTACAATAACTGATGTAAAAAAAAGCTTTGAGAGCCTACAAGCAGGCTCACACTTGTTGTGCTAATAAGAGTGGACACCTTCTTTTGTTTTGGTTTTAGAAAGGTAATTTTACATGGTGTTTTGTTTGGTGATAATAGAGTTACATGTTTTTTTGTCACTTTTTTAGTGTCAGATGTGAGAGGCATACTAGATTGAAAAGGTAGGAGTGGAGGTAACTTAACCTTTTATTTTTCTTAGTTAGGCAATATTCCAACTAAAGTAGAGGGGTGTGGCCCCAAAATGGATTGTAAAGTTGAGGGTTAAAGAAGGGACCGGTGAGATCTAGGGGGATTAACATGCTTTTGTAATTTAGGTCATGAAACTCTAACTTGTAGTTGAGGATTTAAATATAATTTCACCTGTGGATGAATTAAATTAGAAATATGGAATACACCTAAGGGTCTTATCTTCTTTAAAGTAACATGTTCCTATGAGGGTAAGGGTTCTAACATATATGGCTAAACTTAAAGTACTTTTGGTGAAGAAGCTCTAGCATTGTCAAAGACCTTGGGGTAAAGGATAGTAAGAGGGTTGGTGGTAAAGGTTGACATTCATTGTGTTGGATAAAGAGTTTTAAACTGGTCCCAAAATGCTGCATGATCTAGCTTTATGGAGTCAAGAAATTTTAGACATTTTACCAACTATGAGCAAGGTTTGGACAAAGTTAACATAGGCCTTATAGTTGTGTATTTAGAAGGCTACAATGTTTAGGAGAGAGGGAAATTATTGGTTTCTGATACTTCAGGCCAATGATGAGAAACAACCACAACGGGGTCCTCTTCGACAAAAATGGAATAAGAGACATGGTCTACCATGGGTGGAAGGGAGGTAGGCAAAGAAGGTTACTAAAGAGGGTAAAGCATAGGTATTATGGCTCCCTCAATATGTGGGTGAGGCATGGGTAATGTATGATCCTCCATAGGTAAAAGAAGGGGTAAGAGTGGTACAATTGAAGTAGGCATAATAGGTCTCTCGTCTATAATGGGAGTAGATAATATTGACTCCTCTAAGTACAAAAGTGGAGTGGGTGGGGTACTAATCTCTATAGGTGGAGGAGAAGTAGGAGAAGAAGGTTCCTCAAAAGGGTATAATATAGGAATGATGTTCCATTTAACTTGTGGTTGAGGAATAGGGAGGGTGTGGTCTTCAAGTGGTAAGAGGATATGTATTATTGGTGCAAACAGAATTAATATTACAGGCTCCTCAGGTGGAAAAAGGAGTGATAAAGGAGGCTCTTCCTCTTGAAGGAGTGGAATGGGTGAAATAGGATCTTATACCTAAAGAGGAAGAATAAGTGAAATAGATGCCACTGAATGTGGGGGAGGATTCAATGAAATGGATGTATCTTGTTGAGGGGAAGGTTGAACTAAAGGTAAAGGAAAGACCATATTAACCATATGGATATTATGATCACCTAAGTTAGTTGTGGATTGGACAATATTTTGATTCAGTGAATGGTTAGGAAAAGGGTGTTTGAATACATCCATACTTTGATTAGGAGGTGTATTAGGATTATACAAGATGAGATCAACTCTATCAAGCATGTCTTGAATAATGTTCTTGAGTGTCATGTAGTTATTAGAATTATGGCCTTTAACTCAATGGTAACCACAAAAATCATCTTCCTTGTACCAAGTTGGGATAGGATGGGAAGGGTTGAACTATATAGGAGGTTTGATTTGAGGAAGGGTTATGACACCTTGTTATAATAGTTTCTCCAAGATGGATGTATATGACTCCTTGATGGGAGTGTATTGTCTTTGTTCATACTGTTGTTGGAATTGCTTGGTCATATTTTGGGATGTCGATGAATTTGATTAGTTTGTGGTTATGGAAGAGGCTGAATTAACAACCAATGCATTAGTGAAACCTTTAGCCTTTAGGTTAGAGGTTGAAGTTTTAGAGGAGGAAGATTTATTTGACTTGGAATTGTGATTCTTACTATGTAACTTGACTTTTCCTTTATCTATAACATGAATCTCAAGTTTCTATTCCATTATAAAAGCCTCATCAAATGTGAAAAAAGTTTATACCCATAGTGTGGATGAGATGTGCTTAGCACATGCCCTTGAGAAGATCTCAATAAGCTTAGGTTGGGGTAAGGAGGAGAGTTGATTGATCAAGCTTCTCCAATGAGTGACAAAATATGTAATAGACTTGTCATCAAATTGTCTGATAGAATAAAGGTCTGTTATAGAAACCTTTTTGGAAATGTTAGTAGTGAAATGGCCTAGGAATATTTGTGTGAGTTGGGTAAATGAGAAAAGGGAGTGCTAAGGTACAGAGCTATACCAATCCAAGGTAGCACCATGAAGAGACATAGAAAAAGTGTGAAGTAATAATGCACCATCATGCCCTATTAAATAACAAGCATGTCTAAATGCTTGCAAGTACTATTATGGGTCCTCTTTATTCTAGAAATGAGTAAATTTAGGGAGTTATCATTGGCTTGGATAAGGGAGAATAAGCTCAGAAGGATGGATTGATTCATTGCATATCTAATCATAAGATAACACATTATTTGAAATAGAAACAAATGTCTCTAGATTAGACATCATGTTCATCAGCATCTTAATGAAGTTTGGAGAGGGATTAGTTTTAGGAATACCTCCTAAGTTATAGGGAAGTTGATAAAAAGTAGAGGGAGCATATGACATAGCTTGCTAAGGTTTTTTTGGAGAAACATAAGGATAATGAGTCATAGGTTAGGGTGCAAAAAGAAAAGGGGCTTGTCCCATTAGGTTGGAGACTATGCCTTGGTTAGTTGTTGTTATTTTAGGTTGGATTATTGGCATGGTTAAACTAGATGAAGGGTGAGTCATAATTCAAGAAATTATAGGCACGAGGGTAGATGGAATAGGTACCACTAAATTCTAGAATGGGGTATGACTTGGTTGAACTAGTTGTGGTTGTGAAAGTAGGGAAGTTACACTAGGGTTTAGGTGGGATTGGGAAGTTAGAGATGACACACTTTAGACATTATTTATAGTTGGGTTACTCATCAAAGTGGTGGTTTTGGTAACCATAGGGAAAATAGTGGAGACAACTAAAATTGAGGTTATCTCCATTAGAGAGGTTGGCGTACCATAGATTGGGCCACTCGAATAATTATAGATTTGGCTCATAGCAAGGTAATGCTAAAGGGCTGCCACATTATGATCAAGAAATTTAGAAAAATATTGATCTCCCTCAAGCACAATGAGAATTTGGTTAGGGCTGGGAGTATGCTTTGTATCTGAAGTATGCTCCTTAAGAAAATCAAAAGTGATAGGGGAAGGTGGAAATGGTTAACAACTTGTATAATTGGCAAGAATTTTGGATTGAGCTCATGTCAATACCATACAAGAGGAAGTATAAATAGTCTTACTACCCTGTATTAGAAGCAAAATAAGGAAAAACCAAGTTTGAGTGTGGGTAAGTGGGTTATTTCAACATGCTATTTTGAGCAGATGAAATTACATAGTTATCGACATCAATCGCTTGATTGATGTCGATATAAAAAGTTTGTCGATGTCGGTGGAATAACCTATGTCAGTAGGTAAAATTTATTGATGCCGGTAGGGTTAACCGATGTCAGTCACTATGATATCTTGGGAGAGAAAAATCTAATGTTTTAAAAAACTAGAATTTGAAACTAGGTAAAATAGTGGATGTAAAAAGTCTATTTAAGAAGGAAGAACACTAAGAAAATTTGAGATAACAGGTTATACAAATTGAGTATTAGAAATAGTATTGATTTTGTGAATCAATAAGAAAATGTTCTTACCAACTCAAAAATATAGAAGGCAATAGAAAAGAAAAAAAAGAACATACAACCAACAACTATTAAGTCATAAAGATTAATTTTTAGTCTCATGTTGGCTTATGTGTTAATTAGATAGTGATAAGAGAATTTGGCTATCAAAGGTACTGGAAAGCATTTAGAGCTAGTTTCAAGTTAGTTTTAGTGCTCAAGAGGAAATCTATGTTAGACTAGGTACATGGCTTGTTATAAGAGCTTGATCTATACACTTCATGAACCTGGAGCTGACCCAAACTGCTTAGCCAAAATATACCTTTTTTCTAGAGATTATACTCCACTATAGAATGGAGTGGGTTCTCCCCTTGGTGGTGAAATCCAAGTAGGATAGCTGGGTAGGGTAAGGTGATCCACCATGTGATGAAATCTTGATGGGCCTTTTCTCAGGTGAGTTTAGATGTTTGTTTGTATGAATATGATTTGGTTGTGTAACATAAGTGGACTATAATTTATTCAAAATGTTTGTAATTAAATAGGTGAGTTAATATGCAACAAGCAAATAATGAAATGCAGTAAGTTTTAAACCCAAATATGAAATGTTTAGATTCAAATGAAAATAAAGATGAAATAGGAATAGAGTATGAATTTCACTATCATAATGTGCATGAAATAAGAATTAAAGAAAATATTCATTTTTTTTGTAAAATAAAATGATAAATTACTTTTAGAGGCAAAGAGAAAAGAAAGAAAATTTCAGTTTAATGTTTTTTAAACATAAAATAAGATATTGAATTTTTCATTTTAAGGGAAAAGAGGAGGAAGTGGAAGAAATGAAATTTTCACTATAATGCACCTATATGAATGTTTAAAATAAGAAATGAACCCAAGAAAAACACCAAGGTCCCATTGAGCGTGCCAAAAATGTTTCACTAAATTTTGTCTATTTTAAGTCTAAAAGAGAATAGAAAGAAGGATGGGGATAAGTGATTAGAATGAACGCAGAACTTTGGTTTATGTGTTATATCTAGATGTTGTGAGCACTCCTCTTTGGCTGGGGAGGACTACCTACAAGTAAAAAAGCACTGCCACAAGATGTTTGTTAGTAGTTAAATGAGTGGGCTGCCAAGCTACATGCATGTTCTAGGAAGTGTGAAGCTTCCTTAGAGATGATAGTCCACTTTTGAGAGAAAAAAGAATAATAAATAACTAAAAGAGAGGTAAAGAGAGAGTGAAAGAGAGATAAGATTATCATTATTAACAACTTGTAAATAGTAGAGAGTGACAGGGTGTAGTTGATGTACTCTATTTGTATTTTAGAAGCTATTTGGGTAGGTTTTGGAGAGGCTAGGGAATACACAATCATCGACGTCAGTAGGGGAGTGACCGATATCAGTTATACTACTAAGGTCGATAGTGAGGTGATTGATGTTGGTCAGGATACTGATGTTGGTAGGGGTAAATATTTTCCTAGGAGCTTGTAAAAGGTTTTTTTGGGTCTAAGAAATGGTTTGGATCAGGTCTAGGAGGTTGGGAGAGTTATGAGAGAGAGATTATGACTTGGGTATATTTGGTCAAAGGTTTGGTGTGTCAGGTTAAGGTGAAACAAGTGAGGAAGCTTTGTAACTCCCTCATGGGGGTTCAATCAGAAGTGCATAAAGCAATATACAGTAGATAAAAAGTGATAACATAATAAATATTTAAAATACCTATAGTATAAGTGATGTAGTTACCAAAAAATATGTGATAGGTTAATGACCCCTAATAGGTAGTCTAAACTTGAATGCATAAATAGAGAGAACAAGTGGTTTCTATTGTTCCTCAAGATCTCAGTTACTAGTCGTGATTAACTTACACAAGATGACTGTAAGCTAGGATGTTGAAAATAGAATGCCCAGAGCTTGAAATGTGAGTAAGAATCATTTTTATTAATTTATGCTAACCTAAACTTTAGGTTAGAATTTGTCTTATATTGTTGACGTTAGCGATCCTGACGATGTTGATCATGGGTTGACCAATGTCGATGGCTCTAGAATAGGTAAACTTTACTATTTCTAGCCTATTTTTTGTTATTGTTCATGCCAAGTGTGACACCCATTATAAAATGGTAAAAGTAAGAGGTTATAAAGGAGGTAGTTGATTAGGAATTTAGTTTGGGAGTGGGAGTAAGTCTTGGGTAGTTAAGATGAGGTGACTAAGTCTTGAGGTGACTCATTAGGTGAGAATTAGTCATAGGGCGAGGTGGCCAGGTAAGGTGGTAACAGGGTTTTTTTAATTAACTTAATTAAGTATTTTAAACTAATTAAATGTGTGAGGGGTAAAGTATGGGTTAGGAAGATTAATTTTTATTATTGAAACAAGATTAAGGGGGGTTTTGACATAAGGAGTTACACACGTGTGTGTGATGCAATTTTGGTGTCTACATTTAGGAAGGAGATGAATATTTATTATTGTGATTAGCATCATGGTTATTACTATTAGTTGGTAATGAATTTTAAAGATAAGGAACTAATTTAATAAATGATTGACCATAATACTTAATATAATTGAATGCTTATGTTACATTTATGGTTTCATATGCATCATTGACACTACAACTATTTTTACATTTTGCACCTACTTTATTTTCATATTAAACTAATTATGGAATGAATGGTTTAATAAGTTAAAAGTGATGCTAAATAGTGGAATTGTGCTTGTTTAATCATGCATGTTAAGTGATCGATGTGTTGGGTGAATATTTTGTCAATCAACGTACTGATAAACAAAATAGGTCTAATCAACCACAACAAGAAGATTGGTCAGCTAGTTATGTAGGTTTACTGCATCAACAGGGGACAAATCTCTCCTCTCATCAAGGGGAGGTTCTCTATAGATACGTAAGAGCTATATACAATACAAATAAGTAGAAAATAACACATGGGGGAAGAATAAAGCATCCATCTCTCTTATTTTAGAGATGATGCTCACAGACAAAGGATAAAATCCTGGTGGAAACACTGAAGGCACTTCTCTTCTTTCAAAAGTGTTCTTGCAGGAAACAGTAAGATTTTATTTTAGGTGGTAAAAGTAACTAGTGACAAAGAGCATAGTAACCAGTAGGATGAAATAGAACACAAAGTTTCCACCTCAACTACCCAAAGAGTATAACACAAAGGGTAATGGGGGCACAAAGTCATCCTAGAATCCTCAACACAGAAAGAAAAGGAAAAACACACACTGAAAACAATTGTGAAAGTGCAAAGTCTTCTCACAGTTGGCTTCATGACACCTCCCTTTTTACCTTCACTAATTCTGCTTGTCAAATTAAATAAATAAGAATGCTTTTAGGAAATAGACATAAGAACAATTTCCTAAAGTAGCACAAGCCAAAAAAGCACAAAGTCTGCAAACAACTTGCTTTCTCATTCAGATAAAAAGAAATGAAATTACAATTTGAGCTCAAAGTCTCAGTCTTCTCCTTTAAAAATGGGCAGAGTTTTGCTATTGTAAAAATAAAAAAGTCCCCCTCAATGATACAAAATATTACATTATATAGAGGCAGAGAGAGGCCTGACACCTTTTCCCATGGGGTGATCCATTTGGTGCATTAATGCCTTGGATGCATTCTTGAATTTGTCATGCTGAAATAGGGTAGCTACTGTAACTATGGTGTGCTAGTTCATCTCCTTTATCTACTCCTTATCCTGAATCACTCATTCCATCACCTGTTAGCCATGCAATTGTCTATTCTACCTTTATCTCAAAGGGGACAAATAGACAATGCTTTCAATGTTTAGAGGCCCCAAATATTTACCTGGTGAACTACTTCACCTATTGAAAATAACTCTTGCTGATTTTCCCTCTTTGTCTTTTCCTTCTCTATGTCCCAACCTTAGGCTCTTTAGATGCATTTGGGTTCAACTTTTGAGTCTGCAAAAATCAATAGATAATTGTAGCCAATTTGGCATTCATGGGTCTTTCCTCGATTGAAGGTTAACGACTAGCTAGTCACTCTGAATTTGACATTTACGGGCCTATCATTCTATTGTGATGTAGGTGAGGACACATGGTAGCATCCATGTCTTTGAAATAAGCTTATCAAAATAAGCTTTGAAATTGTTAAAGGCTAGAGGTGTAGATGCAAACACGTGGTAGTTTTTGCTGCACTGGGATAGGACGCATGGCACATTCTACTCTATAAAGCTTTATTTGAAATTATGTCTTGGCACGTGACACTTGGTATCTTCTACTACACTTTTGATGCTTGACCCTTCTTAAAGGGAACTTACCCTTCGACATCTTGAACAAGGTCCATTTTACGTGTTAAGTGTCCCTCCGCAAGGGTCTCTGTTCTTCTAGATCCTCTCAATGGCCTTCAGGCTTTTCATCTTCGGTAGGCTATTGGTCCCTTTATTTCCTTTAGATAATTTGTTCGAAGGAAGTCACCTCCCTTTGATTCTATGTCTTTACATTTGGGGGGGCCCATTCTATGACACGTGGCATCTTTCACCTCTTCTTACTGAAACATTCCACCGTTGACACTTGGCACTTTTTGCTCTTAGGCTTTTGCAACACCATAAAAACATTTGGGGCTTAGTTAGACTCTCATGGATGACGACACTTGTCAGCCTCCACTAATATTTTTAAGGGATAGGTGGCAGATTCTGCCAATTCTTGAAACAAAGTATAATGGGCTCAGCTGACGACACTTGGCAGCATCTGCCTGACTCTTGCTTTTACGCACGCTTCTTTCCTTGACTGGGGTAGCCTTCAAACCTTTGAATCCATGAACCATTAAACTTTGAAGCAGTTCAAGGTTTAACGGTTCATTCCATTTATTTGGCTAAGCCCCTTTGATATCCTTTTGAACCAAATGCATTGAACCTCTTGATTGTTGAACCTATTAAACCAATGAACTAAAATGGTTCAAGGTTCAACAGTTCAACAGTTTGAGCCTTTGAAACTCGTTAAGTGCTCGGAGCTGTGAAACTTTTGAAATGGTTAAGCTTTAAACCTCTGACAAATGTGCCTAGCTCTTGCTGATGATGTTGAACCTTTAAACCCGCTAATCCCTTTATTGAAAAAGCTTAAAAAATGAGGAATTTGAAAGCTTAGAACAAATTTTTGTAAAGGGAAGGGACAATTTTGGTCTTGCAAGGCCAAAATAGTTCATATGTTGTCCCAAAAATGAGAAGTCATTTTTTGGGGACAATAGCTGGCTCCTATTGGGAAATTAATTTCAGTTGGAAACTTGAAACATAGTTGAGGGGAGTAGAAACTAGAATCTCCAGTGCATTGAAGTATACTATTAGGATATGGAGTCATGCTACCCAAGAAGAAAGGCTCCAAAAATGAAAACAAAAGAACAAAATAGAAACAAAGGCCTAAATAAATAAATATATATGTATAGGGGAACTCATCTAATACTTCAAGAGTTGAAGTGCTTCAGATGTTGCCCATTATGAGGTAGAGAAAAGAGAGTGCCATCTTGATACTTCAATAGGAAACTATTTTTACCATTGAGATAATGAATTGTAAAAGGGCCCCTCCATAGGGAATCAAAATTTCCATGCATCCCCTTTGGTTCTCTTCTCTTGTCCCACAACAGGACTTGATCTCTAATCTAGAAATCACAATTCTTTGCTTTCTAGTCGAAGAGCTTCTTCACCAGACTTTGATGGGTGACAATTCAATAAACCATTATAGTTCTCTGCTCATTCAGCTCAGCAAGGCACATGATCCTCTTCTCAAGTGAGCTCTCATACGTTTGATCCTCAATCGCCTTAGCCAAATTCAATGCTAGCAATTCCAAGGTGATTGGTATCTCAACATTGACACCATAAAGGAGTTGGAAGGGAGACATACCAATTGCCCTCTTGGGTGTAATTTTGTCTACCCATAGAGCATCAACCAATGCCTTATGCCAAGTCTTTTGGTTATCATCCACCAGCTTCTTGATGATAGTTACCAGATTCTTATTACTTGATTTAGCCTATCCATTCCCTTGTAGAAAGTAATCAAAAGATTGGGAGAGTGTGATTTTGTAATGGAAATAGAATTGAGTAATCTCCTGGGAAGTGAAATAGGTAGCATTGTCAGTGACAATTTTGATTAGGACCCCAAACTTGGACATGATGTTTTCTTTGAGGAAATTGAATACTACTTCTGAAGTAGCATGTTTGGTTGGAATTGCTTCCACCCATTTGGTGAAGTAGTCTATTGTTGTGAGGACATAGTCATGTCTAGCACTTGATGATGGGTTTATAGCTCCAATAAAATCAATCTCCCATCACTATAATGGCTCCTCTATGATCACTGGTTCGAGGGGTAGGGCAGCTAACTTGGGCCTTCCAACAAACTATTGGCATAGTTCACATCCCCTGACCCACTTGTATGCATCTTGAAAGAGAGTTGGCCAATAATACCTAGCTCGTAAGATCTTATGGGTAGTCACAGGGACAAAAAATGTCCTCCATAGGCTGAACTGTGGAAGGACTTTAGAATTTGGCTTTGTTTCTCCTTGTCCACATAGCGAAGGAATGTTCCATCAAGGTTCCTCTTATATAGGCCATTGTCCCAGAGGACAAAATAAGTAGATTTCAAATTGATGGTTCTCCTTTATTTATAATATAGGTGAGAAGGACACTCACCATAAGTAAGAAAATGAGTAATACCTGAATACCACTCATTCATGGTGGAGACAAAGAGGACTATTGGTGTGTCATCCACTTTTGGTTCTTCATGCTCTGTTCCTATTGGCTTGTTATCAACAATTAGTTGGCATAGCCCCTTTCCATGCACTAGCTTTGTTAGCTTAATGATCAGGTCAAACTCTTAGATATTTATAACCCAATTGCCTCTTTTCATCCCAAATTCCTGCTTAGTCAGTATAGATTTCACTGTGGTGTCAGGGACCAAGGTAGTAACTCAAGAATTGAGGATGTAGAAATGAAATTTTTTTACGGCCTTCACCATTGCATAAGTGTGCTTCTCTATATTTGAGTACTTTAGCTCATGATATTTGAGAGGATATCTCATGAAGGAAATGGGAGATTCCATACCTTATTTATTTTTTTGAACTAGAATTTCTGAAAGCGTATGTTCTGACGCATAGTTGTAAATAGTGAACTCTTTGCTATAGTCTAGACAAGCTAGAATTGGAGCATGGGCAATGGCAGTCTTGATATCCTCAAATGATGAGTTACCTTCTTCAGTCCAACTGAAGGTGGATTTTCCCTTCATCATGTTTACAATGTGCCTAGGCTTCTTGGCAAACTCGGGGATGAACCTCTGTAATAAATTCACCTTTCCAAAGAAAGAGTGAACAATAGTCTTACTTGTGGGCAAAGAAAGTTCTTGGATAGAATTGACTCTGTCTGAGTCAATCTTTATGCCTCTTTTAGACACAATGTGTCTGAAAAGTTTCCCCTTCGTTACTCTAAAAACTAACTTCTTGGGGTTTAAGGAAATGCCATTCTAGTGGCAGCGTTCTAGCACTTGTTGCAAATGGCTCACATGGTCTGGGTGATGCTTAGAGAAGACAGTCAAGTCATCAACATAAACTATAATGAACTTACCCATCTCATCCTTGAAGGCAAGGTCCATTACTCTTTGGAAGGTGGTGCCAACATTTATCAAGCCAAAAGGCATCCTTTTATACACAAACATGCCCCAAGGTGTGGTGAAAGCAGTCTTATGCTGGTTTGCTTCACTAACTTTGACCTGATTATATCTTGAGAAGCCATCTAGCATTGATAACATCTCCAAGCCTATCACTGTCTACAACACTTGATCCATGATTGGCAAAGGATAATTATCCTTCAAAGATGGCTGATTCAAATTCCTAAAATCCACACAAAGGATTATTTCACCATTCTTCTTCCTTACAGGCACTATATTAGCAATCCATGTAGAATGATGGATTGGAAAGATTATCTTGGCATTTAGCATTTTTTGTATCTCAGATAAAATAGTACCTGATATTTTTGGATTATAATGCCTGGACTTTTGCCTATAAGGTGTTGAATCAGCCTTGAGAGGGATGTTGTGTCAAACTTCATTAGGCTAGAGTGATTTTAGGTCAGCATAGGAATACGCTAGGACATCCATGTATTCATTGAGCAAAGAGGTGAACTTGAAATACTCTTCAAGAGTATAACATTTCCTAATGTTCACCATCTTGAGGTCTTTCTTGGTTCCCAGATTTACTTGATCAAACTCTTGAGATGAGCTTGAATCCATTGGCTACTGTCTGATGAATCTATCATGCTTATCAAATAGCTTTTCAAGGGAAACTAAGCCTTTGAGAATCTTATTCCCTTTGAGTTGCAAGAACTCCTCACTTGTGTCTGCATTTGATTTAGGAGCTATTTCACACTTCTGAGGTTCACTACCTTCAAAATGCAACCATTCAAAGCTGTCTCTTTACTCTAGGAAGGCAATGATTTGGTTGTCATTGTTAAATACCTACCAATGACTAGTATTATCAAGTACACTTGGCTGAAATACTAGCTCAATCATGTACCTGTCTCCTTTGAAATCTGTGTGGGGGACCAAGAGAGTAGTTGAAACAACTAATGCATCTACTTGGTCATTGAATTCTCTGGGAACTGTAGAGATGCTAAAATCATCAAAGTCTTCAAGCTGGTCCCAGACTAGATTGTGGTAATGACACAATCTTTCATTCTTGGTTTGATACAGGTTCCTCACCTGACAAACCACTAGTTCATCATCTCCTTTAGCATGAAAGATATTGATGCCTTTGTCTCGAGCAGCTCTCAATCCAAGCAACAAAGACTCATATTCAGCTGTGTTATTTGTGTTGCTAAATTGTAATTTATAAGATGAGGGAAAAATATATCCTTGAGGAGATATTAACATAACCCCGGCCCCTGAACCAATGGAAGAGCAGCTGCCATCAAATTCAAGAATCCATACCTCATTTGATATTGATTTTCTTTTGGATTCTTCTTCATCTAGGGGTGGAGACACTTCCACACTTGCCTTGTGCTCAGCGAATTCCTTTGTTGTTCCAGCTAAATGCATTTCCAGGCTATCATATGTAGGAGCTTTATCAGATGTCTCATGAACTCCATCCATGTATAGAAAGTAGTTATCCATGACTGAAGACTCAAACATAATTTGAGCTTCAGGTGCTGAGGTCTGGGTAACCACATATTTTGCTCTCTTCTTAGAAAGCAGTCTCTTCATAACACCTTTGACTAGAATCCTCGCCTCTGATAAATCTATGCTCAATTCACCACTAACATCCCTACAAAAATTCCATCTGAGAAGGATGCCATATGATGCTGGGATGTCTGCTACCAAGATAGTCATCTTGATTCTTTTGTCTGGAAAGGTAGCAAACACAAATTGGGCATCTTTAATTTGTCCTAGTAAAGGCACTTACTTGTTCTCCATGGAAAAGCATCTACCAAAAGTTTTGGTCAATGTGAGGTCAAGGGATTTGGCCACTTTAGTAGGCATGACATTGTATAAAACTCCAAAATAAATGATGCAATTATTTAGCTGATGTCCATTTATCAACAATGAGACATAAAAAGGTTTAGTCCTACCAGGAGCAGTAGGGGGAGAAGTGACAAGGTTGTTCTTAGTGGGTGCATTCCTGGCAGGATCATGTGTCACTTTGGGAATTTCTTGCTCAACTGAGATGTTTTAGTTTTTAACACATTGAACTAGTCTGTCTAATTTCTCGAGATGGGACTACAAAAATTCAAATTGAGATATTTGAATTTTGGTTCTCTTTATATGGTCAATGATATCAAATGTCTGGAATGAGCTAGGAGCAGAGGATGGGAGTTCATCCTTTTGATTTTTGAAAGGGGGAGGACTGGATTACAAATTTGAAGTAGAAGGTGTAAGGGCATTTAGGGTACTTACCTTTCTCAAAATCATCAAGTCCTTTGGATAGAAAGGAAAAGTTGATCCCCGCTTAGCAATTGAAACTACTAGTTGAGGTCGCTCCTCTGCTTTCTCTTTATCAGCTTGTTGAGCTGATTGATTCTTGGCCTAGGTGAATACAACATATGACCCCTTAGATGCATTGCCTTCACTTTTGGGTTCATCCTAATAGTTCAAGAAACCAATATGGTAGTCACCAACTAATTCTTCTTCTTCCTCACTGAAGAGATTAACGTCATCTTTAGGATTTAACTTAGGCTGGAATGAAAAATCTGATTCAACTTCAAGATATCTAACTACTGAGTTGTTTAGAGGTGCTTCAAGGGTGAGGTTCCTCTGTGGAGGAGGAAGGTGGTTTTTCTATCCCTAATTCTTGGTAGCATTGCCTAGGTATGCCTAATTATAAAATGTCCTCTTGGGCATATCTCTATATGCAGGAGCAGATGACATGCCTTGTGCCATTTGCTTTTTGAGAGATAGCATTTCATTTGCTAGCTTTTGTACCATCAGGTCAGTGGTGACTGTAGGTGAATACTTAGAAGATGAAGAGGATTTACTTTTATTAGGGTCTCTCCTTATATTTCCTACCAAGATAAGGTCATCTTCTACCTCAGTAGCCAAGTCCTAAGCCACAACAAGGTCTATGTGTCTAGCCCATCTCAACAAGAAACTCACTTTAGGCAGTTGTGTGTTGATGAAGAAGCATTTGAGGTTCTAAGGTGCTGGCTAGGTGACCATGGGAATTTTGTGCCTCAGCTTGTCGAACCTGGAAATAAAATCCCTCATAGTCTCATGAGGCTCTTTCTTCATTTGAGTGAGCTGGGCCAGCAAGGCATGTGCATCTTCTACAAGCTTGAACCTGGCTTCAAATTTGTCTTTCAGAGTGTCCAAATCAATCACTGATCCATCTTGTAGGTGGAAGAACTAGTCTGCAATAGTGCCTTGTAGTGTCTCCATGAATAGGCTAACTGTTATGTCTTCAAATTCCACCCCTATTACACTGCAAGCTATGCTGAAAGCTACAATGTGTTCATCAGGATGAACCTTCCCATTACCAAAGAATTTGGGGAAATTCTTCCTTGAACTGTGTGGAAGCTCATGTAGAGGTGGAGTCAAATTTAATGGATTGAAAGAGTTATCCCAGGGGCCCTGAGACATGATTTGATTATGTAAAAGTGGGATCACTAATCCAAGTGGAGTGTGGATAGGCAAAGCTTGGCTAGCAGCAAAAAAAGAAGTTCTACCTTGTGTTGGTGGCCTGGTAGGGCTAGGAGGAAGACTCTAAGTTCATCTAAGGTGAGGTTATGGGGGAAATAACTCAAAATTACTCTACTACACCAACTCAAAAGTAGGGTCAATAACACCTTGGGATCTTTGGCCTCTGGTATAACATGGAGTTACCAGATTGTAGAATAAAAAATAGAAAAGAGCAGGATCTACTTCAGCTTGAAGTTTGAGACTTCAAACTATGCGTTTGATCTCCAGTAGAGTCACCAAAAACTATTGGGTGAATATTTTGTCAATCAACATACTGATAAATAAAATAGGTCTGATCAACCATAGCAGGAAGATTGGTTGGCTAGTTGTGCAAGTTTACTACATCAATAGGGGACAAATCTCTCTTCTCATCAAGGGGAGGTTCCCTATAGATACGTAAGAGCTATATACAATATAAATAAGTATAAAATAACTGGGGGTAGAATAAACCATCTATCTCTCTTATTTCAGAGATGATGCTCACAGACAAAGGAGAAAATCTTGGTGGAAACACTGAAGGCACTTCTCTTCTTTTAGAAGTGTTCTTGTAGGAAACAACAAGATTTTCTTTGAGGTGGTAAAAATAACTGGTGACAAAGAGCGCAGTAACTAGCAAGATGAAACATAACATAAAATTTCTACTTCAATTGCCCAAAGAGTATAACACAAAGGGTAATGGGGGCACAAAGTCATCCCATAATCCTCAACACAGAAAGAAAAGGAAAAATACATGCTGAAAACAATTGTGAAAGTGTAAAGTCTTCTCATAGTTGGCTTCAGGACACCTCCCTTTTTACCTTCACTAATTCTGCTTGTCAAATTAAATAAATAAGAATGCTTCTAGGAAACAGACATAAGAACAATTTCCTAAAGTAGCACAAGCCAAAATATCACAAAGTCTACAAATAACTTGCTTTCTCATTCAGATAAAATGAAATGAAATTACAATCTGAGCTCAAAGTCTCAGTCTTCTCCTTTCAAAATGGGCAGAGTTTCACTCTTGTAAAAATAAAAAAGTCCCCCTCAATGATATGAAAGATTACATTATATAGAGGCAGAGAGAGGCCTGGCGCCTTTTCCCATGGGGTGATCCATTCGGTGCATTAATGCCTTAGATGCATTATTGATTTTGTCATGTTAGAATAGGGTGGCTGATTTAACTGTGGTGTGCTGGTTCATCTCCTTTGTCTAATCCTTAGCATAAATCACTCATTCCATCACCTGCTAGCCATGTAATTGTCTATTCTACCTTTATCTCAAAGGGGACAAATAGATGGCATTTTCAATGTTTGGAGGCCCCACATATTTACTTAGTGAACTGCTTCACCTATTGGAAATAACTCCTACTGAGTTTTCCTCTTTGTCTTTTCCTTCTCTATGTCCCAGCCTTAGGCTCTTTATTTGCATCTGGGTTCACCTTTTGAGTCTGCAAAAATCAATAGACAATTATAGCCAATTTGGCATTCATGGGTCTTTCCTGGATTTAAGTTTAATGGCTAGCTAGGCACTCTAAATTTGATGTTCGTGGGCCTGCCATTCTACTGTGATATGGGTGAGGACACGTGGCAACATCCATGTCTTTTAAATAAGCTTATCAAAATAAGCTTTGAAATTGTTAAAGGCTGGAGGCATAGATGCAGACATGTGGCAGTTTTTGCTGCAGTAGGATGGGACACATGGCATGTTCTACTCTATGAAGCTTCATTTTAAACTATCTTGGTGCATGACACTTGGAAGCTTTCATTACACTTTTGAGGCTTGACCTTTCCTGAAGGGAACTTGCCCTTCAAGATCTCAAATAGGGTCCATTTTATGTGTCAAGTGTCCCTCTGCAAGTGTCTCCATCCTTTTAGATCCTCCCAGTGGCCTTCAAGCTTTTCATCTTTGATGGGCTGTTGGTCCCTTTATTTCCTTCAGATAAAATGTCTAAAGGAATTCCTTCAGACAATTTATCTAAAGGAATTCACCTCCCTTTGATTTTATGTCTTTGCATTTGTGTGGGGACATCCTGTGACACGTGGCATCTTCCACCTCTTCTTACTGAAACATTTCGTCATTGACACTTGGTGCTTTCCACCCTCAGGCTTTTACAACACCATAAAAATGTTTGGGGCTCAGTTAGGCTCTTGTGGATGATGACACTTATCAGCCTCCACTGATATTTTTAAGGGACAGGTGGCAACTTCTGCCACTTCCCAAAATAAAGTATAATGGGCTTAGTTGATGACACTTGGCAGCATCCACTTGACTCTTACTTTTGCATGTGATTCTTTCCTTAATTGGGGCAGCCTTAAAACTTTGAACCCATGAACCATTGAACTTTGAAGTGGTTTAAGGTTCAACAGTTTATTCCATTTATTTGGCTAAACCCCTTTGATATCCTTTTGAACCAAATGCATGGAACCTCTTGATTGTTAAACCTGTTGAATCGATGAACCAAAATGGTTCAAGGTTCAACGGTTCAATGGTTTGAGCCTTTAAAACTCGTTAAGTGCTTGAAGCTATGGAACCTTTGAAATGGTTGAAATTTGAACCTTTGACAAATGTGCCTAGCTCTTGCTGATGACGTTGAACCTTTGAACCCGCTAATCCCTTTACTAGAAAATCTTGAAAAATGAGGAATTTGAAAGCTTAGAACAAATTTTTGTAAAGGGAAGAGACAATTTTGGTCTTTCAGGGCCAAAATAGTTCATATGTTGTCCCAAAAATGAGAAGTCATTTTTTGGGGACAACACGATGTATACACCATCACACAACAAAACCATCAAGGATTGGTATTAATCTTCACACCTTGGGTCAGCGTACGATACTAATGTATGAAATGTCAATTTGCTAGCCTAATGGGCTCCTAGTTTACTCTAGGTGCACAACTAGAGTAGTAATCTAGACTAAGGGAACAAATCCCAACACTTATATTACTCCACTAAATAATCCCTCCAAACTTATGTTATAAAAAAATGGAAACTATGTGGATGTTCATATCATTCTTATCTTGTTTAGAATGAGCATGTGACCATTCTACACAAGATTGCAATATTAATTTCAAACTGGTAGTATTCCATTAAAGAATCCCCCTAAGCTTGTGTTATAGAATATTGTATGTTTATATTATTCTTATCTTGTTTAGAATGGGCATGTGCGCATTCTACACAAGATTGGAATACACTATCAAACTACATACTGACAGTACTCTACTAAAGAATCCCCCCAAGCTTGTGTTACAAAAAAATGGAAACCATGTGGATGTTGATATCATTATTATCCTATTTAAAATGGGCATGTGCCCATTCTACATGATTGGAATACTATCAACTACATACTGGCAATATTCTACTAAAGAATCCCCCAAACTTATGTTACGAAATATTGGTTAGATTATTGGATGTTTATATTATTATTATCATATTCAGAATGGGAATGTACCCATTCTAAACAAGATTAGATTAAAATATCAAATGACATATTGGTAGTACTCCATTGAAGAATTTATTGTGGCCAAAACACCCCATTTTTGTGGAAATGGGGGACCCCTCAAAAATTTATCAGAACCAATGTTCTTAGGTCCAATCTGTTATTCTAACTGGCTTTGTTTGAACCCGGTCCTTAAAATATTACATCACCTTGATTTTTCAAATCAATGTCATGCATTATTTATTTTATGACTAAGGTGAGCTTCTCATTTTAAGGATTTGTGGAGCTAACCTTGTAAGTTAGATTTTGAAAGAAGATCCTAGATTCTTATTTATTTCTCAAAGTAGTAGACCCAATGCCCTTCATGACAAATCAAAATATTAATGGTATCCAAGTAAGTTATTAGTGTATTGGGAATCCTTTCATTTATAAATAAAGAGACACCACGTTGAAAGCTATCAAAGTGGCTAGTTCCCTAAACTTATCAAAAATGTCAGATCTTAGGAGACCCTGACCCACTCAGAAGGTGCCATGTTGCATAGCTAGACATATGAGTAAGTGGACATATAAGACCCCATAATAGTAAAAATGGAGTAAACATGGAATAAAAGGACCAATCAAAGAATGATAGTTGTCCCTAAGTGACACCTTACCCCTCCTAAAGGTATTACATGAGGTACAAAGCTATGCACAAGTGCCAACTATTAATATGACTGACAATAAGTGAATGACACTTGGCATAAGGTAGAAGTTAAGAGGGGGGCCTCAAATATATGTGATCACATGATTACCACACATTAGCCATTTTAAAATAGAAATCTGAGCTTTATTAGATAATTCTAAAATGTCACATCCCCATTGCTAAATCTGGTTGGTAGTGGAGGGTCATGAATACTGAATTTAACTCTAGATTGGGAAATAAAGAGAAGATACCTAACCATCAACTCAAATTTAAATTCACATAAAGTGAGCTACCAAATTCCATTAATAAAAGGGATGAGTGTGTAATTTTATAAAGATCCTAAGGAAATATCACTAATAGTTATTGTTGTATACCCTTTGAGTAATTCAATTCCTTATTTTCTAAATCTTGTCATGTGCCCCTGCATTTATTTCCTCCTTGAATTCAATACCTTTATATTGGCCTCTATCTTACTACATTAGTCTCATCCTCCTCAAACCATAATATTGATTCCAAGTATTAGGATACCCTATTCCTATAAGGTTTGACTTAGTTAAAGCACTATAATTATGTGTTTAAATCAATTGAATAAGTACATAGGGATTTGGCTGTGATGATGATGAAAAGGTAAAATTTGAGGATGCCCTTTGGGCTTAAAAAAAAAATGGTCTTCATAGGATTACATCTAAAATAGAGATGTTCCCATGCATTGACTTGTTTATAAACCTAACCTCCATCCAATTGTATGATAAATCCCATGATTGGGTGTGCTTGCCCAAATTTTGACACTAGATCACTAACATCTCAAAGAATGCCTATAAGGCATATTGCTTTCTCCTAGATTTAACCTTCTATTATAATGCTATGGTGGTGAAGACTTAGATGAAAACCTTATAAATATATGAAGTCCTATAAGATTGGGCTGAAAACTCAGATGCCAAGTGGGTCAACAAGGAGGACATCAATGTATACACAATCTATACCATTCGGGAGGAGATATAGGTGGGTTTGATTTTGCTGAACCAATTATTCAGAGTTTAGGGTAGCCTATACGCTACTGAATTATGGGCACCCATCCTCCATATGATACTAACTAGATCCAAAGTTATAGACATGAGAGGGATGATCAACTTCAATTTGGTTAATGTCATTGTGGATGCCCAGGCAGGATGGAATTTCTGCATGATGAGATACCTTATAGATGTAGTCTGCAAGACACTTTTAAGGCATTCAATTTTAATATGTGGGTTCTTAGTGGTTCAATGATAAATGTAGTCATTTACAAAATATATGGCCACTAGTACCAAAACCACATTTGGGACATCTATGAGCACTTATACCTGGTGGTATACAATGTGATCAACAAGGCCCCAATGCCATGTTTATCATAGGAAATTTGAGATTTAATTACAACCATTAGATATTATTGGTACTAAAGTGAGTACTCCATGATTCAAATCATGGGAATCCTCAATTAGACACTCCAATTACCATACTTAATCTCAAAATCCTTGGTAGAGTAAGAGATCATGTACTAACTGATGGATGTTATTTGTGGCTTTTGCACAAGCCTCCAACATAAGGCCTACCTATTGCTCCTAATATCCAATAGGCACCATGTTTACAAGGATTTCCCTCCCCTCTAGAAAACGGCATCTAGGCAAGACTCCTTCATCCTAGGGAGAGATGAGATTTGATATTGGAACCCTAAGGGTATGAATAGGGCTCATTTGATGAGGTATTCATCCTATCTCCATAGACACCTAAAACTGGCTGTCGGTAACATCCAATCAGGGTTTTGTCTAATTTCCACCCAAAATGCACAATTTAGCCTAAAAACACTAAAACATGCTAAATGAGTTGAAATTGATATATTTAAGTGCTGATTTTGGCTAGGGTATTATTAAATGGGGCAATGCAATTTATGGGTTTTGATCAGATCATTTTGAGTCAAAATGATAATTTTTCACCTAGGTGCTCTAGATTGCTCTTTTCTATAAAATTTATTGCACAATACATGTGCATTTGTTATTTTTTCTTGGTAATATCCTAAATGGGAATACGGTTCTAATACATCTAATATTAACTTTCAACTCCAATCTAATCAATTTTTGGACCAATAACAAGGCATTCAGATTAATTTGAGTAATTTGTGCATAATGTACTTAATCATGCTTAAGAGATAATTAAACCAAATTAGAGCTTAATTAAGAATTCCATGGAAACTTGTGGAATACTTGTTTTTATAAATAAATATTGAATATCTACATCATCAGGTGACCTCATTTCTTAAGAAGACATCCCTCGGCCATAAATGCCACAAATATCAAGATTCATGCCTCCCATGCCTCATCAAAGCCCTCCATACCTCTTAATTGCTCCTCTATCCCAAATATTTATGAGCATATTTATCAATTTTAATTGAATAATTGGATTAATCCTTAGACACACATATCAATCTTGAGAGGGATGGTTCAGGTTGATTCTACCTATTTGCAAAAATCTATCATGAAGATCATTTCTAAACTATTTTAGTTCAAAGTTATTATGCTCAAATATCTTAAAAAATTCTTGATAATGTAAAGTTATAATGCACAAATGATTCCAAAAGCTATTACAATTAGTGTTAGCATGCCAAATTGATTCCAAGCCAAGCCAAGCCAAAGCTAAAGGTGTCAAGGAGAGATGGAGGCAACTAAACTTCCATTGATGAAGATTTCATGAGCATAAGCTGAGCAAGCCACTACAAAAAGAATTTGGAGCATCTAAAGAAGGTGAAGGATTCTTATTTTTCTTTACTTTTTAGTTGTTCTTTTCATTTATTTTTGTTATTAAGCTCACCCTAGTAACTAGGCCTAAAGATGTATGCTAGTTAGTGTGTTTTTATCAATTTGTTTTCATTTTGGGACTAACACAATACTAATATCCTCTTCTTAGTCAAATTCCTAGTTCACATAATGGCACACCTAATGGGATCAGATGCATCCCACACATGAAGAATATCATTATGCAACTTTAAAATCTTCATTTGGATCATTAAAACTCTTGAAATCTGATTTTCTAACTTTGTTTTGCCATTTTTATTTGTCATGGGTTTACACAGTAACCGTCATCGGTTAGTAAAACCATCATCGGTTAACATAGCCATCATCAGTCACTATTGATATAACCATTGTCAATTAGTATAACCATCATTAGTTAATAAGTTTAATTGTCATTATTTGGTAGAAATGATGCCAGTCACTGTGTTTTAAAAAAAAAATAGAAACTTGAGAGCTAATAGGCCATTTTAAAATGCTTGGTTTGGGATCATACATACTCTATTTTGGATGATTTTTTTTTAAAACCACATGTTTTTTCTTAAATTTTTAAAATTTGACATTAGTTTAAATTCAAGTTTCATATATTTTTCACAAAATTTTGAAAATATATTTATAATGTTTCTAATCTAACATATTTGCTTTTGGGGTGACGCCTTAAGGGTAGATAGGTAACTAGCAGACTTAGAACTTGTTAAAACATGCTATTAAGACATTTTTGGCATGATTTTAAAATACAGTAGGAATCTTGTTTTTGGTGATTAATTAAACATTTATGTGCTTAAGTGAATGTTTTCATAAGTTAGGCTTTCAAAGTTCACAATCTTAAGACCAAGGGGTCAAATGAACATCACCCAATCTTTAGAATTTGGTGCTTAAAAATGAACTCATCTTTCTAAAAGTTTTTGGTATTTAATAGTTGCTTGATCTAATTTTTTTTATAAAAGAGAGGTGTGTTGCATGTATGATCTTCTATTTGTCCCCTTTAAGGAACCCTTGGAATTAAAAATGCCATCCTTATTACAAAAATCCTAGTCTAAGGCTTAGAAAGAATGTCATCTAAAGCACTCCCAAAAAACTCGTCAAAGTTTGGGTGACCTTGAAAATGACCTTAAAGTCTTTCTATTAGTCTTTTATTTTATGCAAACTTGGATTGCAAGGGGGAATTCATCACCTACCATGAGTTCTTTAGGGAAGCTTTGACTCGAGGTTTCACCTCTTGGCACTGACTTCATTTGGATCCATATTAGAGTTGCACATGGGACATATTTTCACTTTAGACATCACACTACACTGAGTGAACAACAAGATGTAGTGGTTGTAAAAAGGACTAGAATTTTTTGAAACAATCCAACTTCTAAAAACCTAAAATCCATGCTTATCTTTGGCCCATTGGATGTGAAAGTCTTGTGTCACTAATTCCCCTAGAAATGTTTTAAAGCTTTCTAGTTTATTCAACCCCATATTTCCATACCCTTGATAGGATTTGGATGATTATTCTTAGTGTATTTTTGTCATTTATTTTTGCTTGGTATGTTTTGAGACTAAAACTTGTTTTTTATTCATAAACCATGTCAAAATAATGTATTTGAGTTGAGGAGGGTAGAGTTATGCTACCTAAATCATGTCAAACCATTTTGCCTTTGAGTCTTTAAAAAATAACATTGACCACATCATTAGAGCATGATTACACCATTAGGATACTCAATTTATTTCAAGACTTGTTTACATTGTGCTAAAAACTATTTGTTTCAAACCATGTCACATCATTGATTTGGACCTTTGTCTTGTGCCGTCATGTTGTCTGATTGTCTAGCTTGTTTGGTCAAATCCTAGTTTTCAACATTGAGTTTTCAATTAATCTTGTTAAGTTTGGTTCTAAACATTTATTGGTTTTTGTTTAAGCATCAAATTGGTGGGGTCAATACATAGATCTTTCTCTTTTGGGTTGCATAACTTCAGTTAATTGATTACCCAAATTTGAACACTATTAATGGTTTATTTATTTAATGGATATTCTCATAATCATTTGTGCCTTTATTTGGGAAAGCACAATATTTTCTTCACATGCCTTTTGCCTCATGCCTTATGCTAATTTATCATGTTTATGTTTTATTCTATTTGTGAGGTTTATGTCAAAGTTTTTTTCAAACTCGTTAGATTAAATTCACATCAATCCTTTATTTCAATACTAGCTTTTGTTGCCATTTGGCCAAAAAGTCCTAGCATATGCCTATTTGTTTGAGCCTAGTTTTTGACTCCATGTTTGGACAAAAGACCTAGTAACTCAACTTTTCCCTTTCCTAGTTTAGACCTTGTTTGGAACACTTTGACCTAGACCTTTGACATGTTTGTTTTTATTCAGATGCTTGACCTTTTGTGCATATGACATTTAACATTAGACATTTGATGTTAGACTATTTTATTCCAAGTATCAACATAAATAATTTTGGAGACACAACTCCACTTTCATACCACATTGGAGATACAACTCCACTTTCAACCAAGTCAAACCAAGTTTGAACCATTTGTTTCTACTCATTTTTTGCTATTTACATTCAGAAGAAAGAAGAAACTAAAGTTAAATGGTCAGGGGTTTATACGTTATCTGGATTAAGTTGCGCACCGTATCTAGATGTTGTAGGAGCTCCTCTTTGGCTATGGAGGAAGACACCTATAGATAAGAAAGACTTAAATAAAGAAAATGTTAGATAAATATATGGTGGACTACCAAGTGACACGCTCGGTCTCAAAAGCATAAAGCTTCGTGAGGGATGACAGTCCACTATTTATGAAAAATAGTGTTGTATAAAAGAAATGGTTAAAGACTAAGAAAGAGAAATAAAGATAACATGTACCTGTTCTCTGCAATCAGTCTACCATAGTCACTGACATCGGTAGTCCTACTGGAATTGGTTGGTCAATATGTTGGCGTTGGTTAGTCAATATGCCGATGTTGGTTATGCTGCTGATGTCAGTAGGGGCAATGGGCCTTGGATGGGTTTTAGGGTTATGTCTATGGTCGACAGAGGAGTCTGGGAGTTTAAGGGTCTGTGCAGGGTTGCAAGATAGTGAATAGGGTCTGAGAGGGGGAAAAGGTAGAGGGTAGGTATGAAAAGAGGGTAAGGATAGGAGGAAGGCTTTTTAGCCTTTCTACATAGGAAGCCAGGTTTGGTTGATAGTATTTAGAAATAATAAATAGAAACTAATTACTAATTTATTCTAAATTATTGAAATGAAATAGAAGAATACTTAGCTCTGTTAATGAAGAACTAAGGGTGTTAGAATGC
The DNA here is from genome assembly GCA_037957365.1 of Torreya grandis. Classification (NCBI taxonomy): domain Eukaryota; kingdom Viridiplantae; phylum Streptophyta; class Pinopsida; order Cupressales; family Taxaceae; genus Torreya; species Torreya grandis. The sequence goes on along the minus strand of JARHVA010000597.1, from coordinate 1,384,861 downwards.
ATATTCTTATTGTGGCTGATGTCAAAGTCCTCGTGCAATGTTCCAATCCAATCTTTGGAGTGATTTCTGTAGAGTTTTTATAGCTAGGTGAGCGTTAGTCAAAGTCTGATGCTTGGTCTCAGAGTGTGCACATCCACGTCCAAGAGTCCAGGTGGAAGAATTTAGATTTTGGGAAGAGAGAGATTAGATTTCTGATTTGAGGGGGTCAATGCAAGGTTAGAACCAAGCTTAAGTAACTAACGTCGGTGATCCTGCCAGCGTCAGCCGATAGTTGACCGACGTTGGTGGCTAGAGAATGGGTAAAAGGGCTATTTTTAGCCCTTTGCCCATTCTTCCATCTGCCAAGTGCATTTGCCATTGGAGAACGGTTAAAATATGGGGTTATTAGGCACGAGTGTTGAGGTGGTTAGGATTTAAAGGACTTAGTCTTAGGGTGACTCATAGGGTAGGAAATGGTCTTAGGGTGAGGTGTCCAAGGTGAGGTGTCTAAGGTGAGGTGTCTAGATGATGTCATTAATTTAAAATAAATATTGGTGTTTATATTTGCCCCTTTTTGTCTTGTTGGTTGTTCTGATGAACTGCAAGACAAAAATAGGAGTAGGTTGGTTGTCCCAGGTATGGGATGAGGTATTCCCCCTCAAAGCGGGAATCGAGAGAGGGTAATCTGAAATCAGTTGCCAATTTGATAGGTAGTGGATGAGTATGGTGAAGCTGGAGTGTGAATGATGCAATAGTTGAGATTGTGCGTATACCACTTCACATGATAGATAGGTCAAATTATCACAGGCAAGGTCAAGGAGTGTTAAAATCAAAGTAACCAGTCCCTAACTTTTAGTCTTAGCTAATTGGGTTAAATGATCAAAGCTGTAGCTCCAATGGTCATCGTGTTCCAAGTATCCTGGGCTTAGGAAGTGCTCCTGGAAAACATGAAAATGTCACACATATTGGGGATCAACTTGGGCATGATTTGACAATACGTGTGAGGGTCGTAATGTGGGGTGCATATAATTTACTAATTATTCGTGAGGTAGCATATATGCAATCAAAACAACCAAGGCAAAGTTGTCTCGAAAGTGGTCGTGGTTGGAGGAGATAGTCATGATCTCCAAGGTCATTAGTCGAGTCGAGTTGAGATATAAGAGATCTCAAGTGTTGTTGGTTGTGGTATGGGAGATGTGTGTGATCTCCAATGTGCCCCATGAGAATTTAAAGGTGACTTTTGTAGTGTCAGGGCTGGTTGTTTAGTCATGGTTAAAGGTTAAATAGTTGGTTCATCAAGTAGATGAATAAATGAATGGCCGATGTCATTAGGGAGATGAATGGGTGAATGGTCGAGCTAACCCTAGAAGACTTCATGTCAACTGAGTGCTGCCTACATAGCCCTTATTTTAAGGGCCTCAGGCCAATGTAGTTCTCCCCAAAAGGGAAGAAGAGTCAAAGTGGTTGATAGGTTGTTGTGGTCAGATTAGGGTTGTTAGCATTTCCCATATGTGTGATGGTATATGTTTAAAATGATGCGTGTATGATGATGTTATAGCCTTTTCTATATTGTGTGATGGTGTATTCTGTAACATTGGTTATGTGGTTTTTCATCTCTAGCAATTTTCCATATTAGTGATGGTGTATGCCAAAAATGAAATGAGTATATTTATGCTTCAACAAATTTCCATATTAGTGATGGTGTATGCCAAAAATGAAATGAGTATAGTTTAGTTGATAGTTTCCATGTGTATTGTTTTCCATAGAAACTAATGTGAATGGGCTATGATAATTTATATAACACAAATTTGTATTTATATTAAATAAATCATGATGTCATGTTAGTGGTTATAAAAAGGTTTTGGTTTGATTATAAAATATTTTGGTTTGGTTGTGACGAAGATGTATAAGAAGTGAAAGACGCATTGCTCTTTCATTGACAAGGACCATAACAATGGTATAGATAGGGTTTTTTGCAAACAAAATCCCTATTCATGCATTACGTCATTGACCATTGATTTATGTTAGAGAAGTATTCGAATCACTTGACATTAAGTGAGCTCAAAATTTCTTGAGTATGTTGGGGTAATAGGTATGATTATGTGATATGTCAGGATAGGGTAACCTTTTTTTATCAAGGATAACTTTGCCCTTTTTATAGGTAACCCTAAGAATGACTATAGGCAAGTCCATGACTTTAATATCTTGTAGACTGATCAATGCGGGGAGTCTACTTGGGGATGTTGTTTTGTTTTGTGGTCATGTGAAGCTGATCAACATGAGAAGCTTCTGAGAGGGTGCTGTGTATGTAGCAAAATTTAGGCATAGCCATCCTTCGAGAGAGTGATCTATATTCTGCTTTATATGTTTTGATGTCTGTGAATAACTATCCTTTAAGGGAGTAGTCTATTAATTATAGCAATTATGCAGCTGTCCTTCGAGGGAGTAGTCTATATTTATAATTTATGACTTTTGGTAGGCATCCCAATTTTATGTTTTGTTGGTTGACTAAACATTTAGCCATAGACTAGACTATAGAGGTTTAAGGGTTCCCTTTTATTAGGACAAAGCATTCATGCTTTACAAAAGGGTTGAAAGGAATAGGAATGAGGAGGATGGGGAGTTGCTCAAGGGATGAGCTCAAGTTAACCATCAAGTGAATGATTACTTGATTAACAATAAAATGGTTGAAGATGTGATGCATTAAGGGGCTCAAGTTCTGGTTGGATTTCAAGAGAAGACAGATGATAAGTGCCTAATCTATGCATTATTATGTAAGGTCTGAGCCAATTAGGAGCTAACTTGCTCCGTTTGCTTCGATCCATATTGGTCACGTTTTGTTATCTTTGAGGATGAGATCTCTAATTTTGAAATCTCGCTCTTTTAGATTTTTGTTGTAGGCATGTTTTGGTCGATGTTGGAAGTGATGTTGGTTGGTATGTTGTTGGCATTTGATACAACGCCAAACATAGTCCTTGCAGTCTTGGTTAAGAGTGGGCGAATAATAGCCCAGGTGGAGGATGCACTTTGCAAGCGAGTTACCACTGAAATGTCCCCCACAAATCCCATCATGGATGTGTTTGATGACATGAAATGTCTCAGTGGAGGTTAGACATTAGAGAAGGATGCCGTCGAGACCTCATTTGTAGAGAAGACCCCCTAGCATGGTGTAGTGAGCAGTACTCTTGATAAAAGCCCATCATCTATTACTAGAGAGGTTAGGAGGGATGATAAAATATGTTAAGTAGTCAACAAGTCATTTATACCAAACATCATGTGGACTAGAGAGGTTAGGAGGAATTTCCCCTAGAGATGATGGTTGAGATGTGCCCAAGATAGAAATCTTGGGTTTTGGTTGTTGAGAAGGCTTGACGAATGGATATGTCCAAGGTGTAGAAGCCTAGTCTTTTCCTTTATTTTTTAGGGTTTGGGACCTGGTATCAACATTAATAGTGTTGATTTTGAATAAAGGGGGAGAAGGTGGTAGAGGGACCATAGTCTTGTGTTGAGATCTTGATTTAGGTGAAGAGGTTTGTGAGGCATGGGATGGTGTCAAATGTTTGTTGAAAGGGTGGTCAAGAGGATTCTTGATGAAAGGGGTGTCTTTTTTTAAGTGTTGATGAATGACAACCTTAAGAGCGCAACACTTTTTAGCATCATGCCCAGGTGTATGATGGTACGCACAGATTTGAGTGTCATCGAATCAAGATGGTTTTGGTCCAAGAGGTTGGTATGGTTTAATGGGCGGGAGTGTGATGCTATAAGATTGTAACAATTGGTGTACCAGCAAAGCATAGGAACCCGCTAATGGGTCTACACATTTTGTTGCAGTAGGTGTTGACAACTTCTATTTAGGAGTTGTAGGAGGAGTTTGTCATACCATATTTTTAGTTGGTGGTGTTACCACACGTGTAGATGGCATTGTCTTGATGAGAGGTGGTATGTTTGTTGGAAGAAGTATGTGTTTGATGGGTAAAGGGAGTAATGGAAGCAATTTGTGTTTGTTAGGTGTTGGAGTAGGGAGCATTCCTATTAAGGTGGAAGGGTGTGGACCCAAAATATAGGGTAATGGTGATGGTGGGGGAGGAGTTCTCTGACGTGGTTTAGCAGCCTTCTTTAGTTTAGTGTGAAGAATACTATTGCATGGGGCAAGGTTCAAATCTAGCTTCACTTGTGGGTGAGTGAGGTTTGATATAGGGTGAACACTAAGAGATTTAATCTGTCTCAGCATGATGGATGCTTGTGAGGGTTTGGGTGATTGTGAGAGCAAAAAAGTGTTGGACGCAGTAATCACGGGCCAAAGGTGAGAGATAACCATTACTAGATCTTCCTCGACTAAAGTGGGTGAAGTGACAAGTTCTTCTCTCGGTGGAGAAGGGACTAGAGAATGTGGCTCTTCAAGTGGATAGAGTGTAGGGAGGATCATGCTTTTGACGTGTGGTCTAGGAGTGGGGAAAGTATGATCCCCCATTGATGATAAGAAGGATGAGGGTGAGGCCACCAACGTTGGTGCCACTAAAACATCCTCCAATATGGGAGAGGTCAAAGTTGACTCTCTTACGTGTGAAAGAGGAGTGGATGAAGGACTATCCTCCATTAGTGGAGGATAAATAGGAGAAGAAGGCTCTTCTACCCATGGTGGAGAAATGGGTTGACTGACCTCTTCAGACTGTGGGAGAGGTTGGTTAGGAATAAAAGGAGAAACCATGTCAACCTTGCATATATTATGCTCTTGAAGGTCATCGGCCATGGTCTGAATGTTATTCTGAGTTGGGGGATGGTTAGGAAATGGTTGTCTAAAGATATCTATGTTTTGGTTAGCTGGCATGTTTGGGTTATCCAAAACAAGATCCCCTTTGTCTAACATATCTTGAATAATGTTCTTAAAGGTTTTGCAATTATCTATGTCATGACCTTTGACACGATGATAATTACAAAAGTCATTTTCCCTATACCATGCAGGGATAGCTTTTGAGGAGTCAAATTAGGGTGGTCAAATTTGAGGGAGATTGAGGACCCCCTGCTTGACTAGTTTATCCAACACGAAAGCGTATGATTCTCTTATTGGAGTGTATTAATGCTGTACATATTGTTGTTGAAATTGTCTTGTGATGTATTCTGATGTGGAGGGCTCAAATTAGCTAGTTATGGTAGAGGATGATGACCTAAGTACCACAACATTTTTTGATCCCTTAGATTTGGAGTGGGAAGAAGAAGATTTGGAAGATGAAGGGTCATTATATTTTGCATTGGTATTTTTACTACGCAACTTGACCCTATCTTCTTTGACCGCACAGAGTTTAAGCTTTCGGGCCATGGTGAAAGCTTCGTCAAATGTGTAGAATTTTTGAACTCACAAAGTGGATGAGATGTGCTTGGCACATGCTCTTGAAAAGAGCTCAATGAGCTCAAGTTGAGGTAATGACAAGGAGAGTTGGTTGATCAAACCTCTCCAACAGGCAATGAAGTTAGCTATTGACTCATCACCAAATTGTCTAATAGAATATAGGTCTGTAATGGAGACCATCTTGGTGATGTGGATTAAAAAGTGGTCGAGGAATAGTTGGGCGAGTTGAGTGAAAAAAAAGAGAGAATGACTGGTAATAGAGCTATACTAGTCAAGGGTGGCACCAGAAAGTGACATGGAAAATGTGCGAAGTAATAATGCATCATCATGTGCTATAAGGTAACAAGCATGTCTAAACACTCGTAAATGTTGTTGTTGATCCTCTTTACTCTAAAAGCAAGTAAATTTGAGGAGTTCCCACTAGTTAGGTTATGGTATAATAGGCACCGAAGGGTGAATGGGTTCATTGTAGATTTGTTCATATGAAAGAACATTGCTTGAACCAGAAATAGATGTCTCAAGGTTAGACATCTTATCCATAAGCATCTTAATTAGATCAGCTGATGGATTGGCAGGAGGGGCACCCCCTAGGTTGTAAGGTACTTGGAAGGCATTTGGAGGGGTGTATGACATACTAGGTTGCGTTTGTATAGGCACACCATATTAGTCATTCATCATAGGGACTGATGTTGAGGTTAAGGGGGCTTATGTCATGAAGTTAGAGGGCACAAATTGACTAGATGTCGCCAAAGATGGTTGGATGGTGGTGACACTATTTGAAGGATAGGTGGTCACTCTCGTATCTATGGGTGAAAGAGTGGGTGGGATAGAGACAATCAAGTTTTGAAAAGGTGTCAAACTTGGTTGAATTGTTTGTAGTTGAGGGGGTACAGAAACCTCGATGGAGGTAGGTCTAGAAATGGACGGGGAAGCCAAATCTTGAATATTGGCCATGGTCAGGTTACTAGTCAAGGCAATAGCTTGAGTGACCATAGGTTGGGTAGTGGATGTTGTTGATATCATTACTACTTCAGTTAAGGAAGTTGGCATCCCAAAAATAGGATTACCCGAAAGATCTCACATTTGGATTCTAGCGAGATAGTGTTGGAGAGCCTTGACATTATGGTCAAGGAATCTCTCAAAATTTTGATCCCCTTCAGGAAAAATTAGATGTCAATTTGGGGTAGATTGGATAGGAGTATGCTCAGTGTCTGAAGTATACTCCATTAAGGGACTTGGTATGAAGGGCGAAGGTGGAAGTGGTTGTTGACTCATGTGGTCAACAAGAGTTTTGGCTTGAATATGTGTCAAAACCATTTTAAGACAAAAAGGGTTTCAGGTTCCAAAAATTGTATATTTTAGTTTCAAAAAACCAAAATGTGTGTTTGATAGAAAAAAAGTTGGGTTATGAAAATGTGTGTATTTTGAAAAGAGAATTTGTTGACAGTGACTGATGTCGATGGAAAAATCGATGTCGATTATGAAAATGTTGCCGACGTCGGTGGAAAAAATGATGTCAGTGAAGATTAGTTGCTGGTGATAGTTGAAAAACCTATGTCGGTGTCTATAAGTTGCCAACATCGGTAGAAAAACTGATGTCGGTGTCTGTGTGTTTCTAGAAACTCAAAAAATTGAAAGTTTTTGGAATAAAGAAGAAATTCTAAGTTGTTTTTAGGCCTCAGAATGATGCAAACTTACTAGCTCAAAAAAATTAGATAAAAAAGCAAAATAAATGATGGCAAGCAACCTCTAAATGTTAAATTCCTAAGAATAAATTTTAGACTCGTGGTGGCTTATGCCTTAGAAGAATATGTTTGGGAATTGGGCTTTTAGAACGGGTCCTAAAGAGGAAGTCTAAGGCTAGTTTTGGGTTATGTTTTGGTGCTAAAAAATCTATGTTAGGCTCAGTCCGTGGCCTAGTGCTGGGGCTTACTTCCTTCACTTCACGAACCCAGAGCCGAGATGGGCCGCTTAGCCAATATATACTTTGCCTATAGTTTATACTCTGCCAAAGAACAGAGTGGGTTCTCCTCTTGGTGGTGAAATCCAAGTAGGATCGCTAGGTAGGGTAAGGTATCTGCTAGGTGATGAAATCCTAGTCGGGCCTTGTCTTAGGTAAGTTTAAATGTTTGATTTGATTGTGAATGTGGTCTGGTTGTGTAACATATGTGCACTGCGATTTATTCATAATGCTGTTTAATTACTAAATGAGAGGGCTAAATATGCATTCAAGCAAGAATGAAATGCAACAATTTTTAACCCAAATTGAAATGTTTTGTTCAGATGCAAACAAGCAGAGAAAAGGTTTAAGAGCATGAATTTTCACTACTCTAAGATGCAGGAAAAAAGTGACAAGAAGAAAAAGAAAGATGTTCTTTTTAACTTGTGCTTATGATTTCTTTTCAAAATAAAGAGATAGAAGAAGGATGCAAGAAGAGAATCTAATGCATCTATATGAAAGTTTGCTTTTAAGAAGAATGAACCCAAGGAGAACTCTAGGTGTCCCACCAGGCGTGCTAGAATGTTTCTACTTGTTTTTTGCTATTTACATTCAGAAGAAAGAAGAAACTAAAGTCAAATGGTCAGGGGTTTGTACGTTACCTGGATTAAGTTGCGCACTGTATCCAGACGTTGTAGGAGATACTCTTTGGCTGTGGAGGAAGACACTTGTAGATAAGAAAGACTTAAACAAATAAAATGTTAGATAAAGATATGGTGGACTGCCAAGTGACACGCTCGGTCCCGAAAGCGTAAAGCTCCGTGAGGGATGACAGTCCACTATTTATGAAAAAGAGTGTTATATAAAAGAAATGGTGAAAGACTAAGAAAGAGAAATAAAGATAACATGTACCTATTCTCTGTAATCAGTCTACCATAGTCGCCAATGTTGGTAGTCCTACTAGCATCAATTGGTCAATATGTTGGCATCGGTTAGTCAATATGCCGATGTCGGTTATGCTGCCAATGTCGGTAGGGGAAATGGGCCTTGGATGGGTTTCAGGGTTATGTCTGTGGTCGACAGAGGAGTCTGGGAGTTTAAGGGTCTGTGCAGGGTTGCAAGATAGTGAATAGGGTCTGAGAGGGGGCAAAGGTAGAGGGTAGGTATGAAAAGAGGGTAAGGATAGGAGGAAGGCTTTTTAGCCTTTCTACGTAGGAAGTTGGGTTTGGTTGATAGTATTTAGAAATAGTAATGTATTCTAAGTTATTGAAATGAAATAGAAGAATACTTAGCTCTGTTAATGAAGAACTAAGGGTGTTATAACACGTATTCTTGTTGTGGCTAATGTCAAAGTCCTCATGCAATGTTCCAATCCAATCTTTGGAGTGATTTCTACAGAGTTTTTATAGCCAGGTGAGTGTTAGTCGAAGTCTGATGCTTGGTCTCAGAGTGTGCATGTCCATGTCTAAGAGTTCGGGTGGAAGAATTTATATTTTGGGAAGAAAGAGATTATATTTCTGACTCAGGGGGGCCAGTGCAAGGTTAGAACCTAGCTAAAGTAACCGATGTCATCATTCCCACCGGTGTCAGCCGATATTTGACCGACGTTGGTAGCTAGAGAATGGGTAAAAGGGCTATTTTTAGCCCTTTGCTCATTCCTCCATCTGCCAAGTGCATTTTCCATTAGAGAATGGTCAAAAGATGGGGTTATTAGGCACGAGTGTTGGTTAGGCAGTTGGAATGGAGTGAGAATAGGTCTTAGGTGGTTAGGAATTGAAGGACTTAGTCTTAGGGTGACTCATAGGGTAGGAAATGGTCTTAGGGTGAGGTGTCCAAGGTGAGGTGTTTAGATGATGTCATTAATTTAAAATAAGTATTTATTTTAAATTAATAAAGTGTGTAAGGGACCAAGGGGAGTTGACACAATTTTGGTGTCTACACCATTTGTCCTTTAGACATATTTTTTTTGGAGTTTGCAGATCTCTAAGGCTTTTTATTTTTATAGTTTTCATCATTTATGTGGATATGTCTAGATACACTTATGGTGAAGTCATGTACAATCCAAATTATGATAGAATGGCTACACAAAATCCCACTAAGAACCCCTATAGATAAATATATTCTAAGGAGTTTTATTATTCTCCCTACAATACTCCATATGGGGAACAAAGTCACAAACCAACTTATGATCCAACTGAGACCATGATTGGTGTGAAGAGATTTATGAGGAGAAATTTAAAGACCCAACTATAGATAATGTTGTTTGGGATACAGATCCATACCCTCTTTAAAATAATCAGTACATGGAACATAGTAAAAAACTAGCTTATGAGCCAACTCACAACTAAGATGATATGGTTTATGAGGAAGACTTGGATGCTTTGGCTTATGCAAGTAATCAGGGTCCACCACATCATACCATTTCAATAATACTACCTCATATTTTGGCTTGTGTGAGTAATCAAGCTCCACAATGCCTATCCACCAATCTAGGGCCTATTCCTTTGGCTTGTGCAAGCAATCAAGCTCTACACCACCCTATTATTACCATTTTAGGACTTCATCCTTTGCCTCATGTGATCAATCATGATTCCCATTGCCCTAACATTATCTAACCACAAGCCATTCCTCATCTAGTACTAATCCCATTTAAACCTCAACCAATCCAATCATTCAAAGACCAAGCTGTGTTCAAAATTGGTATTTTTCAACTCATTAGAAACCAAGGCCAAAAGAACCAACCAATCTAAGTTTCTTTTTTGAATCAACCATTTGTGATAAGTTAACCTATGATGAATTACCTATTGATCCTATAGCAGTTGTCAAGGAGTCTCACTCTGACAAGTTAGTCTTTATTGAGTCATTTCTAAATTATTATAACTACTTTTAGGCAAATCATTACCTTGACCATGTGCTTATTTTTCACGAGCCTCCTATTGACAAGCTAGTCTCTGAGGAGTTGTCTCTTAACTTTGACAAACTAGTTATTTTGGATCCCATTATGCCATCACAAGCCATTACTTGTATAATACCAAACATTCAACAAGATGTCATTGTAACAAAGTACCCATCAGATTAAGAATCAGAGTTAGAGTTAGGTTTTATTCTTGAACCAACATCAAATTTACCATTAAAATTTGAATCAATACCAGTCTCAACATCAAATTTAGAATCCCTTGAGTTAGAATCAATTTCAAAAGTAGAATATGTTCATGGCTATTACAACATTGGTTAATCATGCCTCACAAATCAATTGGAATACATTTGTGATCCTTATATGGTTTTTAAGGATGAGTAATTTATATCTGACACAAGCTATCCTATTATCTTCTATGAGGATTGTACAGCCTCTCCCTATTCCATTACCATTCCATAGGTCATTACCATCAACCCAAATAGCCATATTATTGACATTCAACCTCCCACAAGTATCAATTGGGATCAACAGAATTACACTTTGTTGAACTTCATCCATGGCAACATAGTAGTTTAAGAAGAGCAAGGATACCAAGATCACATTCATATAGCAAAAGAACACTCTCTTAGTGAAACCTTTTCAGAGGTGCTAGGAGACAAGCAAAGTTCAAACTCAACATCTTCTAGTGAAATTTTTTTAGGAGTGATATAAGACAATCAAAGTCAAAATTCAACATTATTTAGTGAAACTTTTTCAAAGGCATTATGGAATAATCAAGGAAAATTCATTGGTGAAAACCTCATCAAGGCACTAATAGCTGAGCACAAAAGTTCTTCACTACTTAATGAAGATAATATCAAAGATCAAATCAAAATAAATTCTAATCTATAGCTTAATTAGATGGTAAATACTCTCAAGATCAAACAACAAATTTTTTTGGTGATCTTATCAAGAGAATATTTAGAGGTCTTCAGCCCACCACAACCAAAATTATGTTGAATCTAACATCAACAACATTACGTGTAACTAAAAGTTTTGATATTTATTTGTTTCCCCACCATTCCACATTCCATTATCATCTACCATTCCATTTCAAAATCAAACCTACTATCCATTATTTATCCCTATTTACCATCCATGACTACACCTTCCTTTGTAGGGACTACAAAGATACCTTGTCTCAATGTTTGAAGAAATCAAAATCAATGACCAATAAAGATCACAACAACATTCTTGGAATCACATTCTTCAGCCAATTCTTGATAGAGCATCTATTCAAACAAGGTGTAGGCTAGAAATTAACATGATTGAGTATTATGTTTGTATCATTTGTTGATTAAGATGTGCATCTCCCCATTAACAGGAACAATAGAATCAAAAACCACACCTAGGCCAAAAAAAATGTACTATACTATTTTACATTGCCATGCCATTGCTATTGTTACGTATCCTTTTTCCATTATCACATATCCTTCCATTCACCCCATCACTTGGGGGAATCCTTCTTACCAATTTTATCTAACCTATAAAAAACTATCATTATCCTAAACAATGTTATACCATCCTACAATTATGCTCCTATCTACCAAACCCTATTTTTAGTCATCCTACCTGATCCTATTTTGATCTTGGTTCCTTTGGTTCTTCCCATACCTTTTGTGAGAGGATTATGATCAAGTATTAATAATCAATCAAATCCATGTTTATAATGGCACTCTATGAAAGTAGTGTAATAGTTGATCTGGAAAGATATCTTTCATCCTATCAAGTTTGTTTATGTGAGCCTAATTATAACTGCCTATAGGCAAATCAGTGTCTCACCAGTCTTGCTACTTATTATAATAATCTATGGAAAAATTAGTATCATTAACCTATGTCATTATATCCTAGTTATAATTATCTATGGACAAACTAGGGGTAATGCTTATTTATCATGCATTGTTGCATCACCTTGCCATTGCTATTTTCATTTGACTGGCCATTTACTAGATTTGAGAACTTGTTGGGACCTAGTTGGTTTTTACTCACCTTTTGTGTGAATGGAATTACTATTACTTGAAGTGATTTTAGGACTATGTAGGTCATGCTCAATTCATGTTGAGTTAACCTCAGTCCTCCCTTTCATATGCGCTCACCATCTTCTGAGCAACCTAAGCCAAATGATCTCACCATTTTGTGAGTAGGTATATTATCATTCTATCACTAGTTAAGATACCTTAAAATGCCAAAAAATTTCATAATATTTCAAAATCCAAAAATATTGGTCTTGTCTAAGCCTAGTCAGCTATCCTTGATCCACCTTACTGGGGCATTGTCATTCTTTGGATGCTTTCTTTTGCTTTTATTTTCAAGATTTTTATTTGTTTGCTTATTTTAGGTTGTTTGTTTATTTATTTATTTTCTTGCCTATTTATTTAATTTCAACATTATTGCCTTGATTTAGTCTATATGCACTCATGGGTGATTCCTTGAGCACATTATTCTTGAGTCTATCCATATTCATATGTCAATATTATCATCATGGTTTTTATCATTGGTGTATTATTTTCAAGTGTTTATTAGATCAGGAGTCAGTCCTTTATGCATATTTTGGGATAGTCTTCATGGTGTTATATCATGAAGCCTACCATCACATGCTACAATAAAAATTAATTTTAGGAAGGTCTACAATCAATGGAGCCACACAAATTTCTCCTTGGTAGCTTGGAAAATCCTCCCATCCCACCCTCGATCAAATAAAACCATTAACCATTCTAGTTGTATTATTACTAATCAGGATGAACATCTCCTTGTTAATAGGTACAACTAAATCATTTTATATTAATCAATCTCATTCCTCTATTCATCTATTTCATCACTTTGTACCCACTCATATTTAACCTATATTCCAGGTTATATCCTTGAGTTATTCTTGCTAATCAACCCTAACTGGGGCACACTTATCTTTAGCCAATCTAGTTCCTCTTAATTATTATAACCACCTATTGGAAAATCATTATTTTGAATTTTATTCTTGATTATAACTGCCTTTGGGCAAATCAACAATCTTTTTAAATCAATGCATGCAAGCATTTTATCATTTGGATTAATCTAACGCATGGGTTAATTCCACCTTTTTTCTTGTTTCTTTTCAAAAGACCATCCATCAACAAATGTGATGACCATTCCCTTAAGGGGCATCATCCTAGGATTCTCAAACACCATTTGTAGATTTGTTCTTCAACCATCATCTTATTTTTATCATACATGCCATCTCTCATTATTTGTGAAGATGTTACTATGCTTATAGCTTGTAACGTCTTCCCAAATAAGGGCAAATTATAGACACCTAAAACTAGCCATCGATAAGCTCCAATCAAGCTTTTGGCCAATTTACACCCAAAATGCATAATTTGGCCTAAAAACACTAAAACACACTAAATGAGTTGAAATTGATATATTCAAGTGCTGATTTTAGCCAAGGTATCATTAAATGGGGTAATGTAATTTATGGGCCAACTAAATTTGATCAGATGATTTTGAGTCAAAATGCCAATTTTGCACTTGGGTACTCTAAATTGCTCTTTTATATTAAATTTATTGCATGAGACATGTGCCTTTGTTATTTTCTATTGGTAACATCCTAAATGGTAATACGGTTCCAATGCCTCTGACATTGACTTCTAACTCTAATGTAGTCAAATTTTGGACCAATAACAAGGTATTCAGATCAATTTGAATAATTTATGCACAAGGTGATTAATCATGCTTAAGATCTAATTAAACCAAACTAGATGCTAATTAAAAATTACATGGAAACTTGTGGAATACTTGTTTTTAGAAATAAATATTAAATATCTGTATCATCGGGTGACCTCATTTCTTGGGAAGACATCCCTAGGCCATAAATGCCACAAATATTAGGATTTATGCCTCCCATGCCTCATCAAAGCCCTCCATACCTCTTAATTGCTCCTCTATCCCAAATATTGATGATCTTATTTATAAATTTTAATTTCATAATTAGATTAATCCTTAGCCACACATCTCAATCTTGAGATGGACAGTTCATGTTGATTCTACCTATTTGCAAAAATCTATAAATAGAGAGGCCATGAAGATCATTTCTAAGCTATTTTGGTGCAAAGTTATTATACTCAAATATCTTCAAGAAGTCTTGATAATGAAAATTTATAATTCACAAATGAATCCAAAAGCTATTACAATTAGTGTTATCATGCCAAATTGATTCCAAGCCAAGCCAAGCCAAAGCCAAAGGTGTCGAGGAGAGGTGGAGGTAGCCAAACTTTCATTGATGAAGACTTCATGAGCACAAGCCGAGCAAACCACTATAACAAGCATTTGGATCATCCAAGGAAGGTGAAGGATTCTTATTTTTCTTTACTTTTTAGTTGTGCTTTTCATTTGTTTTTGTTATTAAGCTCACCCTAGTAACTAGGCCTAGAGATGTATGCTAGTTAGTGTGTTTTTATCAATTTGTTTTCATTTTGGGACTAACACAATACTAATCACCTCTCTTGAGTCAAATTTATAGTTCACAGTCTCAACATAAATTATGGCCACCAATCAAAGGATGATGACGGTCTCTACTTCAACACTATGAATGACTAAGACTTGTTGGCCCAGATCACATCTTAGAAGAAGAAGAAAGGAAATAAGGTATACGCAGGACCATCTACTCCCCCTATAGATCTTACTTGCTCTATAGAGGACCCAATTACACCTCCTCCCACTATCTTTAGGAGGATTTTATAGGGCATTCCACCACCTTCTCCTCCTCATTCTCTAGCTCCATCTTTGCATCCTCTAGCAAATCCTATGTCTCATCCTCCACCTCATCAAGTAGCTCTTCTACATCATCTTCTACCTCCTCTAATATCACCTACTCCTTGTACCTTGATTCTACCTCTTCCTCCTTTGGTAGTTCTAATAGCGCAGCCCCAACCGAGCTACACCTATATTACTTAATATTAGGCATCCTAATTAAAGGCAAATTAACCATTGGTTCCCTAACCATGGGTCACACAAACCCTGAGGTTTGATATCACCAAAATTTTAGAGGCAATCTTGGAATAAGGCTTCCACCAGGCATTGGTGTAGGTTCCCCCCTTTCACTTCCTATTTCTTCCATCTCTATTCTACCCCTTACTCTTATCACATTTCATCCTCTAGTCATGTCACCCCCAAGTTTTTCTCCCCTTATAAAAATTGCCCAAGTGGTTCTTCCTATTTTCCCCATTACATCCCCTCTATTGTTCATCTAGATACCTTTGGTAAGTGGAGATGATGAAATGGAACACCTTCCTCCTCTGTTAAAATTTGGAAAACAATATAAGGATAAGTGGTAGGGGTATGATGACCATTTATATACTCAATATAAACAACAAAAGTAGAAAAATAATGACCCATCATCACTTAGAAACCAAACCCACACCATAAAATAAGAGAAAAAAGGTTTAGATCCTATCAAGTAGGCATCTACACAAGGTCTACTTGTGGTGAAAATTAGAAAAACTAGATAGGAGTAGTGACTCCTGATGCACCTATAGAAAGGGGACCTTACCCTAAGGTTCTTAGAGAAGATAAAATAAAGCTAGAGAAGGAACCCTCACTAGTATGACTTGAAGAGTCAGCCCCTGAAGACACCCATCATTGGTGAAGAGGGGGAAGGCATAAAAATGATGTTGGAAATAAGTGCCACCTCAAGCCAGTAGTAGGAAAAACAAAATATCAAGATCTTCAAGTATGATCCAAGTAAAGAGAATAAGCTCATTAATGAAGATGAGAAGTAACCACGAGTGCCTAGTGAGGACCCCACTATTTAGGTATAATTATAGTAGGACATTCTTGAGAAACAACTTTATATGTGGTAATATTTTCCCTTAGAGGACTCAACCAGCCAAACTTAATGAGATATTTCCTTGTATATAAATTTATTTAATGAAGAGCGCTGGTTGGAGATTCCCTCAAATATCATAGATCTCCTTAAAACATTTTGGGTAGATCCTCAGTAATGCACATTGACCCAAAATAGCATAGGCTTTCTCAAGTTTGCTCTAGAAGTTTCATGATAGAATGCTCTAAAAGTTTTTGATGTGAACTAGATCAAGATACATTACATGAGGAATGAAAACAAAATATATGTATTGAAGAAGATATAAAATATTAGGAATTAAAAACTTTAAACTAGATTTAATATGATCATAAATCAGATCTAAATTATGTAATAGTATGCATCATATAAACATTCATCAGATCTTAGTTATTATGAAATCATAAATGGAGAGAACAAGATAAAAACCACATAACATAGATCTACCATGGTTCACCCAATGTGAGCTACATCCACCAATAAAGTCCTCAAATAAAAATGTAATCTAAAAACAAGATTACAATGAAATCTCATAGAAATAGAAAAATCTCCTATAGAAAATATTGTACATATAAATGCTACGCTTGCACTTGCACCTACATAATATAGTATCTCACAAGCTGCTATACCACACTCTACAATAAACACCTACATTTTACAAAAACATCTGCACTTTGACTCTGATCCTCAAAGCCACACCCTATAAATAAACCATTAACCTATAAAGGTTACACCACACATGTATATATAGAAAATGAAGGAAAATCCATGAAAGGAGGAGAAATTACATCATGGTTATCCAAGATAAGCATAATCCATTAAGGACACCTTAGTTCTACCTCATCAAGCTCATCCAAAATCCCATCCAATAATGAACACTCTAAGATAGAGTCTCCACCTTTTAAGGCACATTTTCTAATAACATGTGATCACAACCAACTCCTTGAAACAAGGAAGGCATTACATTTTCCAATGTACAACCAACTCCCTCAGATCAAGGAAGTCAACATGGAAAATATGCATTTAACAACCAAATCCATAAAACATGGAAACATAGAAAGATAAATTAAGGAATATTCCACTCACATGTGGAGTAAGGTTCCACAAAAGGTAGAATAGGGAAAACTACACTCCCCACATTTATGGAGATCTTTATCCCCCAAAATACACTCCTAAGGTCATGTGATATCCCCAAAGGGATCTAAACTCAATAATCTCTCACTTGGAGACCATTTCTCTTGCATAGAATTTATCACTGCTCCATGACCACTAAGGCCAACCAAATCTGAACATAGTCTCAACTTGTCCATTGTGACCACCTTGGTCATCATATCCATATGATTTTGGCTAGTATGAATCTTCTCCAACTTCACTAAGTTTTCCTCCAAAGCTGTCCTGATGAAGTGATAACATAATTGAATGTGTTTCATCCTTGAGTGGAAAGCAGAGTTCTTTGCCAAATGAATAATATTATGACTATCATTATGTAGTCTCCCAAATTCTTACTCATGCCCCAACTCTAAAAATAACTCCTGTAACCAAAACATCTCCTTTCTAGCCTCTGTGGTAGTAACATAGTCTGCCTCTATGGTTGATAAAGCCATAACCTTCTATATCTTAAAAATCTAACTAACCACTATATCTCCAATAGTAAATATATAAACTAGCATAATCCTTCTGCCATCAATATCCCCTACCATATCTAAGTCCACATAACCACACAAAGTGGTATCTAATCCACCATAACACAATGCAAAATCCATGGTTCCTATCAAATACCAAAGAATCCATTTTACTTCTTACTAATGCTCATAACCTAGATCACTCATATACCCACTCACAACTCCCATTGCTTGGCCAATATCTGACTAGTACAAACCATGACATACATCAAGCTAAAAACTACTAATGAGTAAGGTACCTTGGACATCTTAAGCCTTTTATCTTCCATCTTGGGACACTACTCCTTTGATAATCTAAACTGGATTTCCAAATGAGTACTAATAGATTTAACATCTAACATGCTAAACCTTTCTAAGACTTTCTTCACATACTTTGATTGGGATAAGATCAAATTTCTCTCCTTCTTATCATGAGAAATCCTCATATCAAAGATTTGATTTACAACACCCAAATCTTTCATAGAAAAGGAGTCACTAAGTTATTTCTTGAGCATATGAATATGTTATATGTTCTTTCCTACAACTAACATGTCATTGACATACAATCATAATATAATAAATGAACCATCATAAAAATGTTTGATGTAATTACAATGGTCAAAATGACACCTTTGATATTCTTGTTCCAACATATAATAATCAAATTTATTATACCATTATCGTGGAGCTTGTTTTAGGCCATAAAAGATCTTCTTTAGTTTGTACACAAAGTTCTCCTTCTTTTTGACCTTATATCCCTATGGATGCTTCATATACAACTCTTCATCCAAATCACCATGAAGAAAAGTAATTTTTACATCTAACTATTCTAAGTGCAAATACTCAACTACAACTAAACCAAGAATAGTCCGAATATAAGTTATTTTTATAATAGGAGAGAAAATCTCATCAAATTCAATACCTAATTTTTGTGCAAACCCCTTGACCACCATCCTGGCCTTATACCTTTTTCTCCCTTCATCTTCTTTTATTCTAAAGATCCACTTGTTTGAAAATGCACTCTTGCCCTTGGGTAGCCTTACTAAATCCCACATTTGGTTCTCCATGAGAGATATATGCTTCTCATCCATGGATTGTTCCCATTTCATCCTAACATCTACCTATATTGCTTCCTCATAACACTCTAGTTCTCCATTATCAGTGAGTAATAAATAATTTAAAGAAGGAGATAAATGTTTAAGTTTTCTTCTTACCCTAGAAGAACTTGTTACCATAGGATTTTGGGGTCCTTGTGTAGAAAGTTCTTGACCTAAATCATTAGATACTTTTCCATCTACAATGTCATCCAATACTATGTACTCTCTATTCCTATTCCTATTCTTGCAACTAATCCTTATACATGACTTTTTCATTAAAGACTACATCTCTAGACTAAAATATTTTTTTATCTTTAATGCTCCATAAACAAAAACCAAATTCATCTTCACCATAACCAAAAAATGTGCATTTCTCTGATTTAGCTTCTAACTTGGTCATATCCTCTTTCTTAATGAGAGCAAAATCTTCACATCCAAAGACTCTAAGAAAAGAATAATCAACATTCTTACTAGACCAATCTTGTTCAAGAATGCCTCCATCCAAAGGCATATAAGGTCATCTATTAATCAGATATACTACCATGCTAACTGCTTCTACCCAAAACTATAAAGGCAACCCTGCATATAACCTCATGCTCCTAGCATGTTCTATTATAGTTCTATTCATCCTTTTAGATACCCCATTTTGCTGTGAAGTTCCTAAAATTGTCCTTTTCTTATGGATTCCATTGTTAGACCAATAATCAAAGAAAGCATTACTACAATACTCACCTCTATTATTTGATCTAAGACATTTCAATTTGAGACATATTTCATTATCAACCAAGGCTTTCCAATTCTTAAAAGTGTTAAATACATTAGATTTATTTTTAATATAATATACCTAAACTTTTCTAGTTACATCATCAATAAAAGTAACATAATAATTGGATCCACTAATATAAGATACTTGAGCTGGTCCACATACACCTGAGTGTACCAACTCTAACTTGTGCTCCTTTATGGGTCTAACCTTTAATAACTTAACCCACTTCTATTTCCCATACACACAATTCTCATAGAAGTCTAGATATATGTTTTTAAATCTAGGCAATTTATCTCTTAAAATATCCATGCCCTTATAGATCATATGACTGAGCCTATAGTGCCACATAGTTGCATTTCCATCTGAAACAACTAAAATAAGTGAATCAACACTACTAGTCAAATATAAAGTACCAAATTTATTACCTCTCAAAATCACAAGAACACCTTTGATAAGTTTCCAAGAATCTATAGTAAACAATACTAAACATCCTTCACTAGCCAATTATCCCACTAAAACCAAATTCCATCTCAACATAGGCACATGTCTAACATCCTTGAGTAGCCATGTGTTCCCATTCTATATTTTAACCTAAACACAACCTTTCCCTATTATATCACATGGTTCATCATCACCAAGATAAACATGTCCTAAATTATCTTGAACATAATTAGTAAAATAATGCCTATGTGGGGTGGCATGAAAAGAAGCCTCTGAATCTAATACCCAAGACTCAAAAAAACTATCCATAAAAATAATTAAGGCATCTTAGCATGATTTACTTGATGTCACATTTAACTCATTCATTATCTCCTTGTTGGTATTCTTATCCCAAAGTGATCAAAAATCCTTCTTTGAGTATCCACTCTTCCCACAATGCCATCATATCATCTTGAATCTAGATCTAGACTTAGGTCTACCTTTTGACTTTCCATGGTTGTCTTTGCTCTTATCCTTATGCCTCCTTCTAGTATCAATATATAAATCATTACCTGAAGATGATTCACTAGTGTTTTTCCTTCACATTTCCTCACTAATAATCACACCTATAACATCTTCAAAATTCAAGCTTCCCTTGGCAAGGATTGCATTACTCACAACCATAACCAAACTATCCCAACTATGAGGCAAAAAACATAAGATTATAAAATCTCTAACTTCATCATCAAACTTAATTCCAACTAAAGTGAGCATACTTACAACCATATTAAAATCATTTAGATGATTAGCTATTGAACCATTCTCAAACATTTTCATGTTAAACAACCTTTTCATAAGAAATTTTTTATTAGAAGTAGAGGGTTTCTCATTTAACTTTACAAGTTTATCCATGAAATATTTTGTGGTTTTCTCATCAAAAATATTAAATACAATAGAAGATGCAAGACATAATCGTATGGCTCCCAATGCCGTCCTATCAAGTAATGACTAATCCACATCACTCATACTTATATGTTGTTCTACTTTTCCCTCCAAGGGGAGATGAAACTCCTTATGATATAGGTAATATTTCTTCTAAATTTTCCATAAATCAAAATTCTTACCATCAAACTTCCTAACCTTGAATCTGATCTCTTCTCTCATAGCTCCTACTCAAGATAATGGCCTTCTTGTGATTTATCACTTTAGTAAAAACACAACCAATGGCTCTAATACTAGTTGTTAGGAATGAAAAACTTTAAACCAAATTTAATATGACCATAAATCATATCTAAATTATGTAATAGCATGAATCATATAAACATTCCTCAAATAATAGTTATTATGAAAGTATAAATGGAAAGAACAAGATAAAAACACACATAACATAGATCTACCTTAGTTAACCCAATGTGAGATACATCCATCAAGAAAGTCCTCAAATAAAACTATAATCTAAAAATAAGATTACAATGAAATCTCATAGAGATAGAAAAAAGTCATGTAAAAAATGCTACATAAATAAATGCTACACTTTCACCTGACTTGTACAATACTATATCTCACAAGCTACTATACCACACCTTGTAATAAACACCTGCACTTTACAAAAACATCTACACTTTGACTCTAATCCTCAAATCCACACCCTACAAATAAACCATCAACCTATAAAGGCCACACCATACTTGTATATATAGCAAATGAAAGAAAATACATAAAAAGAGGATAAATTGTGCCATGCTTATCCAAGACAAGCATCACCCACTATGGATACCTCAGTTCTATCTTATCAAGCTCATCCAAAAGCCCATCCAAGAAGGAACACATCAAGATAGGTCTCCACTTTTTAAGGCACATTTTTCAACAACATGTGATCACAACCAACTCCTTGAAACAAGGAAGGCATTACATTTTCCAATGAATAACCAACTCCCTTAAATCAATTCAACATGGAAAATAGGAATCTAACAACAAACTCCATAAAACATGGAAACATATAAATTAGATGAAACAAGGAATATCCCACTCACATGTGGAGCAAGGTTCCATAAAAGGTGAAATAGGGAAAACTATGCTCCCCACATTTGTGAAGCTCTTTAGGGCCCCAAAATACACTCCTAAGGTCATGTGATATCCCAAAAAGGCTCCACACTCAATATAGAATATCTCAAACAAAAATTGGAAGTAATAATAGTGGCTTGAGTGAAGACTCTCACTCTTTACAACACCATTTTACAATAAAAGATGATGCTCATTGATGGAGTTCCCATAAAAGTCAATGCCATTGATAAGTTAGAGGTCCTAGTGAATCTTTTTTTTTAGAAGTGTAAAAGCCAACTAGACCCTCAGTGTGAGTGTACATGGGCTATCGATCAGCTTGCAAAGTCCATTAAAATATGTAAAATATTTTTGAATAAATTTGTTGTGATGGTTTCCATTACTGATAGAGATTTTGTCAAGTTAGCATGACTTGCTATAGTTTTAGAAGAAAGACTTAAAGATAAGGAATAACAACGCAAAAAACTAGCTAAGAATGCTTTAATAATAAAATAATAAGGATAATACATTAAGAATATCTAGGATATTAAGGCATTGGAGGCTAAAATAACTACACATCAATAGGAACTCAACACCAATTTTGTAGCACTCATAGGGTAGGTGATGATATAAGTCAGATCATTGAAAGATATCCACAAGGATGCCTTAATCAAACTTGAAATTTTAACCACTCAAGTAGGCAAATTTATTGAAATCCTGAAGAGATGAAGAAATTTAAGGGTGACGTTGAAGAATCAACCTTAAAATTATAGAATACCCTCAATCATTAGGAAGAGGTGAGGTGCTAGATTGAGATAATGGGACCTGAGTTATTAAATCATGAGGGACCTATTCTTGGCACATAGTCTGGGGTGGACTATCAAATTAATGTGGTGTGATTTTTGACCCTAATTTTTAAGAATTTTATCTAAGTACCTTTTTTGATGGCATGAGGTTAGTGGTGCAGAATACTTTGGTGCATAAAGATAAGTCATGGAGAACAAAGATGCAAAGAACATAAGGAAACTCATATAAATACCCCATTATTTTACTTAGAAAGGGGTTGAATAGTTATTATTATGATTACCATAATTTATATTGTTGTTAATTGGTAATTAATGATGAAGACAAGGAACTCTTATAATTATACATGATTGAACTTGATACTTTATATAATGGAATGCTTATGTTACATTTATGGTTTCATGTAAATTGTTGGCACTACATCTATTTTTATGTTATGTGCCTAATTTATTTTCATGTTAATCTAGTTATGAAATGAATGGTTTAATAAGTTACAAGTGATTCTAAATAATTAAATTTTGCTTGTGTAAGCACTTATGTTAAGCGATAAAATTTATGGGGATCGGTCTTAAGCTTCACACTTTCGGTGAATATTCAAGACTAATGCATGAAATGCCAAATTTATAGCCTTACAGACTCCTAGTTTACTCTAGGTGTGCAATTAGAGTAGTTTGATAGTCTAAGGGAACAAATACCAAAACTGAAAGTAATCCATTAAATAATCCTACCAAACTTATGTTATAAAAAATGGAAAGCATATGGATGTTCATATTATTCTTATCTTGTTCAGAATGGGCATGTACCCATTCTACACAAGATTGGAATACTATCAATTTCATATTGACAATATTCTATTAAATAATCCCCCCCCAGCTTGTGTTACATAATATTGGTTAAAATATTTGATGTTCATATTATTCTTATCTTGTTAAGAATGGGCATGTGCCCATTCTACACAAGATTAGAATACATTATGAAACTGCATACTAGCAATAGTCCACTGAAGAATCCTACAGATCTTGTGTTACAAAAAAATGGAAACCATTTGGATGTTCATATCATTCTTATCTTGTTCATAATGGGCATGTTCCCATTCTACATGATAGGAATACTATCAAATACATACTTGCAATATTTCACTGAAGAATCCCCTTAGGCTTATGTTATAGAATATTTCTTAGAATATTGGATGTTCACAATATTATTATCTTGTTCATAATGGGCATGTGTCCATTCTAATTTTTTTTGAAATACACTATCAAACTACACATTGGTATTATGCCATTGAATAATCCCCAAGATCATGTGATTAAAAAATGGAAACCATATGGTTGTTCATATTTTTCTTGTCTTGTAGCTGCCTGATGCCATGGTATCATCTCAAGGTTCTATGGTATACTTGAACCCATGCTAATAATTTAGATATATTACTTAGGATAGGCACATGTCCATTTTGAAAAAGATAATTTTCACATCTTAAATTAAAATAATATTGGATTCTTAATTGATGATGTGCTTATCTTTTCTAGATATTTGAGCATGTGTGGAAGGGGAACATGCCCATTTTATAAGAGAAATAAATATTTGATTCCTAATTAATAATATTATTGAAATAATGTTAATATATTAGTATAATAGGGTATACCATGATAAATTCTTGCTCTAGTACGCTCATAATTAAGTTAATATATAATGTGTATAAAGGGTATACCAGACTTATTAATATGTTTCTCAATTTAATAATGTGGAGTTATGGACACATGTTTATTGCACACATGCAAATCCCATTGGATTCTTAATCAATAATATTCATAATATATTAATACAAGACCTCTATATTATAGGCAATTATTATGCTCATTATAAATAGGTTAAAAAGAATCAAATCAATTAAGAATCAAATCTTCTCATTTCAATGTGTAGAATATAGGCCTCTACTTATTAATAAATTTTGATTTTATAAGCACTAAATATCAACCACTCATTATTTTTTAAGTAGTATTACATATTTAGAGAGGAATAAGCTTTATTGTAAAAAACAAATCTCTTAACTATAACTATTTTTTCATAAAAAATACTTTTGCATATAAACATGAATCATAAGTCTTTGTTTTTAAAAAAAAAAAAAATTATCATGAAGGAGATATTGCATAATATTTCATAACAATTATTTTAAAATTTTCTATTATAGAGGAGAAAGAAATCATTACAAAGTAGAAGAGTTACTTTATGATAATTATGTTTTTCTAGTTCGATAATTACATAAAAATAAAGTGAAGGAGGTGGAGATTACGCAAGGACTTATATATAACATATGATAGTAATTATTTTTACACGAAAACTACATCTACATATGGATAAGAGTCAAGCAAGACTTGAAATATAAAGCATGAAGTAAGGAATAGATCGATAAAGTGATTACTTAAGGACTCAATTTTTCATTCTTGTTTTTCCTGAAACAACATTTGCAGACAACTTAGTAAGATTACACAAGGAGATTAATACAAGTTTACATAGGTATTTATCATTTTTATTTTTTATGTCAATGTTATTTTAGGTTTAAATTCTAAAAAGGAAACTGATGTTTAAGTGAGTCTAATTACAATTGTCATTTGAATTAAAAAATAGAATGCCATTTTAACATGTTGTAGATACTATGAGGAAGAAGATATGAGTAATTTTCAAACAATAAGAAAATACAACCTGGTATTAGGTGTTTCAGTTATTTCTCTTTGTGTGAACAAAACTTGATGTATTTATTTTTACCAACTAAAGAAAAAACATTGATGTGTTATTTATTCCTATGTGTTATTTTTATATAATTATATAATTGTTCTTATGTCATTCAACACTATTTTTCTTGGCTCTCAGATGGATACTCATATCCCTAAAATCCAAATATCTATCTCTTTATACTATCAATAGGATCCATAATGGTTATTATTATAATCCTTGAAACCTAACTATCTATCTATTTGTATTATCGATAGGATCCCTAATGGATGCTAGTATCCCTAAAACTCAACTATCTATCTATATGTACTATCAATAGGCTCCAAGATGGTTGCTGGTATTCCTAAAACTTGAGTATCTATCTATCTGTACTATCGACAGGATCTAGGATGGTTGATGGTATTTTTAAAACTTGACTATATATATCTATTTAGTTTTAATAGGCTCCCATATGGATGGTGGTATCATTGAAACACATATTCTATTTATTGGTAGTGTTGATGCCCATATGATACTCTCATTTGCCTCTCTTTCTATCTATCGTATGATTTCCCTGCTTGCCTAAGAACAAACTAAGGAAGGAAACTAGATTCTTTCAATTCTTAAAAATTTATAATATATCTGATTAGGAACAAATATCATCCACCACTCAAGCACAATAATTTAAAAATTTGAAAAATACATGTTACAATAACTATCATGCCTATTTTTAAATTTGAAAAACACCCCATCACAAACTTTGAGATATGTCTCAATTTGAAAATAGATATGTAAGCCTATATTATATATAGTAGGGACCTAAATGAGCTTTGAAACTTATTAAATTTTTTAAACTCATATATATATATATATATATATATATATATATATATATATATATATATATATATATATATATATATAGGATAAGCTAGCCATATAATATATCTATAGGTGAGAAACCCATATAATAGATAGGGATCCCCTATTCTATGGTTATGTCTACCTAAGGGGAGGAGATAAGTGTACCAAAAGTATCTATAGATCTGGTGATGAGCCCATAAAATGGCTCATTATATCCATAAAATAACATCCTTTTTTTCATTAGAATGGATGTAAATTTAGTTTCCAAACTTATAGTTTATTTAGAATGAAATAGTAAGTATATATCATGGTTATGTCTTTAGAATTTTTTGTTATTTGTTGGTTAGCTATTTCTAATGATTATTGAGAAAAAGATATCAATAAGTGTATATACAGTTCATGATACACTAAGAATGATTCAAATTATGAAAATTAACCATGTTGAAGTCTTCTACAATAAGATACATTATTTTGGTCAAGATATGGACTCCTACATGCTTGCTACAGACTTCCACAATAACTCTAGATTATAACAGGGTTTTTACAATAGTTACAAATAACAACAATATTATTACATTCAAGATATGAAATACATTAGAGCACCTATAAACCAACTATGGATTACATCATACCAGCTATGCATTTCACCAAGATTACTATAGATTTCACTAGGCTTGCTACGGATTTCACTAGTCTTACTATAGATTTTAGTAGGCTTGCTATGGATTTCACCAAGCTGCTATGGATTTCAACAAAATTTCTCCAAAATTTAAGAAAATTATTATAGACTTGTTTGGGAATTATTTCTAAGAGTATTTCAATATTCCAGCTATCATGAAGAATGCTTTCCATTTAGATTCTTTATATATATAGATTTCTATGTATAGATTTTTCATAATAGATTGTATTCAAATATATGTAATTTTATTTCAATAAATATCTCTCTCTATATTTGGTGGGGATCGAGATTATGTTGTAATATATTTTATTATTAGAATAAATATATCTCTCCATATTTTATGGAGATTGAGATATGATAGACTATCTTAGTTGTTACTCCCAAATAAGGTGTTGGTTGGAAGCATGAATTATAAATGGAACCTTTCACACCCAAATGTAATAATAAATCAATCAATACAAATTTTTCTTTCATTATTCTAAATATTCTATTTGAAACTTGTGTTCTAAATAAATCCTCTTCTAAGGAATGAGCTGGCCACTCATTCCAAGGAATATGGATCCATGTATTTTATTTATTTCTATATTCTGTAATTAAACTTTTTGTTGTAAATTCTTATTTTATTTCATTTCTATTGTAAACATTTATTTTTTACAATTTGTTGTAAACTTATAGGTATTTTATGTGTTTATCATTCATTTTTAATTCAATAATTTACATTCTACAAGTGTGATTTACTTTTCTACAAGTGTACTTTAATTTTATGCAAGTGTGATTTTAATTCTAGCGAGTGTGATTTTCAATTCCTATAAGTGTGGAGTGTGATAGAAGGAACCATTTTACAAAGGTCTCTTTCTCCTATTGCATACAATGTTCAGACACCAGCCCTGGATTTATCATATTAAATGAAGGGTATTGATGACAACCATCATCTAAGACATGTTTGATTTGCACTCTATTTGTTAGTGCTAGAGGGTTTTTCAATACAACATGATTTAAAAATTTCATTTATTTGAGATGTGCTATTAATTAATTGAATATTTTGTGTAGTACCTACATAAAATATTTTTGAAATTCCCAAAAATCTATTGAGAAGTGTAGTTAGTCATAATAAAATATATGACTAATTGTAGAATTTATTTTAACACATACTTTCAATATATTAATCAAATAATTAAAAAGGAATAATATTGATGGTATTTTGGTAAAAATGTTACATCTATTAGTGTTGAGATTAATGTCAAGATCTTGCTCTACCAATTAGAGCACATATGATTACTACTCGTATTAGCAACTAAACACGGAAATTAACCAGAATCAATAAGTAACTAGAAATATGAAACAACACAGGAATTGAGAGACAATACACAATTGTATTAATAATCACTCAGAAGAATATACAATAAAGAAGATGCCACTTCTTCTTCCACCTCAAAGGTTTGCCACACCTCAAGACCTTCTTCCCTCTCTCTCTTGGTCACAACAATCAATTCCAATACAGAATTGATGTTCACCTCACCAACCAGTCAGTATCCTTCACTGCCAATAATCCAGTGCTCCACGCACTCCAAGTAGATCCCCTGCTCTCTGCTGATACCTGCAAATAACTAGATCATACTCACCATGTAGATGCCTTTCTACACACCTGAAGAACCCTTGTCCTTGCCTTACCAAGTCCTTATGATTCTTCAACCAGTACCTCGGTGGATCTTCTCCAAGAACTTGCACAACCTGCAACTCTCACTGATCTTACACTCTCAGTACCCCTATGGTAACTAGGAAGAACTTCACAAGCTCACTCTACAAGCCCAATGGCTTTCTAGCACAGACTTACAATACAGCCCATGAGTCCATATATAGATCCCATGCTTACAATAATTAGACAACCTAATTACAATAATTAGACTCGCAACTCAAGACTAAGATTAGCCTTCAACATGCAAACTAGCAGTCCAAAAATAGACTCTCCCGGATTCGTCATGCAGACTACCTGTTCTCCCACAGGCTGCCAACGTCGGCACCTTCATGACCAATGTTGGTCGACTGGTGACCGACGTCGGTTGCTTCCTCCTTGCTATCTGACCGACGTCGGTTGATCTGATCGACGTCGATTTCCCTGCAACTACTTCAGCAACTCCCTACAACTCTGGATCCTCCTTAACTTCTCTTGTTTGCATCTTGGTGAAGCTTTTAGCTCCACAACCTAACAATCTCCCACTTGGAGGTAAATAGCTGCACCTATACCTGTACCTGTACACCGTCTAAATTATTCCCTGGCTCGTATTCCTCTTCAAGATCAACCCTGAAGACCAACCACCACACAACCTATGATGCTATACCTGTCATTCAAGTAACCTGCCATATCTGAACCTACATATCCATGTAGAGAAGAACTTGACCCTGCATAACAAGAAACCTTGCTATTAGTCCCACTGAACTGCCCTCTAGTACTCCTTCCTCGAATTGACTTCATACTTTCTAACAACCCCCACTGATTGGGAAAACTCAGGTCTACACTAGACCTCATGTGATTTCGAACCCTGCTTCAAGCAAAGCTTGAACTGTCCAGCCCTTGGTGTGCTTTCTAATTCTGCATCCTGCATCATGAACCCTGCCAACACCGTCTTCACATCAGCTCCCACTGGAGATCAAATCTCCATGTCTCTTATGCCAAAGAATTTCACTGCTCCAAATTCTTCATGACACGCCTCTGATCTAACCTTACCTTTAGCTCAACAAATCCCTGTATGTACAAACCTACTAGTAAATCACCCACATACAGTAACAAGATGATGTCATGACTCATCATCCACTTGGTAAGATAAAACCACAATAGTTACACTAACATTGACTGAAGCCATGCTTAGTCATCCACCTGTCAAACCTGTACCACTATCCTGCAGCTTCTTCAAGACTATATGCCATAGCCTTCTGTCTCTTGTGTCCATCCACTCTCTTCTTTAAAACGAGAATCCATTTCGTCTCTCAGTGCTTACTTCCAGCTGACAACTCTACCAACAAAATACCTGTTTGGTTCTTCTCCAAGGACTCACTCCTCATCCATGCCAAGCTCCCACTATTTTTGGATTCTACCTGCATTGCCTCTTCCATCTTCTTGGTTCATGACCATCAGTAAGCAATATAAAGAAGGTGAACAATGAATATGAGGTTCACTTACCAATCCTGACCTCGACATGAGCGTTTGAGACTTGCTATTCGCCCACTATCCGTTCCAGTGACCAATGTTGGTCATCTCCCAATCTGTTTCCGATCGATGTCGGCTCCCTGTACTGACCCTGACTGCCGATGTCATTTCCCTGGCCGACACCGGTGTCCCTCCTACCGACGTCGGTCCTTATGACCGATGTCGGTCTTCCTGCTGCCGACGTTGGTTACTGTTTGACCGAAGCCGATACCTGTGTTCATATGTGAGTGACAACTTTTTACCCGCGAGTTCTCCATGGATCAAAATCCTAATCAAATCAACCCTGCTCTGCTCAGAATAATTCAATCTTCTCACCTGATCTCTATCTCTCATCTCCTCCATGAACACCAAGGCTTTCCAGTTCTTTAGCTTGTCAAAGACATCTGACTTTCGCTTCAAAACCTGTATTCTCCTTCTACATATGTGACTAAGCCTATGAAGCCACATCTCTACAACAGAAGGTGAATCAGTAATATAAGTAGATAGATAAAGGATACCTACTTTCTTACCACCATCTAATTCAAGTGCATCCACTGTGAGAGTTACAGTGCATTTCTCATCACCCAAATTTCTTGAAGAAATTAGACTTATCTCCAAGACTGGTACCTGCATGACTTCCTTCAACCACTGTGTGTCATCCATCTATAATTTCAGCTTCACTTCCCCTTCGTCAATTATCTGACAAGGCTCTCCAACCCATAAATAAATCTCTCCAAAGTCTCCAAAGATATACCTGTGAAAAGATGCTCTATTTTGGGCTGCATGAAAAGAGGCAAAAGAATCTGTAAACAAAGATTCCACTTTATCCAGAACACCCTGTGCAATATTACCTGCAACATATGCTTCCACCAGTTGATCTGCTACCAACCAACGATCTCTTTTTACCTGCTCCTTCTTTCCATCAATCAGACCATTCGTGCTATTCAGTTTCTCCATTCGTAGCTTACTATCTTCTGCCGTTGCTATACTCCCACTCAATCTGAAACCCCTGTGAGTGACCTGTAATCAAAAAACACTACCAGATCTGAAACCACCTGTTAGTCAACCCAACCAAAAGTTCTGATACCAATTGTCAGGTATCAGCTTTTGAACCTACAACCAAGGCTCTGATACCACTTGTCAGGATCTTGCTCTACCAATTAGAGCACATATGATTACTACTCGTATTAGCAACTAAACACAGAAATTAACCAGAATCAATAAGTAACTAGAAATATGAAACAACACAGGAATTGAGAGACAATACACAATTGTATTAATAATCACTCAGAAGAATATACAATAAAGAAGATGCCACTTCTTCTTCCACCTCAAAGGTTTGCCACACCTCAAGACCTTCTTCCCTCTCTCTCTTGGTCACAACAATCAATTCCAATATAGAATTGATGTTCACCTCACCAACCAGTCAGTATCCTTCACTGCCAGTAATCCAGTGCTCCACGCACTCCAAGTAGATCCCCTGCTCTTTGCTGATACCTGTAAATAACTAGATCATACTCACCATGTAGATGCCTTTCTACACACCTGAAGAACCCTTGTCCTTGCCTTACCAAGTCCTTATGATTCTTCAACCAGTACCCCAGTGGATCTTCTCCAAGAACTTGCACAACCTGCAACTCTCACTGATCTTACACTCTCAGTACCCCTATGGTAACTAGGAGGAACTTCACAAGCTCACTCTACAAGCCCAATGGCTTTCTAGCACACACTTACAATACAGCCCATGAGTCCATATATAGATTCCATGCTTACAATAATTAGACAACCTAATTACAATAATTAGACTCGTAACTCAAGACTAAGATTAGCCTTCAACATGTAAACTAGCAGTCCAAAAATAGACTCTCTTGGATTCGTCATGCAGACTGCCTGTTCTCCCACAGGCTGCCGACGTCGGCACCTTCATGACCGATGTCAGCTGACTGGTGACCGACGTCGGTTGCTTCCTCCTTGCTATCTGACTGACATCGGTTGATCTGACCGACGTCGGTTTCCCTGCAACTGCTTCAGCAACTCCCCGCAACTCTGGATCCTCCTTAACTTCTCCTGTTTGCATCCTGGTGAAGCTTTTAGCTCCACAACCTAACAATTAAAATATACATAACCTTTGAGTGTGTATAATATTATTGGTATTAGAATCAATTTGTGGACTTTCCAAAAAAATATGCTAATGTGAAATATTATAATGTACTTCAAATCCCATCCTTAATTGAACCATTGATTGGTATCATGCTTCAAATTACATCCTGATTTAAAAGTTATAATGAAAGTGCCCTTGATCTTATTTGAATAATGATATAATTTAAAGACAATAGAGATACCAATGATTTTCTTTGAATTCAAATTTGAGTTGGTAGATTGATCCTCCCATTTATTCAATAATCTGGACTTCAAAGTCTGTGCACATGCATCCAAAACATGTTCCTTAGCATGATTGAGGGTGTAGGTGAACACAATTGTACGCACCTTGAAAAAATCATCTACCATTACCTAGGATTATCCCAAGCTCCCATCTTACTGATAGTGTTTTGATATATTTATAACTATTTTTGATTATCAGTGAATTAATTGATGCCATATAATAGGGACAAGTAGTTGAGTTTTACATGAAGTTAAAAATACATGTGCATAGGAGGGGTAAAAGTGTGTAGTATCTTATATAGATTGGAAACTTTAATACACACTTATATATTTTATTTCATCCTCATGTGAAACACTTTAGAATTCTCTAATATACATCACCTAATAGATTTGGCCTTTGTGACATGACATTTTAAACTACCCATTAAGGGCCCAGTTTCCCATCTAATTAATTCCTAGAGAATGGTAGGTGCATGACCATATAATCCTTGAGACTTAAATGTTTGTACATGGGAAGTATGTCATGTGACCATTCTCACTTGGAGACTCCATAATTGGCTAGGAATTTGATAGGTTCTGACATCTCTATCAACAATCCATGTAACACCCTTTAATTCAATTGATCCTCCTATGAAAAACCACAAAAAAGATTGATTAAAATAAAATAAGTTAGTTGTATTTAAATGATCACCTAGACCCTAAATAAGTTTTATAAGATGCCACATAGGAATCTAGAATACTGAAGTTATGTGAACCTTTAAGTAAAAATAAACCTGTAGAAAAGTTAGTGCATTTAAATATTCTAAGAAAGAAAGCGCCTAGTTTATTTTAGGATATGACTAAGACCCAATTGAGTTATATATTAAGGCCATGGAAGATTGAATATGGATTAGGTAACCATCACAAACACTTACTATGCTAAAAAATCCAAGGTGAAAAAGGGACCTTGACAATTCTCTTATAAAAGAGCTAACATTAACGAGATTGAGTTTGGGAATTACAAATTTCATCATTTTTAGAGGGGTCCTCCACTTTTATAAAGAAGGGGGTATGTTGGCCACAAAAAATCATGAATATAATAATAAAAAATTAATATAATTTGGTTATAATATTGGTTAGAATTTTGGATGTTCATATTATTCTTATCTTATTCAGAATGGGCATGTGTCCATTCTACACAAGATTGGAATACTATCGACTACATACTGACATGATTCCACTAAATAAATCCCTAAATATTGCATTGCATAATATTGTTTAAAATTTTGTATGTTTATATTATTATTATATTATTAATAATGGTCATGTTCCCATTCTACACATTAAGATCCCATTCTACACAAGATTGGAATATATTATCAAACTACGTACTGATAATGCTCCACTAAAGAATCCCCCAAGATTATGTTATAGAATATTAGTTAGAGTTTTAGATGTTCATATTATTATTATCTTGTTAATAATGGGCATGTTACCATTATACACAAGATTAGAATACTATTAACTGCATACTAACAATATTCCATTAAAGAATTCCTCCAAGTTTGTGTTGTAGAATATTGTTTAGAATTTTGATGTCCATATCATTCTTATCTTATTTAGAATGGGCATGTGCCCATTATCATAATACTATCAACCACATATTGGTATGATTCCATTGAAGAATCCCCTAATCTTATTTTGCATAATATTGTTTAGAATTTTGGATGTTTATATTATTCTTATCTTATTCAAAATGGGCATGCACCTATTTTACACAAGATTGGAATACACTATAAAACTTCATATTAGCAGTAATCCACTAAAGAATCCCCAAAAAATTGTGTTATAGAATATTGGTTATAATTTTGGATTTTCATATTATTTTCATCTTGTTTAGAATGGGCATCTTCCCATTCTACACAAAATTGAAATACTATCAACTACATATTGGTAGTATTCCATTGAAGAATCCCCCCAAGTTTGTGTTGCAGAATATTGTTTAGAATTTTTGAAGTTCATATCATTATTATCTTGTTTAGAATGAGAATATGACCATTATAAATAATATTGGAATATTAAAAACTTCATACTTGTAGTACTCCATTGAAGAATCCCCCCAAGCTTATGTTGTAGAATATTGGTTAGTGTTGATGTATTTATTATGCTCCCTATGTCATTAGGGAACAAACAAAAAGTGAGAAACTCAATTTAAAGTCCTAGAATGACT
This sequence comes from Torreya grandis, assembly GCA_037957365.1. Classification (NCBI taxonomy): domain Eukaryota; kingdom Viridiplantae; phylum Streptophyta; class Pinopsida; order Cupressales; family Taxaceae; genus Torreya; species Torreya grandis. The sequence goes on along the minus strand of JARHVA010000597.1, from coordinate 1,349,989 downwards.
TGGGGTTCATTTTTTTTTATATAACTATTGCTAGGAATAACACAAATAGTAGATATGTGATCACCACTTTGAAATTTTGTAAGCAGACCCTATTGTAGGGACAACAAATGTTTATGTAGTGACACAGTTTCTTGCTAATCTTTGTGAATTGTTTTATTTTTTTCTAATTATTTCATAAAATGTAAATGAATAATGGATATTTAAAATATGATCTAAACTAAGGTGATTCATGGGTGGATACAAGAGTGAGTAGGGTAAGGCAAAAAAGAGATTGTGCCTAAGATGACTAAAGATACCAATTATGCTAACTTCTAAATCAAAACATAGGAAACTAACATCTACAAGACCTAACATAATGCTCAAAGCTAAATAAATGCACTTGAAGCTTTAGAGGAAGGAAAATTAACATGTATAAAAATATAATTTGCATAAAATTTCTCATTCACAGTAAATTGCATAGCACATTTATTTGTAAAAGAGAAGGAAACAAAGCATGTATATTATCAAATTTGTCAGCCTAGTGTTGAATTCAAACTAACAGATGCATGTATAAAATGCAATTTAAAAATTAGATAATATAAAATAAACTATAAGACATCTAAAAGTGTGAGATTTTAGAAATCATAAAGCACACACAAAATAGCACTAAAGACAACATCTTGAATTCTTTGGCTCTCTTGTATTAATTATTACAATAACTATTTTTTGATTTACAAAAGAGGAGGAAACCCATATTTATAGGATAAAAAAGCCTAATAAAAGTTTAAGTGGGCCCAAAAATGTCACCTAAATATAACCAAGTGGAATAAACTACCACATTATAACAGAATATTCCCAATTCAAAATTACAAGACATAACTACATATTCTTAAGGGCCTAGAGATGGTTATTGGTTGGCTTGATGTTGTTGCTAACTTTACTTATTCTTAGCCTCATCCTTGGTCCATAATTTATAAAATGTATGGTAGTCTTGATTTATTTGAGTAAATTCCAAGATCATGGGCCTAAACAAGTTAGGTATCCCTTAGATTAACTTGTCATGATCTATGAGTATTGGCCTAAGTACTTCAATTGCATCTACCTTCTATAGCCTCTGATTGGAAAATTCCACCATGTCTATCACCTCAAAATTCATCTTTGCAATAGATACATCATGTTAGAATTAAGCAACAAAAACCTTCATCTGTGCTTTAAATTCTTTCTCATCCATGAAGGATCCCTTAGGCTTGGTCACTCTAGTGATCATGGCATCCTTCAGGAGCAAGGCAATCTTGAATTCAATTTTCTCAAAGGATGTATTTGCATCACTGAGTTGATCTAACCATGTATTCAAAATCCTCTTCCTATTCATGAGGATGGTTTGTGCAAGGACAATGTCTTCAAGAGGCAAGACTTTGAGGTTAAGAAACTTATTGTTTCTTGCCAATCTAACCAAGTTTGCCAACTTGGGGTCATAGAGTGTAAGCTTTTGGTCAAGTTTAATGATCACTTTGGATTAGTTGATCACATGTTCTTGCCTATTATTCATAACTTTATATAGGTTTAAAACATTAATAACAAAATTTATTATTGAAATTAAAGTGCCCTCTAGCACAGTGGGTAGTGCTTTCTCTTTTAGCCTTTTCAATTCTTGTTGCATGCCCTTCATCAAGGCAATAGTAGATTTTGATTGTGTTTGAACTATATATTTAGGGTCCTATGCATACTCTTTCACCTCTCTAGGGTCAAATTTCCTCTTTCTAATTAAGGTAAAGAGAGAATCTTTTCTCTCATGAATTATAATCGAGCTTGACTGTGGTTACTCCAATTATGTTTGAACTACCCTCTTTATGGTGCCAGTGGTGGGGTCAAGCCTCATCCCAATTTTAGGTGCCAAGGAGGTCATATGAGGTATTTCCTACCTTTATATCTATATTATATCCCTCACCTAATTTAGGACAACTGTAAATGTGGGCTGTGAGGGTGTAATTGCTTAGGTTGAGGATGAAGGTAAGGTTATAGCAAGGATATATGACTTGTTTGGGTCCAATTGCCCCAGTGGATCAAATAAAGACTTAGTAGGGCCCATGTCAAGAAGAAATATGGGAAACATTGAAGGCCTAATATTTTTAGTTGCTATGGTGAGTTTAAATGGTTTTTTCCAAGTGAATGGATTTAGAATGGGTTTCAGTAGCTTGGTAGGTGCAAGGGAGCCAAGGGTGAGTGTTTCACTTATTATGGTAGCCTAATAAGGAGCAAAACCCATAACTTGGCTAGCACTAGTGCTTTGGGAGCTTGGTAGAGGTGAAATTTTGGTAGTGGCATAGGAGATGAAGTGGGGAACGGTGCCTCCAAAATAAGTAGTGGTAGGGTATGTAAATATGGGCATGGTAGTAGAAACAAAAGCAAGGGTAGTGGTGAATGTTCCAATAATTGGGAAGGAAGGAAATAGTGTAGTACTTACAATGGGAGTTTCAGAAGCTAATGGAGGAGACACTACTCCTCTCATGGTGGTTCTGAGAGACCTCTTCCTTATGTATACCTTTTCAATAGTTTATCCAAGCTAGTGCCTATAGTTCTTCCATTAAGAACCTAGTTTATTGCTACTCTTCTTCAAGATCAATGAATTTAGGATTTGGTTGATCCAATATTTGTGTGGTAGATTCCTCAACTAATGTAAGGATTAATTTAGGCCCTTATGAGGGGCCAAGTTGACTACTAGCTTCTCCTTGCTTGAAGCTGGAAAGTATGCTTTGGCTACCTGAAGTGGTAAAAAGTGGAGGTCTATAGGGCCTATTACTTATAAGAGGAACATTATCCTCTTCTTCCTCTTATTTCTCCTCATAGTTTGCATTGAACATGATCTCATGAGTTGGTGGTATCTATGGATTTACTATTTCCTCATTTTAGCACCAAAATTTCCCTTCCCATTGATGCATTTATTGTGCTCCTTGTATTACTAGAGAATAAGGGGAAAGTAATAAACTCAATTTAAAGTCCTAGAATGAATTGGGGATTGAGTTGTTTATACAAGTATTGATGGGAATAACATAAATATTAAAGATATGATAATGAATTTTAAATCCTACAAGTAGACCCTATTGTAGGGACAATATATGTTTATGCAATGACATGGTTTCTTGCTAATATTTGTGAATTGTCTTAATTTTTGCCAATTATTTCCTAAAATGTAAATGAACAATGGATATTTGCAATATGATTTAAACTAAGGTGATTCATGGGTGGATCCAAGGGTGATTAGGGTAAGGCATAAAAAATATTGTGCCTAAGATGACTAAAGATATCAATTCTACCAACTTCTAAGGAAAAACATAAGAAACTAACATCTACTAGCCCTAACATAATGATCAAAGATAAATAAATGTATTTGAATCTTCAGAGGAAGGAAAATGCATATGTCTAACAACACACTTTGCATAAAATTACTCACTCATAGTAAATTGCGCAACACATTCATTTGTAAGTGAGAAGGAAACAAAGCATGTATACTATCAAATTTGTTAGCCTAGTGTTGAACTCAAACTAACAAATGGATGTATAAAATGTAATTGTAAAATTAGCTTATAAGAAATAAAAAATTAGTCATCTAAAAGTGTGAGAATTTAGAAATCATAATTCACACACAAAAGAACACTACATATAAACTCTCAAATTCTTTGGCTCTCTTGTATTAATTCTTGCAATAACTATTTTTTGATTTACAAAGGAGGGGAAATCCCTATTTATAGGATTAAAATGCCTAAGAAAAGTTTAAGTGGGCTCAAAAATGGTGCTCAAATATAACCAAGTGGATTAAACTACCACATTATAATGGAATATTCCAAATTCAAAATTATAAGACATAATTGAATATTCCTAAGGGCCTAGATGTGGTTGTTGACTGGTTTGCTGTTATTGTTATTATTGCCTCTACTTCTTCTTGACCTCTTCCTTGGTTCATAATTTAGAACATTTCTGGTAGTATTTATCTATTTGATCAAAGTCCAGGATCATGGGCCTAAATAAGTTAGGTATGTCTTGGATTAGCTTGTCATGGTCTATGAGTATTGGCCTGAGTGCTTCTTCAATTGCATCTACCTTATATTACCTCTGATTATCAAATGCCACCATTTATATCACCTCAAAATCCATATTGTAACTAGATACATCCTATTGGAATTAAGAAACAAAAACATTCATCTATGCTCTAAATTCTTTTTCATCCATGAAGGAGCCATTAGGGTTGGTCACTCTAGCGATCATGGCATCCTTGAGGAGTAAGGTAATTTTGAATTAAATTTTATCAAATTATGTATTTACATCCTTGAGTTGATCCAACATTGTATTTTAAATCCTCCTTATATTCATGAGGATGGTCTATGAAGGGACAATGTCTTCAAGAGGCAAGACTTTGAGGTTAGGAAACTTATTACTTCTTTCCACTCTAGCCAAGTTTACCAACTTGGTGTTATAGAGTGTAAGATTTTGGTTAAGTTTAATGACCACTTTGGCTTGCTTGATCCCTTCTTCTTGCCTTTTCTTCATAAAATTTTACAGGTTTAAAATTTTTATAACAACATTTATTATTGAAATTAAAGTGCCCTATGACACAGTGGCCAATGCTTATTCTTTTAGACTTTTTAATTCCTATTGCATCCCCTTCATAAAGGTAATATTAGATTCTACTTTTGCTTAAACTATAGATATATGGTTCTCTATATACTCTTACACCTCTCCATGGTTGTATTTCCTCTTTTCAATTAAGGTAAAGAGAGACTTTTCACTCTCATGAATTATAGTCGATCCTAATTGTGGTTGCTTTAATTATCTTTGAACTACCCTCTTCATGGTGATAGTGGTGCGGTCAAACCTCATCCCAATTTGAGGTGTCAAGGAGTTCATCTAAGGTCTTTCCTACCTTGATATTTGTATTATATCCCTCACATAATTTGGGGAAGCTATAAATGTGGGTTTTAAGGGAGAAGTTGTTTGGTTTAAGGATAAAGGCAAGACTATAGTAGGGATATATAACTTGGTTGGGTCCAATTGCCCCAATAGATCAAACAAAGACATAGTAGGGCCCATGTCAAGAAAAAATATGGGTAGCATTGAAAGTGATAAGATCTTGATATTTAATATATGCAAAAATACCCTTAAGGTAGGGAAACACCATATAATACTCCTTTAGGAAGGAATAACTCCACAATGTCTCTTCGAGGGGACAACCTCCAATATCCTCTTACAATAGAAGACTCAATGCTTACTTGATATATTTACCATGATAATCATCTCCTATATATATACATCTATCTAACCCATGGATGGGTAACCTCCTAATCCTAGTGTAGGCTGACCATTACCCAATGTACTACTTCCACAAGTTACTCTATTATCCTAATATATTGTACCCATATAACTAACTAAGGGGATGTGTGCCACATGTCAGCATCCCCATCAACCCATATACAATAATATATCATATCCCTAGGTACATAACCTTACTTCCCTCCTTGACATGTTTCATCCCTAAAACATAGGAAGAAACCAAATAATGAGTGTGCTTTAAATCATTGCACACTTGTCTCCAATCTCGATCATCTAGCCATCCAAATGTGATCTTGGCAGGTAATAACTCTCCAAGCTTGTTTTCAAATTCCCTTGTGCTCCTCTAATTTCATTCATGATCATAATTATATTGCTTTGGTGTCCCAACATAATTAATCCTATTTTTATTCCATGTACCATATTTCACTGTGCTTTTTTGATTCCAACCATGACCATAATAGGTATTCTTCCATGCATAGTCATAATGATTTCCCCATTCATTCCATGTGCCGTAGTATTTTTTGTTTAGATTCCATGCATATCCATAATGATTGGAAATTTTATTTCCTATACAGATAAAATGATTATTATTATGTCACTTCTTCACTTGGTTCCATGATTTTTTCCTCTCATGATGATGTGGGTGTCTATATACCTCAAATTTTTCCAATACCTTGACCTTATCTACCTTTACTTCTACCTCTTCCACCTTTTCCTTCTTTGTCTCTTGAGTATATGAAGTGTTCATTTGTAGTGTGCCTTTTTCTATATCATCTGAATCTTCATCATGATCTTCATCACCTACTTCAATCTCATCCTTATGATATACCTAGATTGTTATTGGTGCCTTTTTCACTATGATATATCGTAAAGTGATCTTCTTTTTCTTATACCAAAAATTCATGAAATTTTTCTAAACATTAATATTCATTGTTCCCAAAGTCTCTAACCATGGATATCTAAGAACTATATCGATATCATCCATATCCAAAGCATAAAAATCTAAATGCAAAACATATTTTTCCATAATGAGCTTCAAATCTTTAAACAGTGAAATATGATTACCATCTACTTGAACCTCCTTGATATTTTTTTCTTGAACATGTAGATGCTTGGCCACATTCATGTTAATGAAATTATACTTTATGGTAAGGTTTATGGACACAATAACTCTTTTCTTTTGAATGCATCCATGAAATTGAAAAATTGACTCAGATTTATTTGGAACTAAATAATTTGAACCATTATCATCCAATTCTTCTTCTTCTTCTTCTTCTTTTTCTTTTTCTTCTTTGCAGCCAATCAAAAGTTATCGATGATAAAAAAAACTAGGGTTTCATTCCACAATTACTCAAATTGAAGCTTTGATAACACTTGATAAGATTCAATATATGCAGAAATACCCTTAAGGTAAGGAAACACCATATAATACTCCTTTAAGAAGGAATAACTCCACAATGTCTCTTCAAGGGGACAACCTCCATTATGCTCTTACAATAAAAGACTCAATGCTTACTTGATATCTTTACCATGATAATCATCTCCTATATATATACATCTATCTAACCCATGGATGGGTAACCTCCTAATCCTAGTGTAGGCTGACCATTACCCAATGTACTACTTCCACAAGTTACTCTATTATCCTAATATATTGTACCCATATAACTAACTAAGGGGATGTGTGCCACATGTCAGCATCTCCATCAACCCATATATAATAATATATCATATTCCTAGTTACATAGCATTACTTCCCTCCTTCACATGTTTCATCCTCGAAACATACAAAGAAACCAAATAATGGGTGTGCTTCAAATCATTGCACACTTGTCTCCAATCTCGATCATCTAGCCATCCAAATGTGATCTTGGCAGGTGATAGCTCTCCAAGATTGTTTCCAAATTCCTTTGTGCTCCTTTGATTTTGTTCATGATCATAATTATACTGCTTTGGTGTCCACGAATAATTATTCTTTTTTTAATCCATGTACCATATTTTGATGTGCTACTTTGATTCTAACCATGACCATAGTAGGTATTCTTCCATGCATAGTCATAATTATTTCCCCATTCATTCCATGTGCCATAGTATTTTATCTTTGGATTCCATGCATATCCATAATGATTGGAAATTTTATTTCCTGTATAGACAAAATGATTGTTGTTATGACACTTCTTCACCTGGTTCCATGATTTTTTCCTCTCATGATGATGTGGGTGTCTATATACCTCAAATTTTTCCAATACCTTGATCTTATCCACCTTTGCTTCTACCTATTCCACTTTTTCCTACTTTGTCTCTTGAGTATATGAAGTGTTCATTTGTAGTGTGCCTTTATCTATATCATCTGAATCTTTATCATGATCTTCATCACCTGTTTTAATCTCATCCTTATGATCTACCTGGATTGTTATTGGTGCCTTTTTCACTCTGATATCTTGTAAAGTGATCTTCTTTTTCTTATACCAAAACTTCATGAATTTTTTTTGAATATTAATATTCATTTTTCCTAAAGTCTCTAACCATGGATATCCAAGAACTATATCCATATCATCCATATCCAATGCAAAACATATTTTTTCATAATGAGCTTCAAATATTTAAACATTGAAATATTATTACCATCTACTTGAACCTCCTTGATATTATTTTCTTGAACATGTCGATTCTTGGATACGTTCATGTTAATGAAGTTATACTTGCTGGTAGGGTTTATGGACACAACCACCTTCTTCTTTTGAATGCATCCATGAAATTGAAAAATTGACTTGGATTTATTTAGAGCCAAATTATTTGAACCCTTATTATCCAATTCTTCTTATTCTTCTTCTTCTTTTATATCCCAATGATCTAAAAAGAGTTTTTCCATTTCTTTCCATGAAGAAAACCTTCTGTACAACTCAACTAATCAAACCAATGTAGTGCAGGCCCAGACAAAAAAGGAAGCAATCATCTTTGCCCAATTTTTTTTAAAAAAATAATTCTCCAAAATGAGCCACCATTCTCTAGCATCAATATCATCTTCCCCTAATTTTTTTTGCAACTCCATGATCCTCAAAAAAATTAAGGTTCATGAAACCCTAAAATGTCAAAATTGATCCATAAAATCACAACAAATTACTCCAAACAACTCAAAAAATTCTTAAATTTTGACTGTGCTTCTCTTATATCTGTTTACATCTCCAATAAAAATTTTGAATAAAAATTCCCTATATTTTGGAAGATATAGCAAAATTACTATAAACCATAAAATAGCAATAACTCCCTCAAAATGAATCAAAAAATCTCAATTTTTTTACTATGACTTATTTGAAATATTATCCATATCCAATAAAAAAATTGAGATAAAATTCACAAGAAATCAAAAGTTATTGATGATTAAAAAAAACTAGGGTTTCATTCCAAAAATTGCCCAAATCGAAGCTCTGATACCACTTGATAAGATTTAATATATGAAAAAATAGCCTTAAGGTAGGGAAATGCCATATAATACTCCTTTAGAAGGGAATAACTCCACAATGTCTCTTTGAGTAGACAACCTCTAATATCCTCTTACAATAGAATACTCAATGCTTACTTGATATCTTTACCATGATAATCATCTCCTATATATATACATCTATCTAACCCATGGATGGGTAACCTCCTAATCCTAGTGTAGGCTGACCATCACCCAATGTACTACTTCCACAAGTTACTCTATTATCCTAATATATTGTACTCATATAACTAACGAAGGGTATGTGTGCCACATGTTGGCATCTTCATCAACCCATATACAATAATATATCATATCCCTAGGTACATAGCAAAAAGCCCAATCATTTTGGTTGTTGTGGTGAGTTTAATTGGTTTATACTAGGTGAATGGCTTTGGAATGGGTTTTGATGGCTTGGTGGATGCAAAAGACATAAGTGAAAGTGATGCACTTATTATGATAGCTTGATAAGGAATGAAACCCATAGCTTGGCTATCACTAATGCTTTGGGGGCTTGGTGGAGGTAAAATGTTAATAGTGGCATGAGAGATGAAGTGGGGAATGGTACCTCCAAAGGAAGTAGTGGTAGGGGATATAAACATGGGAGTGGAATCAATAATAAAATTAGGGGTACTGGTGAAGGTTCCAATAACTAGGAAGGAAGGCAATGGTGCTATAATTATAGTGGGAGTTTAGGAAGATGATGGAGGAGACACAACTCCTCTCATGGTGGTTTTAGGAGACCTCTTCCTTGTGTATACCCTTTCAAAAGTTTTCCTATCTAGTGTTTATAGTTATTCCATTGATAACTCAATTTCCTATTGCTCTTTCTCAAGATCAATGACTTTGGGATCTAGTTGATCCAAGATTTATGTGGTAGCTTACTTAGCCAATGTAGGAACAAATGTATGCCCTTGTGAGGGGTCAGGTTAACTGTTAGCTTTTCCTTGATTGGAGCTGGGAGGTATGCTCTATATAATTGAAGTGGTAATAAGTGGAGGTATTTAGGGCCTATCTATGATAAGATTAACATTATCCTCTTCTTCTTCCTTTTCTTTCTCCTCATAGTTTGCATTGAATATGCTCCCATGAGTTAATGGGAGTTAGGGCTTTACTATGTCCTTGTTCCTTTTCTAGTCAAGATTCATTTCAAGTTCTATATTATTTATTGAAAAATTTCTTAGGACTACCTCATAATTAATTGCATCTAGGTATATCCATTTATGCACCTCTTCTTGGTGCTCATTTTCTATAATTGCATCCCTTTTAAACTTGAGGAGGTGATTGGCAATGACTTGGTTTGGATCCCACATTCTAAAGTAATCCTTAGATAATAGGTATAAGTCCCTATGCCTTATAACCACTATAATGTCTTTCTATTTCATTATCTTAATTCTCCCTATCTTGAAAAGTGACTTGTGGGGGGATGTATTTTTCTTCCTCTTGAATATGCCATCAAATCCATGGAGTATTTGATAGGCCATCTCTTCCTCTACCAACTTCATTGGCACATATCTCGATATCATAAAGGGAGATACCATCACCCCTTCCATTTGGATAACTATTTAATCAAGGTAGATCTAGAAGCTAACCATTTCTCTCAGTTTTTAACTCACTTCTAATGGAACCCTTTACATTTCACATTAAATGATTGACTTGTAAATAGGAGGGTAGAAATATTATATGATTATCTTGATATGGTTGTTTTTATGCTAATTTTGCTTTCTACATTCAAAGAGAGAAATAAGAAACTAAGGAATGGTCAAGGTTAGAAGATACCTGGATGAAGTCATGCGCACCGTTATCCAGACGACATGAGAACTCCTCTTTGGCTGTGGAGGAATGACACCTACAAAAGAAAGAGACTAAGACGAAAAAGGTGTTAGATGAGGAGATGGTGGGTTGCCAAGCAAAAGCTTGATCCCAGAAGTATAAAAACTTCCTTAAGGGATATCAACCCACTATTGATAAAAAGGATGTCTGATAAATAACAGAATGTTAAGATACTGAAATGAAAGAAGACTGAAAAGAAACGGAAGCAAATGCTTACCTGAATGTTGCTGTCGGCCTGATCACAGTCGCCGACGTTGGTGGTCCTACCGGCATCGGTTGTTGAGGTCTACCGACGTCAGTTAGTCTACCAACGTCGGTTGGGGAAGTGGCCAGCGTCAGTCAGGGTAGTAGTCTATGGATGAGGTCTGGTCAGGTTTCTTGGTCTGTGGACTGGATCTGGTCGAGTCTGTGGTCTGCTTGATTGGTCTGAGACAAAGTTTTGGGCTTGGTTGAATGGTCTAGGGTCTGGGTCTGAGAGTCTGGTTGAATGGGCAGAGTATATGGTCCGACAGAGGATAGAGGCAATAAGGAGATGGAGAAGTAAAGATTCGGCTCTGCCCTGGTTAACAGTCTGGTTTGGGGAGATAGAAGTGCTGAATCTAGTTCATAATACTTAGAAACAAATGACTAGAAAACACAAATGAAAGTACAAATAAAATACTTACCTGTGCCTTACTGAAGGAGTGTTGCAGACTGGTGTACCTGTTGCTGGTGCCGCTTGTGTGAAGGTTCTATTGCTGGTGGAGTTGTTGAATATAGAATCCCTGCTGTTATACTTGAGGGAGAGAGTGAGAGGCTTGGTTTGAAGATTGGCAGAGTGACGGGGTCAAAGAATGGATTGCTTCAGTTGGATGCAAAGATACCAGAGTCAGGATGTGAGAGACGAGAGGAAGAGGGCCAAGAGAGAGATAATGGATGTAGAAATAGTTATGAAAGCTACCGATGCTGGCAATGTCACCGACGTCGGTCGATAGTTGACCGATGTCGGCGGCTAGAAGGCTGGAAAAGGCTAAAAATAGCCTTTCATCCATTTTCCAACTGCCGGGTTAGCGAGTCCGAAGAAGAAACGGTTGAAGGTGATTAAATGGATGAGAGGTTAAAGGGGAGAAGTTGGAATGGGAGTCTAGGCATTAATATTGGCCATGTGGGGAATGAAGGGAATCCAAGAAGGGTATCCAAGGGTGGTGAGGTGGCAAGGAGAGAGAATTATTAATTTGAAATAAGATAATTATTTCAAATTAACAAGACATGGGCTAGGAGTGGTTAAGTGGATGAAGGGGACCAAAGGAGGAGAGGACAAGGAGGATGACCATGGGAGTAGACATGATTTTGTTGTCTACATTTGCCCCTTTTTGTCTTGTTGGTTGTTCTAGACGAACTGCAAGATAGAAATAGGAGTTGGGTTCCCCAGGTGTGGGATAATGTTGATTTCATCTTGTTGGTTGTTCGAATGAACTGCAAGACAAAATCAAAAAGAGGTTGGTTGCCTCAATTATGGATGAGGTATTCCCCCTCAAAGTAGGAGTCAAGGGAAGAGAACCTGGAATCGGGTGCTGATTTGACAAAGAGTGGATGAAAAAGGGAGAGGGTGAATGCTGCAAAAGTCATGATTACACGCATACCACTTCACGAGATGGTCAGGTCAAAATGTCGCAGGTCAAGGGTCGAGGAGTGCCAAAATTGAAATAATCAAGCCCTAGCATTTAGTTGTCTGCTGATCGGGTATTCAATCATAGCTGTAGCTCTAAATGGTCATCATGTTCCAGGTATCCCAGGCTCAGGAAGTGCTCCTAGAAACACGAAAAAGTCACAAGTAGTGCAGATCAACCGGCTTGCGATCCTATACTTGTGAGGGTCCAAAATAGTCTACGCACAATTTTGCTAACCAGTCATGAGGTAGCATATAGGCAAAAACAATCAAGGCAACATTGTCTTGGAATTGGTCGAAGTCAAAGGAGATAGGGATGATCTCCAATGGTCATTGGTCGAGGTGGATGGATGGATGAAAGGATGTGGCTGAGCTAACCTTAGAACACTGAGTGCTACCTACATAGCCCTTGTTATAGGGCCTCAGGCCAATGTAGTTCTCCCTAAAAGGGAGGAAGGGTCAATGGGATGGAATTGGTCTTGGTCGAGGTGAAGGTCATGGTCAAAAGGAGGAAAGAAGGTTTGTCCATCAGAGAGACAAACAAATGAGGGTGGTCGAGCTAACCCCAGAAGACGTCGTGTCATCTGAGTGCTGCCTACATAACCCAGATTGGAGGGAACCTCAGACCAATGTAGTTCAGACTAGTGGAGAAGATTGGTCAATGATTGGTGTGGTCATGTGTCGAAATGATGAGGAGAAAGAAGATGTTATAGCCTTTTCCAAATGGTGTATTCTGTAACATTGGTTGAGGGGTCTTTCATCCCTAGCAATTTTCCATATTCGTGATGGATGTATGCTAAAAATGAATTGAGGTCTATTTATGCTTCAACAAGTATTGGTTTATGCTTAACATAAATTGAGGCTGGTCAATAGCTTCCATGTGTATTGGTGTCCATAGAAACTATGTGAAATGGACTATGATGATGGATGATGGCATGTTGTCGTGTTGAAAATGTTGAGGTTGGTGTGGTTTGGATGTGCTTGGGTTGGGTAGAAAAAGGTTTGGTTGAAGGTGACCAAAGTGTAGAGAAAAAGTGAAAGGCAAATTGCTCTTTCATTGACAAGGACCAGAATGACAACATAGATAGGGGTTATTAGAACCAAGAGCCCCATTCATGCATGACGTGATTGACCATAGGTTGTGTTAGAGCGGTAATCAAATCACTTTGACATTAAAGTGAGCTCGAAGTCCCTTGAGCAGGTGTTAGGAGGAGGATAGGGTAACCCATTTTAAGAGCAGAGATAACTTTGCCCTTTTTTATAGGAGACCTTGAGACAACTATAAGTCAAGTCCATGACCCATTTTTTTTTTGGCGCAGACTGATCAATGCGAGAAGCTTGCATAGAGATGTCATTTTATTGGTGGTCGTTTGTGAAGCTGATCGATGCGGGAAGCTTCTAGAAAGATGCTGTTTGTAGCAAGAGTTAGTCATAGCCATCCTTTGAGGGAGTGGTCTATATTTTACTTTATATATAAGGGCTTTGAATAGCTATCCTTCGAGGGAGCAGTCTATTAGCTACAACAATGATAGTACAGCTGTCTTTCGAGGGAGCAGTCTACCTTTTTGATTTGATTTAGTGACCTTGGATATTTTGACATCTTGATTTGTTTTTTACAGAAATGTGAGTCATGGACAAGACTATAGAAGGTCAAGGGCTCCCTTTTATTAAGACAAAGCATCCCTACTGTATAAAAGGGTTATAGAGGATTTGTTAAGGGGAGTAGGGTTGAAAGGAATGAGGACTAAGAGGATGGGGATTGCTCAAAGGACGAGCTCAAGGTAAATGTCAAGTGGACGAGTACTTGACTAACCGTAGAATGGTCGCAGATGCAACGCATAAAAGGGGTCAGGGTCTGATAAGTCCCTAGACCATGCTTGGGTGTTATGAGGTGGTCCGAGTCAATTAAGAGCAAATTTGCCCTGTTTGCCTCTTTGAGATTGGTCATGATGATAGCTAATGCTAGATGGGAAGTTATCAGATATGGTCGCTGATTGGTCAAGACTGGTTGAATGTTTGGTCGAGGATTGGTCAATGTTTGGTTGAGATTTGGTCACTTGATATTTGGTCAATAGTTGGTCGAGGGTTGATTGGTCGATATTTGGTCTTTGGTTGGGTTAAATGTTTGACTGAGGTTAGGTTGAATGTTTGGTTGCTAGTCTGGTCGAGGTCAGGTTGAAAGAGTGATTGATATTTGGTCGAGACTGGGTCGAAAGGTTGGTCGAGGCTTGGATGAAGGTTGAATTCCCCCAGCGGCTAGGGAGAATGTTTGACAGATTGGTCAAGGTTGGTTGAGGTTTGGTGGTCAGATTGACTGTGTTGATGTTGAATAAGGGGGTTAAAGGCGGCAAAGAGACCATAGTCTGATATGAAGATCCGGATTTAGGTGATGAGGTTTGAGAAGCATGGGTCGGTGTTGATGATTTGGCAAAGGGGTGGTCAAGAGGATCCTTGATGAGAAGGGTATCCTTTTTCTGGTGTTGACGAGTGATAGCTTTGAGGGCACAACAATGCTTAGTGTCATGTCCCAGAGTGTGATGATAGTGGCAGAATTTAGAGTTGTCGAACCAAGAGGGTCTTGATCCGAGAGTTGATGAGTGGGATGATGTTGAAGGTTTGTTGATAATGTGATAAAAAAGAAGGGGGTCTTTCTCCAAACAATGGTGAATGACAACCTTGAGGGCACAACAATACTTAGTGTCGTGCCCAGGCATGTGATGATACGCACAAATCTGAGTGTCTTCAAACCAGGGGGGTTTTGGTCCGAGAGATTGATATGGTTTAAGAGGCAGGATATTGATGCGAGAGGACTGTAACAATTGCCATAACAGCAAGGCATAAGAACCTACTAGCGGGTCTAGATGTTTTGTTGCAATGGAGGTTGATGACTTTGGTTTGAGAGGCATAAGAGGTGTTGGTTGATGGTTTGGAGGAGATATATGTCTGGTGGGATGAAGGAGTAATAGAGGAAAATTGCCTCTGTGAAGGATGGGAGTGGGAAGCACTCCTAGTAAAGTGGACAGATGCAGGCCCAAAATTGAAGGTAATGATGAAGGTGGGGGAGGAGTCATCCAGTGTGGTTTAGTGGTCTTCTTAGGTTTGGGTCGAGGGCCACCATTGTGCGAGGCAAGGTTAGATACGGGTTTGGTTTTAGATGTGGACGGGGGTGAGTGAGATGTAGCAATCTCAGGCAAAAGGCAAGAGGAAACTGTGACTAGGTCTTCCTTAGTCGAGATGGGTGAAGAGACTGGTTCTTCTCTTGGTGGAGAAGAAGTAGGAGAGTGCGGCTCCTCAAGCAGGTAGATGGCAGGAATGACTGTGCCTCCTACTTGTGCTTGAGGAGTGGGCAAGGTGGGGTCTTCGGATGAAGGTTGGGATAATGGCGTAGGTATAGTCAAAGTGTCCTCCAGTATAAGAGAGGTAGATGGAGGACTAATAGGAGAAGAAAGCTCTTCCACTTGTGAAGGAGGTTGGTCAGGGAGAAGAGGAGAGACAGTGTTGACGGTGTGAATATTATGGTCTTGAGGATCATTGATCATGGTCTGGATATGGTTTTGATTAAGAGGATGGTTTGGAAAAGGGTGTCTGAAGATGTTGATGTTTTGATTGGGAGGTGCATTTGGGTTATCTAAAATAAGATCCCCCTTGTTGATCATGTCTTGGATGATGTTCTTGAAGGTTCGGCAATTGTTGATGTCGTGGCCCTGGACGTGATGAAAGTGGCAGAAGTCGGCCTCCCTATACCATGTAGGGAGGGATTTTGAAGGGTCAAATTGAGGTGGTTGAATTGGAGGGAGATTGAGGACCCCCTGCTTGACAAGTTTTTCCAAAATGGAAGCGTATGATTCTCTAAGTGGAGTATAGTTACGCTGGATGTACCATTGTTGGAATTGTTTGGTGATGCTGTGAGATGTCAAAGGTTGAGATTGGTCGGTATTTATCAAGGATGGTGATCTAATGACCACAGTGTTGGCCACTCCTTTAGGTTCAAAATTGGCAGAAGAAGGTCTGGAAGAAGTATGGTCATTGGTTCTTGCGTTGGTATGATGCAATTTGACCTTATCCTCTTCAATGGCACGGAGTTCAAGTTTGTGGGCCATGGTGAAGGCTTCGTCAAAAGTGTGGAATGTTTGAACCCACAAGGTGGATGAGATGTGGCTGGCACATGCTTGAGAAAAGAGCTCGATGAGCTCAGGTTGAGGCAAAGGGAAGGAGAGCTGGTTAATCAAGCCTCTCCAACGAGCGACAAAATTGACTATTGATTTGTTGTCAAATTGCCTGATGGAGTAGAGGTCTGTGATTGAGACTTGTTTGGTGATGTTGATAGAAAAATGGTTGAAAAATAATTGGGTGAGTTGAATGAATGAAAAGATAGAATGTCTGGTAAGAGAGCTATACCAGTCAAGGGCAGGGCCAGAAAGAGACATAGGAAACGTGCGTAAAAGCAACACATCATCATGGGCAATAAGGTAATAGGCATGTCTAAATGCCCATAGGTGTTGTTGTGGGTCTTCCTTACTCTAAAAGTGATAAAATTTAGGAAGCTCCCATTGGTTAGGGTATGGTCAGATCGAGACAGAAGGATGAATGGGCTCGTTGCAAATTTGGTCGTATGATAAGACATTGCTTGAACCAAAAATAGAAGCCTCGAGACTGGACAGCTTATCCATCAGCATTTTGATGAGATCTACTGACGGATTGGTGAGTGGAGTGCCCCTTAAGTTGTAGGGTGCTTGAAAGAGGCTAGAGGAGGCATACGACATAGTCAGTTGCGGTTGTAGGGGTGCAACATATGGATGACTAGTCACAGGGATAGATGTAGAGGCCAAGTGTGGTTGGGTTATGAGGGTAGAAGGCATAAGTTGACTAGGTACCGCCAAAAGTGGATGCATGGCGGCATTGGCAAAAGGGGAGGTAGGCACTCCTGCATTTATGGGTGTGAGAGTGTAAGGGGTCGAGACAATCAAGTTCTGGTATGATGTAGAACTTGGTTGAATTGCGTGTGGTTGAGGGGGTAATGAAACCCCGATGGAGGTTGGTCTAAAAATAGACGGGAAGGCCAAACTTTGCATATTGGCCATGGTCGGGTTAATGGTTAAGGCAATAGTCTGAGTCATAAAGGGTTGGGTAGCGGATGGTGTTGATGTCACCACCGCTTCACCTGAAAGGTCTTACATTTGGTTCCTTGCGAGATAGTGTTGGAGAGCTATGACATTGAGGTCCAAGAATCATGCAAAATCTTGGTCCCCTTTAGGGACGATGAGAGTCTAGGTCAGGGTCAGTCCTGTAGGAGTTCTTTTAGTCTCTGAGTGGAACTCCATTATAGGACTAGTTAGGGATGGGATAGACGGAAGCGGTTGATAGCTAAAGTGGTCAAGAAGAGCCCTGGTTTGACTGCGTGTCAAAACCATTCAAAGCAAGAAAGGGTCAGGTTTTAGAAACTATGTTTTTGCAATTTTAGAAACTCAAAATGGGGTTTTGGCAGAAAAAGGGTCAGGTTTTAGGTTGCTATTTTGAAAAAAAGGTCTGTGACAGTGATCGATGTCGGTTGAAAAACCGATGTCGGTGCAGAAAGGTGGCTGACGTCGATCAGATAACCGATGCCGGTGAAGAATGTTGCCGATGTCGGTGGTAAAACTGATGCCAGTGACTGTGGTTTCCAGAAACTCAAAAAATTTGAAGATTCTTGGAAAAAGAGAGAAGAACGTCCTCACTAGCTCAAAAAACCAGATAGGAACAAAAAAGATGAAGAAGACAGGCAGGCCCTAAGCGTTAAATCCTAAGAATCAACTTTTAGAATCTTGTGGCTTATGCCTTAAAGTGATGTTTGGGAGGTTGGTTATTAGAATGGGTCCTAGAAGAGGTAGTCTAGAGATGGTTTTAGGTTTGTTTAGGTGCTCAAGAAGTCTGGGTTAGGTTCGGTACATGGCCTGGTGCTAAGGAGCAAGCTCCCCTCACTTCACGAGTCCAATGATAAGCTGGGCCCGCTTAGCCAAAATATACTTTCTCTAGAGATTAGACTCTGCCAAAGAACAAAGTGGGCTTTCCCCTTGGTGATGAAATCCAAGTAGGATAGCCGGGATGGGTAAGGTATCCGTTGGGTGATGAAATCCCAGTCGGGCCTTGTCTCAGGTGAGTTTGATGTTTGATTTAGTGCAAGTGGTTTAGGTTGTGTAACATAGAGTGGACTAGATTAATTCAATATGCAGTTATTAATTACTAGGTGTGGACTAAGAAATGCAAGCAGGCAGAAATGCAATGCAATATGTTTTAAGCCCAAGTCGAAAATGTGAAGTTTGAATGAAGACAAGTTGAGAAAGGGTTGAAGGATATGATTTTTTGACTAGTCTAGAAATGCAAGAAAAGAAAGAAAGATTCTTTTTAATCCCACTTATGATGTCGTTTAGAAGAGAAGAAAGAGGTGAAGAGGGAGAAACCTAATAAACCTAAATGAACAGAAAGAAAAAGAACCCAAGGAAGGCCCTAAGGTCCCATCGGGCATGCCAGAATGTTTCTATGCTAATTTCGCTTTCTACATTCAAAGAGAGAAATAAGAAACTAAGGAATGGTCAAGGTTAGAAGATACCTGGATGAAGTCATGTGCATCGTTATCCAGACAATGTGAGAACTCCTCTTTGGCTGTGGAGGAATGACACCTACAAAAAAAAGAGACTAAGATGAAAAAGGCGTTAGATGAGGAGATGGTGGGTTGCCAAGTGAAAGCTTGATCCCAAAAGTATAAAAACTTCCTTAAGGGATATCAACCCACTATCGATAAAAAGGATGTCTGATAAATAGCAGAATATTAAGATACTAAAATGAAAGTAGATTGAAAAGAAACGGAAGCAAATGCTTACCTGAATGTTGCTGTCAGCCTGATCACAGTCGTCGACGTCAGTGGTCCTACCAGCATCGGTTGTTGAGGTCTGCCGACGTCGGTTAGTCTGCCGACGTCAGTTGGGGAAGTGGCCAGCGTCGGTCGGGGCAGTAGTCTGTGGACGAGGTTTGGTCAGGTTTCTTGGTCTATGGATGGGATCTGGTCGAGTTTGTGGTCTACTTGATTGGTTTGAGACAAAGTTTTGGGCTTGGTTGAATGATCTAGGGTCTGGGTCTGAGAGTCTGGTTGAATGGGCAGAGTATATGGTCTGACAGAGGATAGAGGCAATAGGGAGATGGAGAAGTAAAGATTCGGGTCTGCCCTGGTTAACAGTCTGGTCTGGGGAGATAGAAGTGCTGAATCTAGTTCATAATACTTAGAAGCAAATGACTAGAAAACACAAATGAAAGTACAAATAGAATACTTACCTGTGCCCTGCTGAAGGAGTGTTGCAGACTGGTGTACCTGTTGCTGGTGCCGCTTGTGTGAAGGTTCTATTGCTAGTGGAGTTGTTGAATGCAGAATCCCTGCTGTTGCACCTGAGGGAGAGAGTGAGAGGCTTGGTTTGAAGATTGGCAGAGTAACGGGGTCAAAGAATGGATTGCTTCAGTTAGATGCAAAGATACCAGAGTCGGGATGTGAGAGACGAGATGAAGAGGGCCAAGAGAGAGATAACGGATGCAGAAACAGTTATGAAAGCTGCCGATGCCGACAATGTCGTCGACGTCGGTCGACAGTTGACCGACGTCGGCGGCTGGAAGGCCGGAAAAAGGCTAAAAATAGCCTTTCATCCATTTTACAACTACCGGGTCAGCGAGTCCGAAGAAGAAACGGTCGAAGGTGATTAAATGGATGAGAGGTTAAAGGGGAGAAGTTGGAATGGGAGTCTAGGCATTAATATTGGCCATGTGGGGAATGAAGGGAATCCAAGAAGGGTATCCAAGGGTGGTGAGGTGGCAAGGAGAGGGAATTATTAATTTGAAATAAGATAATTATTTCAAATTAACAAGACATGGGCTAGGAGTGGTTAAGTGGACGAAGGGGACCAAAGGAGGAGAGGATGAGGAGGATGACCAGGGGAGTAGACACAATTTCGGTGTCTACAATGGTACCTAAAATAGTGAATGTGCATTAAAGAATATGGTTGGGGCATAACTTCATATCATGTAATAAATTGTGTGTTTGGTCCTAATTATGTAGTTTCACATATATAATCCAATAAGTAGCTCATCATGTAAAAAGGGGAACTATTTTTGTAGGTATCATTCAATGTAACAACTAGATTATCACTAATAATATCCCCAAGTGGGGGAATTTTTTGATCTTCTAGGATTATTTACAACAATGAGATAGTCATTATGTTTGTATAACAAATATACACATTTCTAAATACTCTATTTAGTAAGTCTAGGCTAATCCTTAATCCTTTTTTGAATTGATAGATAGGTAGGTTCCCTTAGTCATTCATGAAGACAATCCATTTGGGTTAGTTACCCATGAGGCCATGACTTTATCTAGAGAGTGCACCTCATACTAGCTTTCAATGATACTCTTATTGTATCCCACCTATGGTAAAGTTAAGTCATAGTATTTTTTGAAACTAGGCCTGGAAATGAAAGTAATCAAAATCCCTTAGTTTAGGGATTTGAGCAATCCATCCTCATATTTTGACATATTGGAGATACTGTATACTAGGTCAACATATGGCATAACCTCTAGTTTTATTGTAGCTTTATGAATACCATTAGCTTGGATTTCAAGGATATCATAAGCCAATAGAATAATATGTGGTATGGTTCTAGACTCATCAAGTTATCTATCTTTTTCAACATTGTAATAAACACTGCTATAATGCATGTCTCCCAAGTTTATGACTTTTGGGATGAACTCTGTGTCCTTAAAGATGACTAAATTACCATGTTGAAATAATAAATCATCATTCCAAAATGTAATACTCTTACCTTGAGTGGAGGATCCTACCTATGCCATTTCTTCATTTTTTTGGGTACTAATTGACATCTTCTATTTCTCTCTATAACTCTAGAGCTCTAACAATGGTGGCTTGGGTGCAACTTTGTGAATTAGCTTAAGCTTTGTGATATTAAGAACGTAGATAGAAGATATAAAAAAATCTTAGGGATTCAAGTGTAAATGTAGGTAGTAATAGTCATGTTGGGTAGTCTTTTAAAGATTGATTTGATTAATGTAAAGTTTGATGGCAATTCTAGTTCATATCACATTCATGATAAATTCATCAACTTTGTGTATCTTTGAACTAAATTGATTTTAGCATTAATTTGCATTAGAATTCAAATTTAGCATTCATTTCACTTTAATTTTCCATCAATTTTAGCTTTAAAGCTAAATATTTCCACCTTTTAACACATGACATGCCACCTAGAATCTAGTTGGATGTGTATGGGGATTTAATGTGACTAGGCTGCTTAGTAATATTAAATTTGAACATGTGGCACTGTTGGGATTAGTTTTCACATTATGTGAATTTGGGTATTTATGGAGAGGTAAAAAGTAAGTTTGAGTATTTACAAGTTGATATTTACTAAGAGGTAAATAGTAATATGTTAGTTAATATTTGGTAGTAATATTGTTATAAATAATATTATGATATTAGGTTAGAATATTATATTGTTGAGATATATTGTTAATGGTTATAATAATATATCATAAATAGTGGTTTGCATAATTATAGGATTTTGTGGTGAGATAAATGAGTGGAGAAATTATAGGAATTATATTCCTATATCTTTGTGTAAAGTCCCAAATGATTATTAATGAGATCAAAGTATGCAAAAATAATATAATATCAATGTTTTTAAGAAATACATTGTGTTTAGCTCTCTATTATTAATTACATGAGTTAAATCTATGTATTGGATTCTCCAATACCTATTTGGCACCTTATGATTACTCTCAATATCTTAGAATATAGCTTAGCATGATGACTCATTCATACTTTACCACATGGCATCTTTTGATTTGTGGTGAGCTCTTGGGTGGGGTCCCTCTAATTTTGGTTGAATACAAGGATGCTATGTGTTTCTTTCACAAGTAATTAGGGACTCTTATTTTCCAAGTGGATTTATTGTGGGAAATCATGGTTTTATTTGGATAGGTGTCACATTTAGAAGGCCTATAAATAGCTATCAACAACTTTGTGTTAATCATGTGGCTTAGGTGGAGCCATACATCACTCTTGGAGGTGTTCTACCTGATCTTGGGATGGAATTTCATGGGGATGATAGGTGGCATCATCACATGGGTTGAATATGGACACATGTCCTTCTTGTAGGTAATCTGATGGATCTTAGATAAAAATAGTATGAGGATTACATGGGGTCCTCACATAGGTCTAGAGGGGACTTGCATCATGTTGGTGGGCTTTCAAAGGTGTTCTAGTGTATCTTTAGATATAATAAGCATGGACATGACATGTGTCATCATCATGTGCATCCAAAGGGGACACACATCATTCTCATGAGCTTCTCTTCATTATTCTACCACTTATCATTCTTTGGAGGAAATTTAGATAACTATTCATCATCAAACCTTGATCGAATGGCTCAAGTGCTGCTAGATGTCTTACTTGAAGGTTCTTGAGATATTTAGATGGATGTAATGTATTGTGGACATGCATTGATCTTAGATGGACCCTCATGAGACATGAATCACTTTTAAAGGCTTCTCAAGTTTAGATGGTCATGCTTGAGACACATGATGACATCTTTCAAACTTTTGGATTGTAGTGGGATGTGTGGAGGCTCAAATTGAATGAGCTTGTTTAGAGGAGATAGGATCATGACATGTAGCCTATGGATTTTAATTCCAATGGCTAACTCCTTTAAAATATCTCTAGATGGTAACACATGGATTATAGGTTTGGTAGATTCATTCCAAGTGTCTTATGCAAAGCACATTTATCTCGACCAATGATACAAATCAAAGTTTTGATAGGAAGAATTATGCCTTTAGATGAGTGCCATGAAGACACATGGTAGACTAAGGAATAAGTGGTCTTTTAGAATCCCTTTGTAATTTGATGTCCCATGAGGCATCATAAATCACTACTTTAAGTTGAAATCCTACTAAGCCAAGTGAGAGACCAAGTTAGACTTCTGATAATGTCAAATACACATCATAAGCAAATTAAACAAGTTTAAAGCAAAAATTTGAGGGTAAATACTTTAAACAAAGTATAGGGTTAGCCTGATAAGATTAGGCAAAGTTTATTGTGTCCATGCTAATTGGGAAATCAAATAAAACTCCTTGGCTAAGTCTTGTCTACACATTTTGAATCAATTCATGGCTAATAATTCATTATTGAATGAAACTTGATAAAGACTTATAATAATTCAAACATTTATAAATACTAATCTATATTTTAAGATGAATGGTTAACCAAAAATTTATAGGAAGTATTAAATAAATTTTCTATGCATTTAAATGATTTAGGAAGCTTATCATCTTAGGCATTTTGAAAAATTAAGATAGGAGGGTTTGCATTCTAAGACTAGGGGGTAGTTGAACATCAACAGTTAGAATATTGGATGTTCATATCATTTTTATCTTGTTTAAAATGGGAATGTGCTCGTTACACATAATTAGAATACACTATCAACTACATACTAGTATTACTCCACTAAAGAATCCTCTCAAGAAAGGGAAAAAGATTCATCCGAAGCCATCTATTTCCCTTTCTACTATGGCTCAACATGTATAAGATGTCTAGGTGACTCCCCCATAAATATCCAAAAGGATTTTACAAGGATTCCCAATAGATTATCCTCCTAGAGCTCCTCCTACACCTTAACCCTTGGCTCCTTCACCACCTATTCCAATTTAATCAACTTGGCCCTTAATGCCTCCACCACCTCTTCTAGTTCTAGCAACTTAGCCCTAAAATTTTTAGACCCATATGGCCCACACCCAAGTAGATCAAGATCAAATGACTTGACCTCTCCCTCTAGTCTCTAACAACCTCTCATGGCACCATATACTTTCCTAACTCCCCTATCATCCAATTAGGTGAAGCCTCCCTTATTACCCATTTTGTCCTCTCCATAATTCACCCAAGTGCCTCTAGCTTTGGTCTTACCTATCACCCTTGCCTCCTCTTTTCCATATTACCCATCCATTTTAGTTGGGACCCCCTCCATGCTCCCACTGGTTATTCTATAGACCTAGGTGCCCATAATCTATTTTACCTTCAATTAGTACAGTTACAGATCCTATGATAAGTACACCTATATGAATAGATAGAGTGGTCCAAAATATTCTAGTGATGCCTTATATAGTCTAAGAAATTTCATAGTCATTTCCCACTGCTTCCACCACCATTTCTCCATCAATTGTAGTAGCCTAGGATGACCCAAAGAAGATGCCAAGGAAAAAGTAGAAGGTAGTTCATCCTCCTACACCACCCTTGTTGGCTCCCCGTGTCATCTCTTGGACTCCCTTTCCCTCATCTTGGGTTCTCAAGGGTTTGGATTTAACTAATCAATTTACTCCTTTCTACTGAATTCCCCCTCCCTAGAGGCATAACTCCTTAGGTTAACATGACTCAGGACTAGTGGTAGGCATAGTTATTTATTTAGGCCTCCCCATTTGTCTTGCCTCCCTACACTCTTCTATCATTTTTGCCTTCACTACTTTCCACATTCATCCATTTTGCTTACTCTATGTCTCCTACACCATGTCCTCCACTTGTCACCACCATTTATGTCACCCCACTGACAACTCTACTAACCTTGGGTATGGTTGGAGTATCTTAGGTACCTAAGATGACAATGTAGAGTGACCCAAAACTAAAGTAGGACTTTGACTACACCATGAGAAATATGCATAGGATACTCACTCAAAAATCCATGCAGCAGGGGAACGCTATGTTCTGGCAGACCCAATATTATATATTCTTTCTTATCAAGGTGAGGAATCCTATAGGAGAAGAAAAGGTGGTGAAAGATCTAATCTTAGTTCTTTGAGCCACCCATGACATGTTTCAAAAATTGATGGGCAACATATAGGAGTAGGTATGGGTACTTGAAGCACAAGTGAAAATTTCCTTCCTAGTGGGCCTAATTGGGAAAGTTAAGCATGCTCTCTTAAAACTCTTCTTAATACTAGGAAAAGTTATGGAAATAGGCTAGATGTAGGATGAATATTCAGAGGACCTAGGCCTATTTAGAGAGGATTAATATGGTAAAGAGTAAATGTGAGAATATTGAGGTCATATCAAGTAAGGGCATGTTCTTAGAGTTGAAGCTTATGCCCATTTTAGACCTTAGATTATACCAAACATATGTCAGGAGCATGAGGGCAATAATTGAGGAATTATTAGCCTTAGCATTGATTATGGTGAATCTCCTAAAATAAGGCAAGAAAAATATATTGGCCTACTTTAAGGAGGTCAATATCTCAATGTTATTCCACCCATATGGCACTCTACTTGATTAGGGTGAATTTAGAGTCCACTTGGGTCACTTTAGCCAGGTTATGCAAAATGAGGTGGCTAGGGCAAATAAGGATGTGTGTGACCATGTTATGTGTGATTCTAAAAACATTTATGGCATGTTTTATAAAATATTGGTTAGAAAGTGGATGTTCATATTATTCTTATCTTATTCAAAATGGGCATGTATCCATTCTACACAAATTATATTGGAATATTATCAACTATCAACATTTTTTATGGTGTAGAATGAATCCATTGATAAAATTCTTATTAATATATTATGTAAAATCAAACATAAGCCCATTTTAAACAAGATATAAAATATCATCTCCATTAAAGTACACTTAATTGTAAAGACTAAATACAATAATATAAAATATCAATAAACATGGTATAATATAAATTTATAATAGACTTAATTCAAAATGGGTGTGTTCAATAAATGGCCAATAATAAAGGATGTTTATGTTCTATCAATCCTACATTATCAATACTTTACAAGTTTAAGTAATAACCATTCATTCAAAAAAATTATGATTTGGTGAATAATGTATCTAAATAATATGTTTTTATATGGTTTAAAAACATGTCAGATTTTAAATGTCATCATGATATATTTAAACTAATAAATTATGACTATCATATTACAATAGGGATTACAATGGTTTTTGTGGGCATTGTTCCCTACTGATAAATTGTAGTTATTGAAGGTACATTAGATAGGAAGAAAAGAGATGAGTGGTTTGTATAAATTTACTCTCCATCTAAATATCACAATGACCTTTGGTTGTTTCATTCCATGTCAGAGGAACATCAAGTGGTTGAGATAATGTTAAATATGTACTGAATTTTAAATAATGTAATAAGGGTTTGGGTGGACCACATAAACAACAATGACTACTTATCCCAAATTATTCAAATGGATCTAGAGGTTCCATTAAATATAAAAAGTGGCATGGTTCATTTGGTTAAACATAATAAAGATTCTTGATTTTCTTACGGTTGGAAAATTAATCTGTTTATAAATGGAGACACCACTAGAGTGGAAATTAGTGAAAATATTTTTTATGAAATAAAAATAGCATTCATAAGACTTTATCAATATGCATTCACTTCATCTATCACCCACTTATTTAATATAGATAAATAATTGGTGAGTAAAATTTTTCATTCAAAAATGTTTACATATATGAGGTAGAAACTATTGAAAAAAATGGAAAAAAGAAACCTCAGTAGCATAATTCCAAGATCTAAGGTCATATACAAAGGATAAAACTCTATTAAAGTAAGTGGAAAATAAATTTATGAAAAGTGAATCATCAACATATAAAGAGATTCAACTTTTCCTATTCAATGAAAAATTGTTCAAGATTAGAATTGAATACTGCCACCAAGTTACTCTTTAATAACGGTATCGATCCCTTGATCCTGTCAGTGTTGATAGACTAGTTTTATCAATATTGTGTAATCTTATGCCTCTTTATTAGGAGGCAATATTGTTTCCCTTTCAAAAAATTATTGGTGATAATATTAGACATTGAACTCAAGCATGAATTACATGATCTAGAGACTACTTATACATAATCGATGGACAACATACCATTGCAACTATGAAATTTTTTCTACGAAAGCATGAGTTTGAATCTTTTCATGACATATTAAAACAAATATCAAATCATATTCTTTTTTACAAAGCCAAAACAAAGTCGGTAATTAATATCTACAAACAAAAAAACATGGGTTCCTACAAAATTTATTGATCAGTTATACAAATACAGGGCATTGTGGATCATGGAAAAAAGATGACAACACTCTAGTTTAGGCAATAAAAAGATAACTAACTAGAAGATGATTTAAATATTGAATTCAATTATTAAGCTAAATTATAATAAAATGAACAAATAATTTTACAAAAATATTCATTTAACTATTCTATATGAATAATTAATAATGTAATTTGATTTAATGTTTGTATATAGACATTTGAAGAAGAGATTAATAATGTTTTTGAAAAATAAAAGGTGGAAAGCCTTAGTGATAATTTGACATTTTTCATTCTTCTCGATGACATATGGACAAAATGGGTTCTAGTTTTTGATCTATACATAAATAGTGGGTTGGATTACAACCTTAAGAAATAAAGTGACCCATATTTCAAGCCAAATTCAATGGATAAATTTACAATAAGTTTATTTAGAGGCATATGGGGTATGTTTGTGAAAGAATTGGATGTATAGACAAAGTTATGAGTGGACAAATTTGGTTGAATGTGACTGTTGACCTTGGGGTGAAAGAATAAAATTTAAGTGTCTATTGTAAAAGAGTGAAGGAGACTAGAGTCTCAAGGTCAAAAATTATAAACTATTTGAATTCATGGTTTTATGAACAAGTAGTTATTCTAGGGTGGGATGCATTAAATGTGAAAGAAACATTTGCATCCATGAAACTCACTTTATTCAACTCTGTGAAGAATTCAAAAATGAAAAGAGAAAAGGAAATAAAATAGGGTAAGGGATATAAACAACAACATAAGATAATATAATGATATCAAAGGATTCCATTGATATCTTGGAATAATATGTATCATTAGGTACAAAAAAATATCTTCCAATGGAGGAAGATACTTATGAATTCACATATCGGTGTGCTTTTCCTTTTGTATTGGGAAAAAAATTGGGAGCAATAGAACACCATTTTTCTCTTAGTCCAAAGGTGGTTATTATAAAATTTTATAAAGTTTTCACTGATGCAACACAAATTGATATTATAGATCTAATCTCTTACATTAGGTCTAGTACAATGATTTGCATATGCATCTTTCTTGTTCCAGTGCTTAAACCCTACTTGTTTTATAATTCTATACACATTTACATGGAAAAGGCTAAAGCAAATAATGAAATAATTTTTGAAGGATGTTACAAGATTTTAATTGAGAAAGGTGGGTTTGAGGGACTATCTATGGTATTTAGCATTTTTGGTGTCCATGATTCAAAAGATAGGGTTGATGCAGAAGTGAGAATAGAACTTGACTGGTCTCACACTGTGCCCTCAAACATTATGAGGCCAACTAATATTAGGATTGTCTTGTCAGATCATCCTTTCAAGTATGAGAGATCTATCCATTTTTAGGAGCCCATGTTATAAAAATGTTACACATATTTGTCTCCTATTACGATACTTTATGGAGGCACAAATACAATAAATGTTGCCATGAGTTTAAAGATGACTTAACTAATATGCATAGTGGAAAATCCAAAGTAGGAGATGATGCTTAAATAATACTTAAAATATCTCATGATACTCTTGGGTATGCACATGGTTTGATAATAATTTATATCATAAAATTTTCATAGTTAGACACATTATTTGCATTCTAAACTACTATGTTTCATGTTGGTAGAAATTATAAAGTTATTATAAACAACATTGAATGTATCTAATGATGAATTAAATAAAGGCTCAAATTCAAATGAAGAGGAGATAAATAAATGATAAAATAAACTTCAAAAAAATATACATTTGACTATGGCAAACACATCAACTACATCGGAGCATACAATGACAATTATCACACTTGGCTTACAAATATGTATTGATAATTAACAAAAAGAGTAATATGATTTCATGTGAACACCAGATCTAGATGTAAAAACAATAACAAATGCATTCATCATGAAATAATGAGAGCAAATTTGAACACACCATAACACAAATATATCGTGAGAAAACCTCATGAAGAGGTAAAAAAACCACCGAGATTATTCATTATTTTAGAAACAAAATGTACCCAATACAAGATTTCTCTTCTTTCTCTTCTCTCTTTTCTCATTGCATTTTAAAATATAAACTTTTTATTAAATAGGCAAGGTAATATTCCAATTATAAATGACCTTTTCTAACCACCACATTAATGGGTCCAATCTCTTCAAAAATCATTTAATATATTTTATTATTTATTTACATGAAGAAAAACTCATGATAAATAATAAAATATATTATTATTTAACAAATGTAATTTAATTTATTAAGGGTACATAAATAAAACCACTTAACCATTAACTGTAACAATACTCTTTCTTAATGTTAAGTGGGGATACATTGTGATTTTTAGGAGGTAACAATATAACAAACTTACACTCCATAAACCATCTACATGATGAGTTTTAAGAGAAAATAATTGAAGAAAACATCATTCATCATGCCATAGTCACCTTTAAAGGAATTATGCTATGTAAACATAGTCACCCAAAGGTATTACACTATTTAACTATAGACACCCAAAGTTATTACACTATATAACCGTAATCACATAGTCACCTTTAAAAGAATTATATTATAAAATTATAAATATCCAAAGGTATTACACTATGTAACCATAATCACATAGTCACCTTTAAAGGAATTACACTATACACTCATAAATACCTAAAGTTTTTTCACTATGTCCCCATAGGCACCTTTAAAGGAATTACAATATATTACCCTAAACCAGTTAGAGTGAGTTTAGGATAGCATTATCGTGAGACTACATCCCACAATTTCTCATGAATAATCAACAAAACATATTGGAGTCTTTTATAACATAAAGACCTCTATGCTACTATGTGTGGATACAATGTAGACTTCCATACGATTTTTACCAAAATAACATAAAATGATATATTAAAATGATTTAAAATGAGAATAAGTATAGATATATAAAAAGAAACACACGACCCACATGGTTTTTAAGAAGTGACATTATCATGCACACTTCTCCTCAATGGCAACTTCTATAAGCCTAGCATTACATGAACTTTAATAGACTTTAGTTTGTTGGTGTTGTATTGGATTTGTCACCAAAGATATATAATTTTTACTATCACCAAGAAGTTTGGTACAATGAAGAACTTCTACATGATGTTCTTCTATCATTCTTCATAAACTCAAGGCTTTTTTAGCAACTTCCAAATGAAGTGCTCCAAGTGATAGCACCTATACCAAACATAAATATATATACAAAAGTAAACTCATCATAGTGTGGTTAGCATCACAATAACCAAATAAATTATCATAATCAAATAAAAAATAATATGAACTAAGGTTTACAATTATTTTTATATACCAAGTATTCACTTTACTAATTTCTAATGATCCAAGTATGGATCCTACATGAATCTGGAAGAAACACCCACATCTTATGAAATATCTATCCTAGTAAAGGTTAGATAAATCAAAATACCAATAATATATTTGTAAATAAGGGTTAACTTTATTGCACATAATTTTTGGATTAGGCTTTAACATAAGCTTCAATAGGAGTATATGTAAGCTTGAAATCAAGCATGTTAAATTTAACAAGCAACTTATGTGATGCACATATAATAAATTCACTAATATTTCGATACTAAGTTAACCAAACATTACATATCTTATTAGGAATAATTCATATTATAATTTAAGCCATGAATATTATTTTCTTCCTTTTAAAGTTGACACTACAAGTTTGCATTTTTACTAAATCGATATAAAAAAGGGTTAAAAAATAATTTTTTAACGTGTTTTATACTTGATTTTTCAATAAAAACACATATTATAGTGATTAAACAACACTATACACTTTAATTGATTTCAAAACAATTAGAAAACACAAATGATTGCAACAAGGGTGAAAGTTACAAGTGTTATAAAAGAAAGGTTGCAAGTGTCATAAAAACACTATTTAACCAAATTATTGTAAAAAATATAAGGAGGTTTTAAATCAACTTAAGGACCTTCTTAATGTGTCTAGAATGTGACAAAACGTACAAATAGACTGGTTGGATGACTATGGTTGACAAACAATGGATAGGGTCAAAAGTTGAAAAAATTATCACACATGGCACACGTTCCCACATAAATGATCATGCACATTAAAAAAAATAGATTTTAATAATAAACTAAGTTTTTTCAAAAAATAAGGAATGAGGGGATTTGAACACAATACCTATCTCATACAAGTGTACTTAGTAAAACTAAGCTAGCCAACTCACCCACTAAATATGTTAACACAATAAATGAACTAACATGTATTTAACCCTTTTTTAATCTAATTTTTATTATTTAAAAAAAACTTACATTAAATGCTTTCATTAAAATAATATAATGTAAGCATTAATTTGAAATTTGAAAAAAAATTATTTTGAAATGAATAGGTGAGGTTCACATACTTAGGTGGAATAAAAGGAAATAAATAAAAAGTTTATTTATTAAACAATTTTATAAAACTATTGATGTACTTGTTTATTCTTCCTGAGGCATGCATAGACCAAATTGATGGCATTGGAGGAGAAGATAGATGCACAACAAGAGCTACATGAGGTCTTTTTCTACAAAATAAAGCTTAAAACCACCTAAAATTTCCCTTTGATGTATCTAAGAGAGTTATAATAGGATTTTACTGACTGTAAATCAATTTTTTGATGCCTTGTAGTAGCCATGGTACCCCATCATGATATACAAATTAAACCTCTTCTCTTTTCCTTCAAATCACTTTTTTAATAATTTTAGAATGCCTCAAAATTGATCAAACATGTTTTATAGATCTGGAAAAGAGTGAGAAATGAAAAATTTGAATTTTTTTAATCTAGAGACCATACAAGGCTGAACAAAGATGCTAAAGGATGTTTGGAAAAAATAAATGGAGCTTATATAGTGATTTTCACAGGTTTAACAAGCTTATATTTGACAATTTAGCCTCTTCAGGGATCAACATCAGGGAGGAGAGGATTTAAATAAAATTTATTGAATTTAAAAAAAAAAATCCTTCATGAAGGCCATACAAAGCAAGCTTGAGAGCATGAGAAACTTAGAAAATTTAAAGGAGTCAGAAGATTTGTGAAGGATTTAAGTGGCTAGAAATTAGATCAAATCTCCTTAGAACACAAGATCCATTCAACAGAGACTAAAAATAGAGATTTTGACAATTTTTTTTAAAAAAAGGTCATAAAAAACCATATAAGAATGTTAAAAAAAAATGATTTTCTCACTTGTTGATTCTCTTGAAGCTTGTAAGTGTCCTTAGCTACTAGATATACAAATGGAAAGCTTCAAGCACCTTCACAAATATCATTAGAATAACATGGAGAAAATTTTATGATTTTAGAGCTCAAAAAACATATTTTAAGCCCATTTTAAGATTCTTAGTTAGATGTATAACATGAAAGTAGGATAAAAATTTGAAAAATTGCACATATTTGAGATCTCTAGGCTTCTAAAAGAGGAAAACATAGAATAACTTACTTCCTACAGAAAGAGAGGATTGAAAAATCTTATGAGCATACTGTGGCTTGAAAGTGGATGAAATTAGGCTTGAACACAAACTAAAAACCCGATCTTTGATCTTGCCTCTTGGTCACTCATCAACTGGATTTAATATCATAATAGAACAAGAAATATGATTGCGTACGAACACCATATCTAGATGTAAGACCAATAGTAAAGACATTCTTCATGAAACAATGAGAACAAAGTTAAACACACCATAACATAGATATGCCATGGAAAAACCTCATGAAGAGGTAAAAAACTCACCAAGATTATTCATTATTTTACAAAATAAAATGTACCCAATACAAGCTTCCTCTTCTTTTTCTTCTTTCTTGTTTCATTGTATCTTATAATATAAACTCTTTATAATATAGGCAAGGTAATCTCCCCATTATAAATGACCTTTTTCAACCACCATATTAATGGGTCTAACCTCTCCAAAGATCATTTAATATATTTTATTATTTATTTATATAAGGATAAACTCATGATAAATAATAGAATATATTATTATTTAACTAATGTAATTTAATGTATTAAGGGTGCATAAATAACACTACTTAACCATTAATTATTTTAATAATAATTACCTAAATTAATAATCAATTATTGAAAACTTCATGACCAAGTCTCAATACAATTAGTTTGATTATGTTTATCAAGTATTAAATAATTATAATTTTAAATTTGTGTGTAGATCTAACTGAAGATGATGTATAATCTATGCAAATTTTTAAGAATGCAAGTAAAACATTAACCAACATATTACTATAATAACATTAAAAAATAAATTGAACCTAATGCTGAATCTCAAAATTATTATTATCTGTAGTGCCTCCAAAAAACATTTTCTTATTCTTGAATTAGAAGAATTTTTAATTCAAAAATATTCTTCGAAAAAGAGTAACACTCCATTATAAGTCAATAATGAGTATATACAACCAAGAGAAATTTTAATTCAGTTTCTAATGGCTGCATCCTCACAGTTTCAATTAGTATTTTGGTCTACATTTGATACAGATGTGAACATACAAAAAATTACAATGAAACTACTGATAAATATTAAAGTGGATGCTTGTTCTTTGTTTTGTTGGGGTTTTGAACATTACAAAAATAATGTAGAAATATTTATTAAGAATTTAGACATGATTTGGAAGGAATTTGGAATTCCTTTTAATTGTGGAAGCATTATTGTAGTCAACTCATTAAACAAAGGTGTAACTAAAGAAATTTTTATCATTCCAATGAAGGTTTTCTTTGAAAAAGAGTTTACAAAGGGAAAATGGTTTATGGTGCCATTGTTTATAAAACTATCCTTGATTGGGGATTCGGATGATGTAAGATTGTTTTTGAAGGAAGATCTAATTTTATATGTGATAAGTGTTAAACTAGGAAAATAAAATAAAATTGAGTTTACACTGCTTAATATATAAAATAAATATTGTGAGCATTATTCAATTTGCAATACTATCCATTGTTAATAATGATTCTTAGATGTTTTAATTCATATTTAGTTCATATGTCAAATAGGATTTTTAAATATACTTTAAATTTAATGAAAAATAGTTTTTGGTACT
This sequence comes from Torreya grandis, assembly GCA_037957365.1. NCBI lineage: Eukaryota > Viridiplantae > Streptophyta > Pinopsida > Cupressales > Taxaceae > Torreya > Torreya grandis. The sequence continues at coordinate 1,315,513 of JARHVA010000597.1, read as the reverse complement.
TTTAAAATATTTTTTATACTAAGGTTATTAAGTTTTCTTGATTAATCATGATTTGTTGATAAACATCTATCGTTGAAAAAATAAAAATTTCCCCAAAAATTTTTACTACTATGAGATTCTCCTCAAATATTTTTACAACTATGCATTTCTCATAGTTGAATATTTAAATTACATTATTAGATTAAGTGTTCAACATAAAATATTGGGCAATGGTGTCAAGAACTTTATTTGAATAAAATATTAGTGATTAGTCATTTATTGAAAATAATTCTCGGATTGATTTACTATTTTAGATATTATCATTCTACTTGGAAGTGTTATGAATAAAATTTGCACCTTTTGAAATGTAGTTCAATCCTTCTAAATTTTATTTAACATGAAAATACCTCAAGTTTGTGAGTAGCCTATTGGAGAGGTGAATTTCTAGGTTAAAGGGCTAACTCCCCTTGATGAATCACTTAGGCTAGCTAAAAAACTACTCTACTCACTTGATAGGAAAAGAGATAGAAAACTTATTCTAATAGAAGTGATGTACCAAATATACTTGACCACTACCAAAAAACTACAAATTCACTTCAAACATGAGGCTAAAATACAATAAATACTTCTCTAAATTTGTCTTTCTACATCAATACTTCTCATGAAAGTTATGAAGAATGCTTAAGTTAGGAAGACTAATGAAGAGGTCATGACGTGACACTATTCAAAAGATAATTCACTAAACCCCTAAACCTCACTTAAATACTTTAAATTACCTATAAAAATGATTCCAAACTTGAAATAAATATAAGACAAGGACAAACATGCCAAGGAAGCAAAACTATTACTTAGCAAGATCAACTAATCACACATACACATTGAAGATAGTTAATGAAGGAGGATAAACCAAAAATTTATCATTATCTAAAGGCTTTAAAATGGGTAGGGATTCACCATACCCAAGTGAAGGGCACAAAATTATCTAATTAAGGTTCAATATATAGCAAAAGTGAGAGAGAAGAAGAGAAGGGCATACGAGAGAGAGAGACAAGTATTTCATGAGTTAGAATAAATAGAGGAGTTATGAAAATATCTCATTAGGTCCTAAATGCCATTTTTACCTCCTATTAATATGTTCCTTTGATCCAAGTGGTTTAGGAGTTAGAATGCTTGCTTGATACATTGCCTTGCTATCTAAATCTGCCTCTTATCTTGGTTTGTGAATGGATAAATGTCATACTTCATTCATAAAATATTATTGAGTTACATATAACCTTGTTATTTAAAACCTCTCATTAGTTTTAGAATCTCTCTCAATTGACATCTCAGTAGTAATCATCATTCATGTGATTAGGTGTCTTAAAAAATAAAATTTATCTTCTCTAGCTCATCCTCTCTCCATGGATGGCCTATTCACATCATACAAGACCTAAAAAAACTCATTTGGAAGTCTAAAACCAACCCCAAGAACATGTTTGTACCAAAAGCTTCATTTTGGCCTCATTCCTTGTAGCCCCTAAATCAAGCAAACCTCATTATTTATAAAGTTTTACAGATGGTATTTGTAGACACCGAAATCGTGTCGACTCCCCTGGTCATTCCCTGTCTTATTCTTCTTCGCCTATTTAACCCTTGTCGATCACTTGTTCCACCAACCTTGACCCTGGCAGCATGTAACAATGAGTAGAGAACTAAAAGCTAGACTCTGTCCTCATTGTGCATCTGCCGACGACAGTCTTTACCTGGCCGATGTCGCCGACGTCGGTCACTTATCGGCCGATGTCGGCAATCCTACCGACGTCGGTCACCATCCCGTTATCCGTTATCAATTACCATTCGGTTCCCGATTGGTTTTCCGAAACGATTATCGAACCGTCTCTCGAAACCGTCCTCGGGGCCTTCATTCAATCTTCTCTCCCCCATTTTTTCTGACATCTACAGGCTCTCCAATCTCCCATTTCTGACATCTATAGGCTCTCCAGCGTCCGAACTCCAGCATCCGAACTCCAGCGTCCATCAACTCCAGCATCCATCAACTCCAGCATTCGTTTTTCGGCACTGCACAGGCAACTTCGACTATGGCTTTCATCACGGCTTCTGACAGGTAAGTATTTTCTGTGTTTACTTTCATTTTCTTCTTGATTATTCGTCGTACACTATTTCTGCCATCCCGAAGCTTCAAACCCCCAGACTCGACCAAAAACCCCGTCCCGACTCTGTCTAAAACCTTGTCCCGACCCTGTCAAGACTTTCTGCAACTCGCCCATACCTCTGTCCAGAACCTGCCCCGACCGATGCCGGTCACTTCCCCGACCGACGACGGTACTTTAACCGACGTCGGCACCTTCCCAGATCGATGCTAACACCACAGAGACCGACGCTGGCGACTGTGCAGAACAGTGCCGCTTATCAGGTATGCATTTTAATTTTTTTTGTCATTTATTTTTGTCATTTTAATCTACTTTTGTCCAATATTACGCTTTTTATCAGTGGGTTGATATCCTTCTAGGGAGTCTTCGTACTTTCGGGATCGGGCATTCGCCTGACAACCCACCATATCTTTGACTAACATCTTTCCGTGTTTTAGTCTCTTTTTTGCAGGTGTCATTCCTCCACAGCCGAAGAGGAGAATCTTCCAACGTCTGATTTCGGTGCGCTCGACTTTATCAGGTACTTCTAGCCTTGACCATTTTCTTTCAGTTTCTTATTTCTTCTTTGAATGTAGAAAGCAATTTTGCATAGAAACATTCTAGCACGCCCGGTGGGACCCTAGGTCCTCCTTGGGTTCTCTCTTTCTTTCGTTCATTTAGGCGCATTAGGTTTCTTCCTTTTCGCCTCCTCTCGTCTCTTCTCAAACGACATCATAAGCAGGACTAAAATGAACATTTCTTTCTTTCTTGCACTTTTAGACTAGCTAAAACTCATATTCTTCGACTCTTTCTCCATTCGTCTTCATACGAACAAACATTTCGACTTGGGCATTAAAACACTTTGCATTCATTTCTATTTGCCTGCATCTCTTAGACCACACATAGTAATTAAACCGCATATTGAATTAATCTAGATCACTTGATGTTACACGACCAAACCACCTGCACAAAACAAACATTTTAACTTACCTGAGACAAGGCCCGACTGGGATTTCATCCCCCAGCGGATACCTTACCCGTCCTGATGACCCTACTTGGATTTCATCACCAAGGGGGAAGCCCACTCCGTTCTCTGGCGGAGTATAATCTCTAGGCGAGGTATATCTTGGCTAAGCAAAACCAGCTAACCACTGGAATCGTGAAGTGAGGGGAGCTTGCTCCTTAGCACCAGGCCACGTACCGACCCTAACACAGACTTCTTGAGCACCATAACAAAACCCGAAACCATCCATAGACTTCTTCTAGGACCCGACTCACAAAGCCAACCTCCCCAAACACACATTCTAAGGCATAAGCCACTATAATCCTAAAAATTTTACTTCTAGAATTTTAGGATCTGCTTGTGTCTTCATCTTTTTAGTTCTTATCTGCTTGTTTGAGCGTATAAGGACGTTCTCTATTGCCTTTTATGGTTTTGACACACAGTCAAACCAAGGCCCTTTTTGACCACTCTGGCCATCAACTGCTTTTGTCTACCCCATCTCTAAACCGTCCTATCATGGAGTTCCACTCGGAGACTGAAAGAACTCCTACAGGACCGACCCTGACCCCGACTCAACTTCCCATCATCTCTGAAGGGGACCAGGATTTCAAAAAATTCTTGGACCTCAATACTGCAGCCCTCCATAACTATCTCGCGAGAAATCTAACGCGAGACCTTTCGGGTGACGTGGCGATGACATCCACACCATTCGCCACCCAACCCTTTATGACTCAGCCTTTCACCTCAACCGTTAACTCAATCATGGCCAATACGAAAAGTTTGGCCTCTTCGTCTATTTTTAGACCGACCTCCATCGGGGTTTCGTTACCCCCTCAATCATCTACAAATCAACCAAGTTCTACATCGTATCAGAACTTGATTGTCTCGACCCCTTACATTCTTGCACCCACAAATGTAGGAGTGCCAACCTATCCCTCTACCAGTGCCGCTATTCAACCACCTTTGGCGGTGCCTAGTCAACTTATACCTTTGACCTTCATGACATAACCACCCTTAACCTCTACTTCTGCCCCTACGACTAGTCATCCGTACGTTGCACCCTTATTGGTAAAACTAACTACGTCGTATACCTCCTCTAGCCTCTTTCAAGCGCCTTACAACCTAAAGGGTGCTCCGTCCACCAATCCGTCAGCAGACGTCATCAAGATGCTGATGGATAAAATGTCCAGTCTCGAAGCTTCTATTTCCGGTTCAAATAATATCTCTTCATATGACCAGATTTATAACGAGCCCATTCATCCTTCTATCCCTATCCGACCATACCCCAACCATTGGGAGCTTCCTAAATTTACTCGCTTTCAGAGTAAGGAAGACCCACAACAACATCTTCGGGCATTCAGACATGCCTGCTATCTTTTTGCCCACGACGATGCGTTACTTTTACGCACGTTTCCTATGTCTCTTTCTGGCCCTGCCCTTGACTGGTATAGCTCCCTTGCCAGACATTCTATCTTTTCCTTCATTCAACTCGCTCAATTATTCGTTGACCATTTCTCAATCAATATCACTAAACAAGTCTCGATCACAGACCTTTACTCCATTAGGCAATTTGACGATGAATCAGTAGTTGATTTTGTCGCCCGTTGGAGAGACTTGATCAACCAGCTCTCCTTCTCCTTGCCTCAACCTGAGCTCATTGAGCTCTTTTCTCGAGCATGTGTCAGTCACATCTCATCCACCTTGCAGGTTCAAACATTCCACACTTTCGATGAGGCCTTCACCATGGCCCGAAAGCTTGAACTCTGCGCTATTGAAGAAGATAAGGTCAAATTGTGTAACACTAACACAAGAACCAATGACCATTCTTCTTCCAGACCTTCTTCTGCCCACTCTCAATCTAAGGGGTCGGCAAACACTGTCATCTTTAGACCATCATCTTCAACAATAACTAACCGACCAATATCTTCAACATTAGACTACATCAATAAACATTTTCAACGTCAATCCATACAGCGCCAATTCACTCCAATTGGAGAGTCATATGCCTCTGTCTTGGATAAACTCATCAAGCAGGAGGTCCTCAATCTCCCTTCAATCCGACCACATCAATTCGACTCCTCAACACCTATCCCTGCATGGTACAGGGAGATTCACTTTTGTAACTATCACCGTGTCAAAGGCCATGATACGGATCACTGTCAAACTTTTAAAAACCTCGTCCAGGACATGTTAGACAAGGGCGATCTTATCTTGGATAACTCGAACGCACCACCCAACCAAAACCTCGACATCTTCAAACAACCTTTTCCTAATCACCCGCCTACTCAAGACAACATCCAAACCATGATCAATGACCCTCAAGACCATATACACACCGTTAACACTATCTTACCTCTTGTCCCTGACCAACCTTCTTCACAAGATGAAGAACCCTCTTCTCCTATTAGTCCTCCATCTATTTCTCCTATATTGGAGGACGCCTTGATCACACCTATGCCATTAGCCCTACCTTCATCCAAAGACCTTACCTCTCCTACTCCTCAAGCACACGTAGAAGGCACGATCATCCCTACCATCTGCCCACTTGAGGAGCCACCCTCTCCTATTTCTTCTCCACCAAGAGAAAACCCTATCTCTTCGCCCATTTCAATTGAGGAAAACCCAGTCACGATTTCCTCTTGCCCTTTGCCTGAGATTGTTATATCTCACTCACCTCCGTCCACATCTAAACCCAAACCCGTATCTAACCTCTCCTCGCACAATAGTGGCCCTCGACCCAAACTAACGAAGACCACTAGACCACATCGGAGGACTCCTCCCCCACCTTCGTCATTACCTTCAATCTTGGGCCCACATCCGTCCACTTTAATAGGAATACTGCCTACTCCCATCCTTCACAGAGGCACGTCACCTCCATTACCCTATCAACCTGTCAAACATATATCTTCTCTAAACCATCGACCAACGTCTCTTATGCCTCTCAAACCAACGTCATCAACCCTCACTGCAATAAAATATCCAGACCCGTTAGCAGGTTCTTATACCTTACTATTACGGCACTTGTTGCAGTCATCTCGCCTCAACCTTCCGCCTCTCAAACCATATCATTCTCTTAGACCTAAACCACCTTGGTTCGACGACACTCGTATTTGTGCATACCATCGCACACCTGGACACGACACGGAACATTGTTGTGCCCTCAAGGTCGCCATTCACCAATGTCTGGGGAATGACACCTCTCTTCTTGACCATGTTATCAAGCCTTCAACACTGCCCCTCTCATCAACTCTCGGATCAAGACCCTCTTGGTTCGACAACTCTAAATACTGTCACTATCATCATACTCCGGGACATGACACTGAGCATTGTTGCGCTCTTAAAACTGTCATTCATCACCAACGGAGAAAGGATTCCCTTCTCATCAAGGATCCTCTAGACCATCCCTCCCACAAATCATCAACACCAACTCATACCTCTCTAACCTCATCACCTAAATCGGGATCTCCACACCAGGTTCTGGTTCCTTTGTCACCTTTAACCCCCTTATTCAACATCAACACAGTCCATCTGACCACTAAACCTCAATCGAACTTAACCAATCTGTCAAACATTCTCCCTAGCTGCTGGGGGAATTCAACCTTCATCCGAACCTCGACCAATATTTCAACACAGTCTCGACCACATATCAATCACTCTTTCAACTTAGCCTCAACCAGACTAGCAACCAAACATTTAACCTGACCTCAACCAAACATTCAACCCAACCAAAGACCAAATACCAACCAATCAACTCTTGACCAACCATTGACCAACCATCAAATGACCAAATCTCAACCAAACATTGACCAACCTTTTTATCCACACATTCAACCAGTCTCGATCAATCAACGACCATATCAGTCAACTTCACATCCACTCATCAATCAACACGTGACCAATATGGAATGAAGTAAACGAGGCAAGATTGCTCCTAATTGGCTCGGACCTTTTATTATCACGCACAAATATGGATCAGGGACTTATCGTCTATCTTCTCTTGATGGACGTCCAGAACCTGAGCCTCTTAATGCGTTGCATCTGCGACCGTTCTACTGCTAGTCGAGTACTCGTCCACTTGACACTTAACTTGAGCTCATCCCTTGAGCAATCCCCATCCTCTTAGTCCTCCTTCCTTTCAACCCTATTCCTCTTAACAATTCCTATAACCCTTTTATGCTGTATGGATGCTTTATCCTCATAAAAGGGAGTTCTTGACCTTCTATAATCTTGTCCACGACTCACATTTCTATCAAAACAAATCAAGATGTCACAATATCCATGGTCACTATATCTATATCAAAATCAAAAAGCAGACTGCTCCCTCGAAGGACAGCTATACTATCATTGCTGTAATTAATAGACTGCTCCCTCGAAGGACAGCTATTCAAAAGCCCTTTTATTAAACAAAAATCTAGACCACTCCCTCGAAGGATGGCTATGACTAAATCTGGCAATAAACAGCACTATTTTAAAAGCTTCCCGCATTGATCAGCTTCACAACCTGACCACCAAACAAACGACATCTCTATGCAGGCTTCCCGCATTGATCAGTTTGCGCCAAAAAAAAAAAAAAAAGTCATGGACTTGACTTATAGTTGTCTCAGGGTTTCCTATAAAAAGGGGCATCGTTATCTTTGCTCTTAAAATGGGTTACCCTTCTTTCCTCCTCTTATCACCCGCTTAAGGGACTTCGAGCTCACTTTAATGTCTAAGTGATTTGATTACCGCTCTAACATAACCACGGTCAACGACGTCACGCATGAATGGGGCTCTTGGTTCTCATAACCCCTATCTATGCTATCTTTTTGGTCCTTGTCAATGAAAGAGCAATATGCTTTTCACTTCTTCTACACTTTGGTCACATTCACCTTCATCACTTGTCAATCGACTCAACTCAACTCTCTTTTCAGACCATCAACATGACCTAGCCTATTCATCCTAGTTTCTATGGACACCAATACACATAGAAACTATCAACCCGCCACAATTTATGTTCAGCATAAACCAATACTTGCTGAAGCATAAATAAACCTCAATTCATTTTTAGCATACATCCATCAGGAATATGGAATATTGCTAGGGATGAAAAACCCATCAACCACTGTTGCAGAATACACCATTTGGAAAAGGCTGCAACATCTTTTTTCCTCATCATTTCATCATAACCACGACCAATCTATCAACCATTTTAACCACCTGTCTACCACTCGGACCCTTTGTCTGAACTACATTGGTCTGAGGCCCTATCACTAGGGCTATGTAGGCAACACTCAGTTGACATGGGGTCTTTTGAGGTTAGCTCAACCATTCTCATTTGTTCGTCTCTCTGATGGACAAACCTTCTTTCCTTCTTTTAACCATAATCTTGTCCTTGACCAGGACCCATTTTTATCCCTTTGACCCTCCCTCCCTTCTAGGGAGAACTACATTGGCCTGAGGCCCTATCACCAGGGCTATGTAGGCAGCACTCAGTTGACATGGGGTCTTCTGGGGTTAGCTCGGCCACATCCTTTCGTCCATTACTCCCCTCGACCACCAACCATTGGACATCATGCCTATCTCCTCTGACCTCGACTACTTCCAAGACACTGTTGCCTTGGTTGTTTTTGCATGTATGCTACCTCATGACTGGTTAGCAGAATTGTGCACAGACCTTTTTGGACCCTCACAAGTATAGGATCACAAACCGGTTGATCCGCCCTACTTGTGACTTTTTCATGTTTTTAGGAGCACTTCTTGAGCCTGGGATACCTGGAACACGACGACCATTTGGAGCTTCAGCTTAGATTGAGTGACCCGATCAGCAGACGACTAAATGCTGGGGCCCAGTTATTTTAATTTTGGCACTCCTCGACCCTTGACCTGTGACACTTTTGACCTGACCATCTCGTGCAGTGGTATGCGCGCAATCACGACTTTTGCAGCGTTCACCCTCACCCCTTTTTCATCCACTCTTTGTCAAATCAGCACTCGATTCTCGGTTCCCTTCCCTCGACTCCTGCTTTGAGGGGGAATACCTCATCCATAATCAGGGCAACCTATCCGCTTCCTATTTTTGTCTTGCAGTTCATTCGAACAACCAACAAGACGAAATCAACCTTATCCCTCACCTGGGGCAATCACTCCTATTTTTGTCTTGCAGTTCGTCAGAACAACCAACAAGACAAAAAGGGGCAAATGTAGACACCAAAATCATGTCGACTCCCCTGGTCATTCCCCGTCTTATTCTTCTTCACCTATTTAACCCTTGTCGATCACTTGTTCCACCAACCTTGAACCTGGCAGCATGTAACAATGAGCAGAGAACTAAAAGCTAGACTTTGTCCTCATTGTGCATCTGCCGATGACGGTCTTTACCCGGCCGATGTCACCGACGTCGGTCACTTATCAGCCGACGTCGGCAATCCTACCGATGTCGGTCACCATCCCGTTATCCGTTATCAATTACCATTCGGTTCCCGATCAGTTTTTCGAAACGGTTATCGAACCGTCTCTCGAAACCGTCCTCGGGGCCTTCATTCAATCTTCTCTCCCCCATTTTTTCTGACATCTACAGGCTCTCCGATCTCCCATTTCTGACATCTACAGGCTCTCCAACGTCCGAACTCCAGCATCTGAACTCCAGCGTCCATCAACTCCAGCATCCATCAACTCCAGCATTCATTTTCTGGCACTGCACAGGCAACTTTGACTATGGCTTTCATCACAGCTTCTGACAGGTAAGTATTTTCTATGTTTACTTTCATTTTCTTCTTGATTATTCGTCGTACACTATTTTTGCCATCTCAAAGCTTCAAATCCCCAGACTCGACCAAAAACCCCGTCTCGACTCTGTCTAAAACCTTGTCCCGACCCTGTCAAGACTTTCTGCAACTCGCCCATACCTCTGTCCAGAACCTGCCCCGACCGACGCCGGCACCACAGAGACTGACGCCGGCGACTGTGCAGAATAGTGCCACTTATCAGGTACGCATTTTAATTTTTTTTGTCATTTTAATCTACTTTCGTCCAATATTATGCTTTTTATCAGTGGGTTGATATCCTTCTAGGGAGTCTTCATACTTCCGGGATCGGGCGTTCGCCTGACAACCCACCATATCTTTGACTAACATCTTTCCATGTTTTAGTCTCTTTTTTGCAGGTGTCATTCCTCCACAGCCAAAGAGGAGAATCTTCTAACGTCTGATTTCGGTGCGCTCGACTTTATCAGGTACTTCTAGCCTTGACCATTTTCTTTCAGTTTCTTATTTCTTCTTTGAATGTAGAAAGCAATTTTGCATAGAAACAATATTATGAAATTAAAGGCATATTATAGGACCCAATATAGATTTACAACACCATGCCAAGTTTTAGGATCATAAAGTGAGTAGAGGTATCCTTTTCTACTATTTCTCTCTTCTAACTAGGTCTTAAATAGGCCTCCCTACCTATAGACTAACTTTTGGATACATAACATTCACACACATACCAACCTAAAATAAACATGTGATTCAATTTTATTACCTCCTAAGGGTCATTCATGTCAATTTTTAGATTTTGACACCTTGAACGAACCTCCTAAACAACCTAAAATAGTCATTTTTAGCCTATTTCATATAGTTTTATAGCTAAAGGTAGAAATTAGTGGCATGGGGTGATGGTTAGGGGAGTTGTGAAGACTATCTAGGTCATTTATAGGTTTATTCAATCCATTTTGGTTATTTATAAATTTCATCTCCTCAATCAGGTAATTCTAGCTCTGCTAGGCAACTTGAAAGTACCTTAAGGTCTTATAGATTGTTCATAAATCTTAGGACTTAGATGAAAAATCAAATACATAAATCATAAGTGCACAAGGGTTCCTTATTATTCCTAAAATATTTATCCGCCATGTAACCCTTCATGAGATATATGAGCATCTTAAACTACCTCTTGAACTAGTATATTGTGCTTGGTGAGGGCTAAAATAGAGATTAGATATGAAAGTGAAAAATTGATGCCTAATTTGAATTGTGAAAGGATTTTTAGGTATTTTACACCATTATAAAAGTATTCAAGTGGTTATATTTACTAGATTCCTTCATTATGTCTCATGCACCTTTTTTGGTCTGTACCTAAGGTTTTTAAGTTCAACATAAAAAGAAACCCTCATGATTGTGTTTGAGACCTTCTTCACCACTATAGGGTCTTAATAATTATTGAAATGTTTTCATGAAGTGCCTACATCTCCTTACAGTCTTCAAGGTCTTCACATCATGCTTTTTCAATCCAACTCCCTTCTTTATGACTACATATGGGCCTATGTATGCAATTAGGCTTACAAGGATTGAATAGGGTTTGTCAACATTGCTTGTCTCTTGATAGGTATAAGGGTTAATGGAGTTATTAATCACCATGAAACCATACTTTTATGGTTTAACCTCCTCTCATATCCTTGAATAGAGTTTTAAACCTTTAAACAAACAAACTACTTCTCACATACTTAGGCATGCTTATGTAGAAATCCTCTTGATTGTGCAGGCAAGGGTTTCCATTATTTTGGATATGGTGTTTGAGGATACAAATTAGACATTACTATCCTAAAACATATTCAAATTATTTACCTTTCCCTCTCTCATACTTTTGATTTCCTTAGTTAAGCAAATACTCTCATGAGGTAAATAGGCCTGTAGGTAAATATGAGTGTGCATGGTTGAGAGTTAATTAAGTCATTATCTTTGAACTCTTTCTTTAATTCCATTGAGTATCAATGACCTAATAAGTTTATTTATAATCCAAAATAGGATTTTATACTCATTTCATACATGCTTTGTCTTCCTCTTAAAGGTTTAAAACTGGCCTACTCACTCTAACAACCTATAGATGTTCATTGTGTCTGTAAGGTTAAATTTAGCTCTATTTAATTCTCTTACCCTATACTTTATATAGGTCAAAATACTCTTCAAATGGTTTGAGAACTTACTCATAAATTCTCTAAGTCAAACCTCATGCCTTGCATGAACTCTACCCTACTTTCATCCTGAAACTCACATACATTATCTAGCATACATGTACGTGTTTATTTAGGGTATCCTAAGTGTATTCAAGGGATTTAGGAATCCATTAATATATTTGACAAATAAATGACTATATCTCATTTTTATTGGTATCTTAAGACATTTTTCAATTCTTGAAACTCTTATATTTCACCAACACCATTGTTCAAGGCAATCTTCTCAATATGTGGCTGTAGGTGCTATTAGGATAGTCTTATTATATTTGAGGGTTTTAAGTCTTCAAATCCAATCATAAAACCTCTAAATTAATATGATATTACTTGGGAGTGTATAAATCATCTTTAAATTTCCTAAAATACCACATCTTTCTAAGCATACACAACTCCTTGTACATTCTCAAGGTGTGACTGTAGGTATCCATTCAGTTGGTCTTATGCATTAAAATTTAAGGTACATATCTTATTTACCATTAATTAATTACAATAATATATATAATCATCTCATTACATCTCTTCATAAGTTTTCAATCTCAAGTTTTCATGTGCAATTTAACACAATTTCTTACAATGCAGAATTATAGGTCTGTAGATCTTTAGGTCTATATTCCTTATGATTTAGACTTTTATGAGGTATAATACAAAGTTATTGAGATTGAAACCACTTCCTTGATGTTTAATTTCCTTAATAATGAGGATAAGACTCTTATACACCCTTTGGAAATTCAAAATAAGACTTCACTACTCCACTGTTGTAGGCTTCTCCTTATGCATAATCTTTAATCTAGAAAAACAATGACACTTGGAGAGTAGTAAAAATAGTACCCAAGTGATTGGATAACCTTAAATAAAGGAAAAATATGGATAAAAATGTTCAAATAATATTTTAATGACTATGAACCCTGTAGAAACTCTAAAACAATAGAGAACATTGACAGTCACTTATACCATGTAAAAGAGTAGTTTTTCTTCCCAAGAGACCTCCCACACATGCCAACCTGACGGGTGAACAAGTAAGATGGTTATTAATACCTACGAGGACCTTATATAATTTTTTTATTTCAACCAATGATTTCAAACTATGCACCAAATTTGGGGATTCAAAAAATATTATCAAAATGATAATGCAAACACAAAATTAATGACACCAATAGAAATGGATAGAAAAGGTAAATTAAAATGTTTAAAGTACTCTTACCATCATTTTTACATTCTCATATCTCCATTCCAAGAATTTAAATTATAATTCTTGAGCTAATAGACTTGGGATGTTGGATTGCTTATGATAGCTTGATAATGGCTTCCTTGAGACAAGAAGGATATGGATTTTGCTTGGATTGGATTGATGAGTGAGGTAATGGATTATGCACTTGATCATTGAATTATTCATTAGTATCAATACATGGGAGGTGGTTTGGTTTTATATATCCAAAGGAGGAAGATATATGGTCCAAATTTGAATTTGGGCCATTAAGATCTAGGGTGGAGGATTTTCCATGGAATTTTTAATTCCACGAAATCCTCTAGATTAGGGAGAATTCTAGAGGGAAGGACTTAATTAGGGATATTTATAGAATTTTCTAATTCTAGAGTTCTCTTTATAGGTTTTAAGGGTGTAGGAAATCCTAATGTAGGATGGTGGGTGGGTAGTTAGAATATTTTTGAATTTAAAATTTGTTAGTGGGATTAGGGGTAGGTTAGTAGGTAATGGGAGCTATTAGGGGTTTAATAATGTGATTAATTGGTTTTAGGATAATATAAAGGTTTCATGGGATATAGAAATGGGTATGGGGATTAGGGTAAAAGGTTAGATAGGGCTAAGGATATGGTAATTGGGATAAATTAGTGGGAATTAATAAAGTTAGCAGGTTAAGCATATTTAAATACATATATTTTTCCCCTCTTTGAAAGGGTGTTGTGAGCAAAGTGAAATAATGGTCTTTGAAATAAAAACCATAATGTGGGATTTGATATTAATGCCCCATCGAAGGATCATGTGGGGACAACAATCAACTTGAATGGTCACTCGATTAAAGATCCCACAGTAGGATTGGATGTTGATATTAATGGATGGTGGGAGACCTCAAAGTGGATTAAAAAGATGCCTCAAGGTTGATCAATGACTCAAGTGATGGGTCTAGGAAATAGACATTCCTACCTAGAAAATTATGTGATTGAATAAGATGGGATGGGTTCAAGCAAATGATAGGTCTGATAGTAAGGACACATGCTACAAGGGGCTCAAAAAAGAGGATATAGGTTATAACTAACATTTAATGAGAAAGAGCCATTTTATATAAAATTTGAGGCTTGAAAAAATAAGGGATCTAAATCCACTTCAAGATGATAATGATAGATAAAAATGATTATAGGATAGTGATAGCAGGGCTAGGGATGTTATTGGGGTTAAAAAGGGATCCAAGTCTGTAGATAGGAAGACTAAAAAAGTTGATGGGTGCAGGCATAACATGCCCCAAGATATTGGTAATGATATTGGTAGTATGGACATGATTACTTGTATAGATAAATTTTTTTTTGGGGGTGGGGGGGGGGTGTGATATAACCAAAGGGGAAATGGGGAGGCTTATTTGCATATTTACCCATCTAAAGACCTAGAGCTCCTGCTAGAGACCATAGCTCATATTTCATGAGAATCACACCATGGAGAGAGGGTACAAGCTCATCGAGGGTGCTAGAGGCTAGACCATTGATAATTTAACATTGTATTTTGTAAATTTTTTCATTTTTTTACAATTTTGGTAGGATTTTAGGGGTTATTAAGGCAAAACAAAACTCACCCACCATGGGTATACAATCCTACAATTGGGTTTTGTGCCCATATTCATGGGGTTACAAATGCAAGTGGTGGGATTAACTAAAAAGTCATGGGGTTGTAGGGGAAAGGGACATGATTGCAATCCCACTAGGGATAGTGGTGGGATTGTAATCCTATAACTGGGAAATGATAGGATTACAATATTGCAACTAAGGGAATACCAAGATTGCAATCTCATGACTAAAAGTTATGGGGTTGCAATCTTATTGATTGTAATCATGATATTTTGTGATTGAGAAGTCATAGTATTTTAATACTGATAAAAGGGAATGGTGGTATTGCCCAAAAGAGTAGTGGGATTGTGGAATAGGATAGATTGGCCTAAGTTGAGGTTCTGTGTTGGGAAAAAATGGGACACTAAGTTGGATTAGGATATTATTAAGGGATATGAGAGGGATTTAAATAGTTAGTTAGGGGGTGTAGTTGGTTTATGGGGCTTAGGGTAATGAAATAGGTTGAGAGGGTATAAATAGGGGGATAGGAGGAGGGGTAAGGCTAAGATGATTAGATAGGCAATGGTTTAGGGGTAGAGTTGATAATAGGTTATTGATGTTGTGTGTTGTGTGGTGCAAGAGCATTTGGGGATTCTAGCATCTCATTCACATAATCCAAAGATCTTGCATGAGATATGGAGGGTGATGCCTACAGAGTATGGTGTTTTGGAGCTAGTGGGGTTACATGGCATGGTGACCATGCCCTCTATTCATATTTATGAAACACTTATCACAATATTAATAGAGCGATGAAACTTAGAGATGAGTATCTTCTGCTTTATGATCAGGGAGATGACAGTCACTCTTGAAGATGTGTATAGGATTTTCCACTTGCTTATGAGGGGGATGAAAATCTACTAGATATCATGGATGTTGATTTAAACATTTTAGTGTCTCATTGGTAGCCTATAGGTTATGGTTCATGATGGGAGCATCGACGTAGATTGATGTAAATGAAAGGGGACCCTAGATTGGTTGACTCTAGTGATGATGTCTCTTGAGTCTGGCATCTTGTTGCTAGACAAGAGTGGTAGATAGTTTCACCTAGGATTGGGAGATGTTGTAGTTGATATGGTCCATAATCATAGAGTTTTTGCCTAGGGTCTAGTTATTTTGGCCCACTTGTACAAGGAGCTCCATCTTGGGGCATATGGAGGGGCATGTAGTTTTTTCCCATTAGCATTGTACAAATATGGAGCTAGGAGCATATTGCCATCTAGTGGCCTCTAGGCACTCTCATAGATTTTGAGCCTAGCCAAACCATAGTTTTTAGATGGAGAGTGATTATGGGAGTTGCCTTGGACCATGCAGGTGACATGCTATACTATCAGGGGGCCTTCAACACACTATGCTTAGATCATATTACTTGGATGCAATATCATAGTATTGTATTTAGATGGGATGATGAGGACTACATAAAATACATGCTAATGCCATGTTACATCATAAGGAGATGGGACTATATTATTAAGAGATATAGACTAGACTGAGTATAATGCTAGTTTAATTTTATTCAAGATGTGCCACCTTTAGAGCATCTATTCACACACAGTGAGTGAAAGAAATCCCACTAGGAGAGGCTAGTGGTGAGGATTGATCTAATTTTTAATTATGATAGGTTAGATTTGTAGTAGTGAGATTTATTCATAGTTTTTCTAGATTCTGGGGTGACTAATCCATATATAACATGGTAGCATACTCAGGCACATAGATGATTAACATAGCCTTGAGTGGTAGTTGGTGAGGTAGTGAGATGAGTACTAGTGGCTTGGGCGTAGATTCACTGACATGCATGGTAGAGGAGATAAGTACTAGTGTGGGTGGTAGAGGATGGGGGAGGGGGATAAGATGCCATGGATATTGATGGGGATGTCAAGTAGGGGTAGGGATAGGTAGTAGCACAAGTGGTGCCTTAGGTGGAAACACCCTAAGTAATAACATATCCAACCATGATAGGAGAATTATAGGGTCCCTAGGCATATACAAGTGGAGGAGCAGGGCCCTTGCATCCTCCTATATCCATAGAAGATGAGGCCCTGGTGGTTAGTTTGTAGGCAAAGATTTAGGCCCACATTACATAGATTATAAGTATGTCAAGCTAGAGGGACCAACTTCATGATCATCTTCATGCCTTGAGGATACAAGAGGATGGGAGGATCACATAGGCATAGGGGGAGATGTAGGTATTATAGTCCCATATTACATAGAGGGATGAAGATATAGCCCACCTGTAAATATAGGTGGGGTTATTGCAGGGGTAGGTGCTATAGAGGGATGGTCAGATAGAAGCTTTGTAGATGTAGGTGAGCCAGAGGGATGCTCAAATTTCTACCTTACAAGCCCAGGTTAGCCAATAATATAGTCAATTTAGGTAGGCCTAAGCATAGATTGATACATTATAGGGTTAGGTGGATGGGATCCCTAGCTAGAAAACCCTCTTAAAGTCATGGATTCAGGAGCTATAGAGCAAGCTGGCCATTTTGGAAAGGGCTTGAGACATAATAGACAAATGATTACAAGGATACAAGATGGTGGGTGTTATGGACTAGATCATGTTGATCACTTAGGAGGATCACTACTACAAGATGTTATATGAGGTGACCATTCCATCTGAGAGGTGAGCAAGATCCTTCTAGGCCAGCCAATAATTGGTGATAAAACCATCCAGGAGCTGAGGATCGAGGCTGCCACCCTCACCCCATCCATGAAATTTTTTGGACATTTTTTATTTATATCTATTGGGGATGTATTATAGTTCATTCTTTCTTCATGGGCTCATGTAACTTGTATATATAATTTTAGCATGAATCCCATGTGGATTCATGATATATTATATATATATATAATGATTTACCTTTGCAGTTTCATGTTGATGTATGACATTATGATGAGATGGTATATGTACTATTATGATGTGATGATGTTATATACATGATGATGTTTATTGTTTTGATTCATTTGTTATGGAATTATGATTATGTGATTTACCTAATGTTATTTATGTGATATGATGATGATTGTTATTGGTCATTTTCATGGGTTATGGATATTATGATTATGTGATGTTTATGATGCACTATGAGTTGATGATTATATGATGGTAGATGATGCAATGTGATGTTATTTGATGTTAGTGGCATATGTGATTATATGATGTTATTCATATAGTGATGCTATTTGATATGATGATATGTGATGTGATGCCATGTTAGTTGATATTAGTGGTTGATTAATGCATATGTGATGCTTTAATATTCTAGTTGATATGTATTATGGATGTTTGAGTATGTTATGGTAGATGCTTATGTGAGATGGTTTGAACTATGGATGGGATGAATGTTATGTTTAGAATTAGATGGATTTAATGATGGATGCATAGTGATGTGATATGGTTACATTTTTAAATTTATATTGTTATGGATGGATGATGCATGTGATTTATGAGATATGATGGATTTATTTTTATTAATATGCTTATGTTAAATGGATTTTATGATGGACTCATGATAATACGATATGTTTATATTTTTATGTTGTTATTGATAGGTGATACATATAACTTATGGGATGTGATGGATTTATTATGGATATATATGAGATGTGATGGATATTTTGTGATTGTTTTATCTTTTTTATTGATAGAGGTTTCATCCCCTTGTAGTGATTAGTGTTGTAGTCTAAATAGGAACACTCTTGTACCATGTAGGTATAGTGGGTATATGGGAGGGATTAGGCTATTATCTTAGGGTAGGATATGGAAATGGGTGGTTATATGTTGGCTAAAGGGTAGGATATGGGTGGGGTCAAGATTGGGATTGTCTCTCTTAGAAGGTTGTCAAGTCATCAGTTTACACAATCTTATGTTGTTATATCTTTATGAAACATGCCAATGGTCATGGAAAGGCATTGGAATTAGAATAATGATGCATGAAAGGGACTCTATTTTAAGGGATGACCTATTTGGAGATGAATTCCCAATGGTCATCCAAGCCATCCTTATCCTTAAAAATTATTCTAATTAATTAGATATTTGTAAAAAAAATAAAAAAATCACACACTCATGTGCACAATCATACACAAACATATGTATTTAAAACTTGTTGTAGACACCAAAATTACATCACACATGTTTGTAACTACCTATGTCAAAACCCCCTTCAAGCCCCTTTTCTTTTCACCCCACAGCGTATGACTCATTATCTTTATGTTTTGCCAACACAACCTCAACAAGATATGTCATACACTCCCTCTACTTCCTATCAGGTTCCATATAACTTAGGGGGTATCTCCCAAACCAATCCACATCTATAACTCATTAATATGATGATGGACAAGATTTCTAATCTAGAGACATCTATTTTAGGTTCAAAGAATGTGTTATCTTATGATTAGATATGCAATGAACCCATCCATCTTTCTCTGCCTATTCGCCCTTATCCAAGCCAATTGGAACTCCCCAAATTTACTCATTTCTAGAGTAAAGAGGACCCAAAACAACATTTGAGATAATTTATACATGCTTGCTATTTAATAGGGCATGATGATGCATTATTACTTCACACTTTCCCTATGTCTCTTTCGGGTGCTGCCCTAGATTGGTATAGCTATATAAATCAACACTCCCTTTTCTCATTTACCCAAATTACAAAAATATTCCTAGACCATTTCTCTATAACATTTCTAAAAAGGTTTTTATTACAGACCTTAATTCTATTAGACAATTTGATAATGAGTCTATCATAGATTTTATCGCTCACTGAAGAAGTTTGATCAATCAACTCTCCTTATCTTTACCCCAAATTTAGCTTATTGATATATTATTAAGGCCATGTGATAAGCAAATTTAATCCACACTTTGAGTATAAATTTTTTTCACATTTTATGAGGCCTTTACAATGGTGCAAAAACTTGAGATTCAAACTATAGATGAAGGCTGAGTCAAGTTGCACAATAAAAATGCCAATTCCAAATCAAATGACTCCTCTTATTCTAAAACTTATCCTTATAACCAAAAATATAAAGGCTCCACCAACATGGTGGTAATTAAATGAACTTCTTCCATAACCACAAACCAACTTTCAAATCTCAAATTCTCTAACAAATCCATCACAATGCTCTTCAATGATGACATCTCCTATCAAATGATAATGTTCTTTGATAGGTCTAATTGTCAATATAGTGGGGGTGTGGGAGTAATTTCTTATTCCTATAGATGGTGAGCCTATGCCTTTGTCATTTAAAATAGATTTTAAATATACTAACAATATGGCCAAATATGAGGCTTTGATCTTAGGGTTTCAAATGTCTATCTTCTTGGGTATCAAATCAATAACCATTTCTGATGATTCTTAGCTAGTGGTTAATTAGGTTAATGGTTCCTACCTATGCAAACACAAAATTATGTAGTGGTATAAACATCGTGTAGATACACTATTGGGATCATTTAACTCCTATCTCTTAAAAACTATTCCTCTATCTAGAAATAAGTTTGTTGACACAATAGCTTCACTTGCTTCACACATACTCTCTTTACCCTCTTCCTCCAAAATCTATGTCATCATACATCACTTAAAATTACCCTCCTATGTATCAAATAACATCCTTTTTATCAAAAATATAACATACAACCCACACAACTTATGGTACAAGTAACTCACAGATTATCTTTCCTTTTCTATTACCCTTTCTGATATCTCCAATAAAGGGAGACATGCCTTCATAAAATGTGTCATTTGTTACACTATGCTAAGGGGACTTCTCTATAAGTGAGGGTTTGGTGGTTTCCTCCTTAGATGCTTCACTCGTACTGAGACTCCCTTTGCTATTAAGGAAGTTCATGATGGGATTTGTGGTGGACATTTCAATGGTCACATAGTTGCCAAGCGTAACCTTCAACTCAGCTATTATTGGCTAACACTCCATCAAGACTATGGTGATTAAATTCAGTGTTACATCAAATGTCAACAACATGATAACCTCCTTCATGTTCCAAGTCATGCATTACAAGTCACCAAAGACTTCTAGCCCTTCTCCTAATGGGGCTTGGATATAATTGGTGAGATTAACCCTCATTCATCCCTCTGTCACCGTTCTATCAGCACTACCATTGAATACTTCACCAAATGGGTCGAGGCCATTCCTCTCATCTCTAATAAGGCTAAAAAAATTGTTGACTTTATCAACCATCACATCATCTATCATTTTGGTGTCTCACATAAAATTATAATAGATAATGATTTTTTAAAAAAAACAAGACTATTCAAAGTCTTTTTGATACCTTTGGAATCAAATTAAGCTTCTCATCACCGTAGTATCCATAATAAAATGGATAGGTAGAATATTCTAACAAAACATTAACCAAAATTATCATGAAGGTAGTCAATGATACAGGCAATGATTGACACACACACATTCCCTTTTCTTTATGGGCTTACAACAATAACATTTAAACCCTTACGAGTGCTACGCCTTTTTATTTGGTCTATGGGATGGATGATATTTTGCCTCTTGAGGTTTATATTACTTCTCTTCACATTTATCTAAAAGACATAATTACTAATAGTGAATTTCACCAAGAACATTTGGCTCAACTCGAGTTACTTGATGAGCACCGTCTCATAACCCTCAACCACTTCTAAATCTATTAAGAGCATATCAAAACCGTTTACAATAAAAACCTCAAGGACCAAGATTTTAATATTAGATATCTCATCTTAAAGAAAAATCAACATGTGACAAACATGGAGAAAAGAAAATGGGGTAAGTTTGATCTTAATTGGCTTGGACCCTACATCATAACTCACAAGTATGGCTCAGGAACTTATCACTTATCTTCTCTCAAAGGAAATCCAAAACCCAAGCCTTTAAATGCCTTACACCTATGACCATTTTTTTATTAATCAAGTGATGATTCACCTTGTGTTTAACTTGAGCTCATCCCTTAAGCATCCCTATTGCATTCATCTCCCTTCCTCTTAACCCTTACTCCTTCACACTTAGTTAACCTATGAAGTTCTATAGTTTTCCCCTTAAAGTGGAAAATGCCTAAGCCTCTATAGTCTTTTCCATGACTAAAATTAAAAAAAAATAATAATAAAAAAAAATGGGATATGTAGACAAGTTATAATCTATCAGGTAATGATTCTCAACGTAGACTTCTCCTTTGAAGGATAGTTGTGTACCTTCTCTTTGATACTATAAATAGACTGCTCCTTTGAAGGACAATAACTTAAACTCAAAAACAAATGCTTAGACCACTCCCTTGAAGGATGAATAGGCCAGGTTTTGTTATCAAGGGGAAAAAAAAAGCTTCTTGTATTGATTAGCTTCATATGGCCTCAACACAAACAAAATCCCATTGTAGGCTTCCTGCATTGATCAACTTACATAAAAAAAAAGCTTTAAGTCATGGAATTTCCTATAGTATCTCTTGAGTCACCCACAATAGGGGCATATCATCCCCACTTAGAAGGTTATACTACCCATATACTTTCACTCATTTTACCTTTTTCCCCTCATACTCTTTCAAGGGACTTTGAACTCACTTACCATAAGGTAAACACGATGTTTCTGTAATAAACAAAATGTTCAAATGATGCAAAGCATGAAAGAGGCTCATATTCCTAAGCCTATTTATGTTATGATTATGGTCTTTTCTAGTACATAAACATTTTTCCTCTTTATTTCCCATCCCAACCATAACCCTTTGGACTCTACCCGTAATATGGGGCAACTTAGAGATCATGTATATTTCCCTGAACATGGAAACCAACCTGGATATCACATATATCTCCCCAACCATGAAAACCACTCTTGGAGATCACTTAAATCTCCACCCATGATAAATTTGACTGGATATCATGAATATCTCCTCAATCATTAACCCTTTAAACCAACCTTGCATTGCTTGTCTTGACCACTTATGTTATCCCACTATAGTTGACTATTGTACACACACATGTATATTAGGTGTTTTAGATGGTGACCAAGCTAGTCCTATCACCTATAACATTTTATGTTTCCCAGGGGCACTTCCTACCTCAGATACCTAGCACACATGGACCATTGGAGCTACAAATTTGATTGTTTTAACCTTATTAGCTATCACTTACAAGCTATGATTTGGTTATTTCTATCTGAGTCATCCTCCACCTTACCTATTCTTGATTTTATCGACTATAGCTCATAGTAGTATATGCACAAGTAGTGATACCACATTATCATCCACTCACCCAATTCACTTCTTATCAAACTAGTACCCAATTTTGGTTTCTCCTCTATTGGTTTCCATTTTGAGGGGGGATACCTCATCCAATACCTAAAGCATCTAACTCCTATTTTTGTCTTGTAACTTGTCAGTGTAAATTACAAGATAAAAAGGGGAAAATGTAGAAACCAAAATTACATCACACACGTGCATAACTCCCTATGTCAAAACCCCCCTTTGAGCCCCTTTTCAATAGTAATAATTAGCCTTCCTAACCCATGCTTTTACCCCTCACACATTTAATTAATTTAAAATATTTAATTAAGTTAATTAAAAACCACTTATATCACCTTACCTAGTCACCTCATCTTAAGACTAATTATTACCCTTTGATTCACCTTAAGACTTAGTCCCCTTATCCTAACTACCCATGACTTATTCTTACCCAAAAAATAAATTCCTAACCAACTACATCCTTCTTAACCTCCCATTTATACCGTTTCCTAATGGATACCACACTTGGCATGAGAAATAATAGAAAATAGGATAAAAATATCCCTTTTACCTATTCTCATCCCACCAATGTCGGTCAACCCATGATCGATGTCAATGGGATCACCAATGTTAGTTACTTAAGACAAACTTCAAACTAGTGTTTAGGTCAGCAAAAATCAAGAAAACTCATTTTATTTGCATACAGGCTTTTGGCATCTAACTTTCCACATCTTGGCTTACTATTACCTCACAAAAGTCAATCTAGATTAGGAACCAAGCTCTTGAAAACTAGCGGCACATGTTTGTTTGATCTATTCAAGGCATTAGTTTGGCAAGCCTTATAAGAGCCATCCATTTAACACTTATCATTTAATCACCTCTTTAGCTAAATATATCACTTATTCTATAAGTCTTTAAGTGGTTACTTTATAATCACTTTATATCTACTATTTATTTTTTTTGCATTTCTAACTGAACCCCCATGAAGGAGTTATAAAGATTTTCCACTTATTTCTCCTTGTTCCAACACAATAAACCTTTAACTAGACCCATCCAAATAATAATCTCTCTCTCAAAACTCTCCCCAACCTTCCAGACCTAACCAAAACCATTTTTTAGACCTAAAAATTCCTTCTACAAGTTCTTAGGAAATTATTTCCCCTACCAACATTAGTCGCCCAACTGATATTGATCACACTTGCTCACTGACCTTGACAACCTAATCGACATTAGCAACTGTGGATTTTTAGTAACCTCTTTAAAACCTACCTAGAAAACTTCCAAAATACAAACTAAATATACCACCTATACTTTATTATTCTCTACTGCACTCAGGTTATGAATAATAGTAACATATCTCTCTTTTACTCTCCATTTTATTCTCTTTGCTATTTATTACTCAAAAGTGAATTGTCATCCCTAAGGAAGTTTGACACTTCCTAGAACAAACACATAGCTGGCATCCCACTCATATATCTACTAACACATATTTTGTGGTAGTGATTTATTAGCTATAGGTAGTCCTCCCTAGCCAAAGAGGAGTGCTCATAATATCTAGATATGACACACAAACCAATCTAGGTTCATTCTAATCACTTATCCCTATCCTTATTCTCTATTTTTCTTTAGACTTGAAATAAACACAATTTTAGAAAAACACATGTAGTTATGAGGATGATATCAGATGGATATAGGATATAATGGATTTTGATAAGGAGGATGAGGGGTAAGGATAATGAATATAGTGGCCAATCTCTCTTTGGTCATGAAAAATGTGGCCAAGTGCTACCTACATAGTCTAAAAAGACCTCAAGCCAATTTAGTTCTGGCTAGTGGATAGATGACGACGACGACGATGATGATTAGTGATTAGAAAGTGATGATGATGAGGCATTTGGAGTGTAAAGGATAATGTTAGTGATGATAGGATGTGCTATAGGTGATAGGATTGAGGATGATGAGCAGGTAGAAGATGAGTGATTTGGTGACATTATATAGTGCAAATGATATACAACTTATTTACAAGGTGTATGATTCGTGAGGATTTGGGCCTATGATAAGAATCAAATCATAAATTACAAGAATAGGGATCCAGATGACCCTTTAGGAATTAGGGCCATATAGATTTGCTTAGGATCCTTAGGTCGATAATTATTGTATTATAGTTGACCCTCCATAATGATAGTGGGAAGGAATGGATTGTAAGCATATGGATAGGATGGATTTGATAAAATGTTTTTATGTACTAGATGAGGCTAAAAGGAGACATATATGTCAAAGAAGAGATGTAGAGGGATGATAGGGATAGTGAAAACTAGAGATGAGACTTGGGGAAAGGAGATATGGTTTCCCAAGTATGGAGAGATGACTTTTAGGAGGATCCCTCTAATAAGTGGTCCTTGGATATCCCATTTCTTCACCACCTACTAAAATGATGGTATTACCTTGCTAATAATTTGCTCAATAGGTTCCCACTATTGAGACCAGGGTTAAGGTATCCTTATTATGGACTAAAATATAGTTTTCACCATAGTACTTGCCCAAGGTGCCAGCGAGCTAGTTTTCACCATTAGATGGTATTTTTTGTTTTTATTTTATTTATTTATTTTATATATAGGGATGGAAATGGATGGAGGAGGTACCTTATAGGTGGAAGATATGGATGTGGGGACTAGGCATAAAATTTCTTGAAGTGCATGGCATTCATGAGATTATCCAATTTGTCTCCTTCTAATGTGGCCAATTTTTAAGCTCTTGATCTAAACTTAGCAATGATAACATAAGGGCCAAGCCAATTAGCTTAAGACTTTCCCTTCTTGTCCCTGTCTAAATTAGTATTTTTTTGATTTTATTTAAGAACCAGGTCACATAATTCAAATTATGAGATTGAACCCTTTTATGATATTAATTATTAAGCTTATTTTGATAGGCCTATAAATGATTTAGAGCTTATTGTCATTTCTCTTCCATGAGTTTTAATTCTTGCAAACGTTCCTATTAGAGATTGTAATAAGTGATGATGCCTCATAGTGAGAGACAAATAGAAGGGAATTCCACTTCCATGGGGAGTATAGTTTCAGCTCCATAGACCAAGGCATAGGGAGTGGCTCCTATAGGTGTACTAACACTAGTGTGATAGGACCATAGAATGGGATAAAGCTAGGTATTCTAGTTACACCTAAATTGGTTGATAGTCTTCTTCAAGATTTTGATTAGTGTATTATTTGTTGCTTCTCCTTGATGATTACTTTGGGGGTAATATGGGGTAGAGAAACATTGTGTGATGTGATATTTTTGACATAAGGTGTCCACATCTTGATTTTTGAAGGATTTTCCATTATCTGATATTATATTGGCAAGAATGCGAAAGTGGAAAATGATTTGATTAAGGATAAATTTTGAGATCTGGAGGCTAGTTGTATATGTCAATGACATTACCTCTACCCATTTAATGAAGTATTCTATAATTGTGATAATGAAATTATGTCCATTTGAGGAAGTGGGATTGATTTTGTTAATCAGATCTAGGCCCAATATAGAGAAAGGCCATGGGATCATGATAGGCTATAGCTTTTGTGCTAGTGCATGAATGAAATTCCCATGCTTTTGATAATTAATGCACTTTTAAATATACTAATAGGCATCTTGCTCTATGGTTGGCCAATAATATCTAATACAAAAGAGTTTTTTAGATAGGGCCATCCCACTAATGTGCTCTCCACAAATACCATTATGGACCTCTTTAATGGCTTGAGTTGCCTCATCTGATGTGAGATACCTTAACAAGGTTCTATCATAATTACATGGATAGAGTGTCCTACCAAGAATGGTATAACAAGTAGTGCAATGGATGAAGGTTTTTTTTTATGGTGGTTAAGGTCAAGTGGGATGATATTTTCATGAAGGTACTAATAGATGTCATGGTACCAGGGTAGACTAGGATTATTGATAGCAAAACTTTGAAAGGGGGTCAATGATTGATGAGATGGAGTGAGTAAATGTTCAATCAGAAAATTGTCTTCTAAGACATCTTCAGGAAGGTCAATCAATGAGCCGAGAGTTACCATAGAATCAATTGCCTTGTTGCTTCCTCATGGCACTTGCTCAAATGTGATAGATTGAAAACTTGTTTTTAGTTGATCTAGGAATTGTTTGTAGAAAAATAGTTTTTCATTTTTCATTTTTCATTTGGAACTTTTCATTGACCTATTTTATGATTAACTATGAGTCCCCAAATACTTGCAAGTGTTAGATATTCTATTAGATAACAAGATGTAGTCTTGCTATGAGGGCCTCATATATAGAGATATTATTGGTGTACGGGAAAGTAAGATGAAATGCTTTTGGAATAAGGTCACCTTACAAATTGACCAAGAAGATACCTACCTTAGATACATGAGTAGTGAATGACCCATAAAAATATAATTTCTAGCCTTTTTTTGTGATGTATGCATAATGGACTCATCTAGGAATGTCACTACAACTGGATAGCTGATTCTAATGGTACTGCCATAAGTTGATCAATGATGACTTGTACCTTGATAGCTTTTTGATTAACATATTTTATGTTTAATTCACTAAGTATCATAATCCATTTTTTTACTCATCTTATTAGCATTACTTTGGATAGTATGTATTTAAAAGGATCAACTTTAGCTATTAGTTGTACTTGTTTGTTAAGCATATAATGCCAAAGCTTTTGTGATGCAAAGATAATAACTAAATAGGCTTTTTCTACTAGTGTATAATTTAACTCATATTATATGAGCATGCATTTGAGATAATAAATTACCTATTCTTTGCCTTTATCATTATGCTGAGCCTATTCATTTTCCCAGAATTGGAGGTGATAAAATAGGTGGATTTGCCAAATATTATTTAAGACTTTCAAAATAGTTTTGGAATTCTTCATTCTAATTGAATCTGGACCCTTTCTTAATAAGACAGGTAAAGGTGTGAGATTTATCAGTGAGCTGAGAAATAAATCACCTGATAGCCTAGAGCTTACCTTCGAAGCTCCATAGTTGCTTGAGTATGCATGGAGGTGGAATTTCAGTGATAGATTGGACCTTTGCTAGATCCACTTCAATTCCTCTTCATGATATAATGAACCCTAAAAATTTTATAGATGTTATTCCAAAGATGTACTTCTTAGGGTTTAGTTTCACCTTATATTCTCGTGGTTTTTCAAATATTCTTCTGAGGATAACATGATGTTTGGATCACAATCATGACTTTCCTAATATATCATCCACATAATCTTCCATTATATCATGTGTCATGCCATGGAAAATGATATTCATTCCTCATTTATAGGTGGCCTTAGAATTTTTGAGGCAAAATGGCATGACTTGATAGTAGAATGTACCCCATGGCATGATGAAGGCCATTTTATACTAGTCCTCAAGCGTGATCTTGATTTGGTTATATCCCAAAAATCCATCCATGAGGGACAACATTTCATATCATATTATTTAGTCCATAATAATATTGATGTTAGGGAGTGGGAATTCATATTTTAGACACACCTTATTAATGTCTCAAAAATATGTACATATTTGAATGCTGCCCTATGGTTTAGTAACATGAACAATGTTAGATATCCAATCAGAGTAATCTATGGGGCAGATGAACCCTACTTCCAAAAACTTTTTTAATTCTTCCTTAACTAATAGTGCCACCTTTGGATGCATTTTACACAATTTTTTCTTAATAGGTTTGGCAGTAGGATAAACATCAAGGGGATGGATCACTAGTGAAGGATCCAAGCCTGGCATATCCATGTAGTTTCAAGCAAAGATGTCAATGAACTCTTTTAATAATGTGATGAGAAATTCATGCTTTGAGTGAGTAAGAGATGCCCCTAGTTTGACTATCCTAGGATTTTCTTTAGTTCCAATGTTGATTTCTATCACTTCCTAGATGAGTGAGGGTGACTATTCTTGGAGATAAGGTGGATATTTGACTTTTATCATGTCAGAGGTAAAAATTCTAGGTAACTCAGTATCAATATCTAGGTAATATTATGATTGAACAAAATTGAATGGGATTCATTTAGATCTATGGGAGGTTCTTCTTCATCTTTAGAACATTCTTTTTATTTTTGGATATGAAATGATTCTTGTTCTCCAAAATAGGTTGATTCACATAGATTGATAGAGAAGCCTTTCTTATGATTTCCAGATGGCATACAAGTTATTTTACCCATGTATTTGAGGATGGCCTCATCATTTTAGAACATATCAAAGGTAGTCTCTTGTTTTGAGTCCTAGTTTATGAGGGAAGGGTAACAGAGGGAGACATTGATAGTAGATATGGTGGCATCAATAAAAAGGTTTGTGGTAACCAACTCTTAGAAACGACTATAAATAGATCCTATTTCAATATCTTCATCAGGGAGAGATTGCTCATTAGTCAAGATAGAATCCACAATGATATTAATTGGGTCACTACCATATGGTTTATAGCCTAGACCATAACAGGATGAATTATCTTGGACATCAATTGGCTCTAGTCATCCTTGTTATTCCTTTCCTAGTCCTTTGCCTTTAGAGTTCATATTTTTCATCATACAATGGACTTTGGGGTAAAATTACTTAGACAAAATGATAATGTCATCATTAGGTAGAAGCCAAGAATAATCACCATCTTTATTATATTCATTATATAAAAATATTGTTCTTTCATAAGCTATACTTTCAAAAGATATACTTTTAAAAGCTATACTTTCAAAATCTATAGGCCTAAATTGATACCAAATGGGTTTATTTTCATTTTTATCTAGGGACCCGTAGTTGTGAGGAGACAATGAAATATGACCAATACATAAGGTTTTATATTCATATTCTTTACAGCTAGTGGATGTGATTTTTAACTTGGTAAGCCTTAGTGTGGGAGTGGATGTGGATGTTATTTTATTAGGAGAAATATATTTTGTAGCCATTGGAATAAGGATAGTATTTTCAATGTGATGTAATGGGGGAACAGATTGATCCATCTAAAAACTATAATGGTTAATAACTCCTAGAATAGTTACCTCTATGCTTGAATGAGGAAACTTGAGACATTGATGTAGGGTAGATGGGATGGCTTGTATATCATGGATCTTAGGTATTTTGAGAAGCATATTATATGGTATATCCACATTAACTACATGTACCAAAGTCTAATGTACCATGGGTCCTACAATGATAGGGAGATAGATAGACCCTATTGATGGTCTTTCATTATCATCATAGGCCTTTATCATAATCAAAGTGGGTCCAAGTGATGATTAAAATTACCCAAACTTCTTGAGGAAGTCCACATTACATATATTAAGTACATATCCTCTATCTATAAGGATGTGGGAGATACGATGATGTGTGATGATGACTTCAATGTATAACAGATAGTTATGATGGGGGCCAGTGGGTGGCAAATCCTGAACACTATAGATGAGCTATGGGGAAGGGGATATATGTGCCATAAGTGCTTGGAATTGATTTGTATCTAAGTCACTTAGCACTTTTAAATCATTGAGAACTTGGTTTAATATTTCCCTATGTAAATTAAATGTCTTAAGGAGCTCCATGAAGGAAATTTGAGTGGGGGTCTTTTCCAATTGTTGAATGATATCATATTTATTTTGACCCATTGGTTTTTTTATTATAAGTATTCCCCTTAGGTGTAGTAGATGATGTAGAAGGCTATTGTGGATGTACTATAGGAATGACTATTTTATTGTGTTAGGTGGTGATAGTGCAACCAGTGGTAGCCCAGTTAATTTTTAAGATGGGAGAAGTGGATGGGGTGGATTTACAAATTTGTTAGATTTTTATGGTATTAATGTAATGATAGGGGATGACATGATAACTAGTATAATTAGAGGATGATTCTTGACCCTAGTCTTGTTATTGTCTCTAATTTCTTTGCTCATGTTTTGGGAGAGGATCTTTATAGATTCTAAGTTGTCCATTTCCTAATTGATTTGGAAAAGGTTTTCCTTCAAGTTATATGTCTCCTTTCTCAATTAAGTCTTAGATATAATGCTTCAATTACATGAAATTTTTAGTGTCATGCCCTTTTACCTTGTGGAATTTTCAATATTCATCCTCATGGTACCAATTAGGTTTAGGCTGTCGATTATTAAAAGGTCAAATTTCTCATAGAGTTATCATATTTACTACAATTAATCATTCCAAGATGGTTTCTAATGATACCCCCAAAACG
This sequence comes from Torreya grandis, assembly GCA_037957365.1. NCBI lineage: Eukaryota > Viridiplantae > Streptophyta > Pinopsida > Cupressales > Taxaceae > Torreya > Torreya grandis. The sequence continues at coordinate 1,284,191 of JARHVA010000597.1, read as the reverse complement.
ATTAGGGATCTTTTCCCTATATGAGGTTTAGGCTTTCCTTATAGAACCTTGATGGTTTAGACATTAGGTTATTGTGTGAAGCATTTTCTTTAGATTGTCTGTACATGTGATTTGGAATTAGTCACTCCATCACCTATGACATTCTAATTTTTATTAAAGACCTTAGGTTTATTAGAGAAGGAATTTTATATATTTTAATTTTTCTCATTATGAGAAAACAACTTGATAGTTCCTTTTTCAATAAGGGCCTTTTTGATATTTATTCCCTTGTATATGATTTGATCAAAGGTCTTTGTACATTGTAATTTTAGTTGATACTTTAGTTCCATGTTGAGGTTGTCAACAATGATTTTAGCTAATTCTTTCTCAGGCATACTACATATTAGGTGACTTGCCAACCCTACCATCATTATAGGAAGTAAACAAGGATTTCCCCATTTCTCTATTTTGTGTTATAAAGGTTAATAATGGATATGTCATACTCTATGTTGAAGGAGAAATGCCTAACAAATTGCTTGAGTAGTTCTCCAAATATTGAGATCAACCCTTTAGGTAGATGCATGAACCATTCCAATGTTGGTCTAATTAAAATCTTAGGGAATAACCTTAATAAGCAAGCATCTTCATATGCGACCTCATGGCAGGCAACATAAAACTCTTGTACATGGTCCCTTGGATCCCCCTTTCCTCGATACTTCTCAAATTTTGGGACTTGAGAATGTGAGGGGAAAGGGATTTGTATAATACTAATGTCTAGAAGTGATGAGAAAAAATCCTCATATTTATATTTAAGGGCTTGAGACTAAAGATCCACCTATTATAGGGTTTCTTTCATCATCTTCCATTCTTGGGCAATGGTAGGATCCCCAAGTAGATTGATGGGCTGATTTTGGATTCCTTTTAGAATATGGGTGGGGGGTTATTAGATGTAGTATTACTGGTATGGTTGAGTATATTGGGATTATTATTAGCATCATTAGGGTTTTGGACATTGTTAGAGGTATTAGTATTGTGTTGTGGTGATGGTGGTTTTTGGTTATAGAGGAGGAGATTAATTTGTTGTGTAAGTTGGTCCAAGCGGTCTTTGATGGTAGCCTATCTCCTATTAGCCTCAATATGTCAATTAACAAGGGGTGGTTATTTTTCTCTTTATTCTAAGAACTCATGGTCTACCTCTTGATGAACATGATGGAATGGGGACTTAGATGGGTGGATGATGTTATTTAAATGGGTGCGATCATAGTTTGGTGGCAAGGTGCCCCTAATATCTATGGTTCAGGCCAATACTTCATCTTAGTTTTCATATAAGTAGTGGTCAATGAGGTGATGGATGTCATCAATAAGAGGATATTATTTCTATCATTATCTACTTGAGGTGAGGGGATATTACTATGAAAATCCTCATATTCTTGATTTGAGTCTTTTACCCTAGTATTGTTAGCTTGATTTGAGCCTTGTCCTAGATGGAGCTGAGCTCAGGTTTGGGTGGCCATGATAAAAGAGTGAGAAGATGAAATGTGATGAAATATGATATAAGTGTTTTGAATATTAGTCTTAATCAAAATATTAGACTATGGTCAAGGATTGAGAATGTTGATGGATGGGACAACTAGAAATTATCAAGAAACAAAAGTATTTTAAGTAATCAATCTAGCAAGAATATGAGGAGATGATGGGATCAAATATCTTTATCAATTAGCAAGTGGACAAGTAGATGGGTACTAGGAAACAAAGATGTTTGATAAAGACAAAAGGATAGGGATGGGTGCTAGATTGAGACCTTATAAGGCTATGTTTGATAATAATTTCAAGCTATGATAGCAATATGACCAATGATATTTGAAGGATGGGTGACCACCAATAGTTTAGTCTTTCATCAACAACTAATATCCAAAATGGGGATGAGGTAGGAATAAGTGGATGGGTGATATATATAAAAGGTGTAGAAGATTTGGTCAAGGGATACTTTTAAAGATATGTGGATGGGAGAGAGAATGAGTATGATAAAAGAAGCTAAGATGGGTGGTATATACAATATAGAAAGAGGAAAAACTAAGGATATGTATAATTATTCACTTATTGATGGATTAAGGGTGGGTACAAGAATGGGATAAGGTGGACATGGGTGAGTAAATATGATATATGGATAAATAATATGGATGGTTTATGTGGATGAAATATGGTTTATGGGTGATTTAAATTTAAGTGGGGATATGGTAGGATGAGTGAGGTGATTATTGATGTTCAAAATAAGGATTATGTGGACTATATATGGGGAAATAGGATGATGCAAAATATGGATTAAAGGGGAATGGGAGGAAGTAGAAATATGGATGATATAGATGGGTTATTTCATAGGATGATGCAAAGAGTGGAATGGGGAAGGATATAAATATGTATATGGATATCAAGTGGGGCATGATATATGGACAAATGAGATGGACCAGATGTTTATGAATTTAATTTTACAAGGTGGAAGGGAAATGGACAAGTAAGGATAACATGCTAAGTGGGAGATATGATTACAAGATATGGACTATATGGGTAGACTATGGATCAACCAATAAAGAGGGATGGGATATGGATGACTTGAGGATGATATATATAGGGAAAGGGTATATAATGCATCAAATTTTTTTAATAATGATGTGGGTGGGATAGCTATCTAATTGTGAAAAATGGTGGATAGGTGGGTACTATAATGGTGATGGGGTAGGGTAATGTGGAATGGATATTTTAGGATGAAAAAGGGGGATGGATCAAAATAGAATGTAAATGATATATTGTCCTATAATATAGGTAAAAGGATAAATTTATGACATGGATAAGTTATGGTATGTATAGATTAGTGGAGGGGAAGCATAGATGGAATGAAAGATAAGGTAAGAATAAATAGAAAATGGGTGAATTAATATAGTTAAAATATGGATATTCAAGGATGTGAGGTGGATATGATGTATCAAAATGTGGGATTAGAAAGATATAGGTAATGTGGGAAATGGTATGGTAAACAAAGATGTGAAATAGATTTATGACTATGGGATGGACATAATATAGATATAGGTATGATCTAAATGTGAACAAGGTGTGGGGCCTAAATGCTATGGGATGGATGTGATGTGATACTCAAAATAAATATGGATAGATAGGGACTTTCTAGGAAATATGACCTATGAGGGTGGATGAAAGGGGTAATAATGAAAGGGAATGGAATTATGATGGAAGGATAGATACTAAGTGGGGAGATACAAAAAAGTGGTGATAGAATGATACTAGGTATGGGATGATGATGGTGTGAGATGGAGAGAAGTGAATCCTATATGGTTTTCTAAGGTTATGTACACACAAAAGTCAAAGGTGTGGCCAAATCAGCTTATCAAACAAAATGGGTCTTCTCACAACACCCAAACAATCATGCATAAGTACAATCCTATTTAGTAAACCATATGGGAGTGTAATGCAATTTTCACACCATCTAATGGCTACACAAGTGAGGATATAGGCTGGTGACCCATTATAAAATAAATCAAACCCTCTCAACCTTACTTACACTTAATGGTCACTTGGGAATTGATACTGATTCCAGTAGTGGAACACCAGTTATGGCTGAAGTCCCCTATTATAAGGTATACAAAAGTCTATAGGGGAGTCCCTGATATATGTGATGGTACATTAGGGCCCAAGTTCATGTAGGAGGCTATCTTATTACCCTAGGTATATAGACTTAATCATCCCTCACTCCATGAAACCCTTTATGGGGAATTTTTCTTAGGCCATAGCAACAAGCTCTCCTAATTGTTATACTCTACCAAAACATAAAGTGTGGTTAGAGCATGGTGGTGAACTCCATGACACTAACCCCTAAATATTAAGCCACGTACATGGTGATAAAATCCACATCACGTGCTATCTTAAGGGAGGGCTCAATAATCAATCAAGCACATGATATAATTAATTAACCTTACTAATTACATATGTGAGCTTCACATGATATGGAAAATTATTTACAAAAACAAGATACACTCACACAACAAGCAAATAAGTAATATTCAAAAATATAAATGATCTATTAAAATGATAATGATAAGATTTAGAGAAAATTAATCAAAATGGCAACCCTCCATGCAAACACAAAGGTGAAATAGATATTAGGGGTACCTCAAAAATTATCCAAATCCTACAAGAATGGGTTAGTCAACTCAAATCTCTAACCCCATGAGTAAACAAGGCAATCCCAAAACCAGAATGTATAATACCACTAGTGGGCCTCAATGTCATGAGTCTAAAGTAGTGATATTGTCAACTGATGGTGACAATGACCATAGTAGTTAGAAAATATAGTGAGTCAGACTAACAACTCTATGACTAGGAAATAGATTCTAATAGTGGTATTATAAGACTTAGCTTAATTACTTAGTTTTGTCCTAAAGATGATAATGACCTAAAATTACCTTAAAAGCTATAAAATAATTATAGGGATTTGTGATTAATAAAATTAATAATGATCAGACTATTAAAATAACCTAGAACTATCCCTAGACACACTAAACTGCAATACTATGACTCAATGTGACAATCTTTCTAGTTACAAGACAATCCTGTGACTAAAAAAGTAGCGGTATTGTGAAAGATATCCAAACCCAAGATAGGAGATGGGCCTTCAATAATTCTCCTTGCTTTCAAATCAAATTATTGCAAAACAAAATAATCTCTATGCATAAATCTACAAATGTCAAAGTGATTCTAATAATACTATAGGAATGTATTCTTGTGAAGAAAATTTGACCAAGATAGGGGGATGTTTCAATTTTTTTTTATAGCTATTTGTATCCTGAGCTACTTGTGAAATAGAAGCCTATATTCAACAATGAATACTAGATCAAAGATGAAAATAAAATAAAATTACTAGTACTATGTGACTAGACAATACCACAACTATAAATTATAATATTGCTAATAATAGGGCAATATCACTACTCACAGAGTGGCAAGATTGTCAAAGATAAACAAAACCTTACCTCAAGATAATGTCCCCCTTTAACCTATTCACATAGACTCAACATTAGGAAGCAAATAACCTATAAAAACATAAACTAGACCAATACAAGGGATAATATAGACCCTCCTATTAAATCTAATAAAATTGCTATTAGAATCTACAATACTGCTAATAGTAAGGTAATACTGCTACTTACATAGTGGTGGGATTGTCAAAAATGTTTGAACAATTTTACTTGTAACTTAATACCACCCTGACCTATACATAGTAAATAAACACACAATGAGTAGTAGGGCAATCTTGTGACTAGTAGAGTCATGGTATTGTTGAACCTAAAAACCCTATTAAAGCCCCTAACTGCTAATGGTCTAGCCAATGATCCCATGATTTGGGATGATAATAATGCTACTCGAACTAACAAAACTACTACTTGTATATCAATACCATGAATTTAATAGAATGCATGAAAATGAAACATTCAGATGTAATCCCATGACTAGTAGAGTCATAGCATTATCAAACCTAAAACCCTACTAAAGCCCCTAACCACTAACGGTCTAGCCAATGATACCATGATTTGGGATGATAATACCACTACTCAGACTGACAAAACCACTACTTATAGAGCAATACCACAAATTTCTTAGAATGCATGAAAATGAAAACTTCAGACTTGATTCCATGTCTAGTTGGTCTTACAATCACTTAAAAAGCTTTCAGCAAGTATATTAGCCTAAATAAGGGAGGTTGATCCCACCGTGGTTGCCAAAATGTGCACCGAATTTGGGGATTCAATTTTTTTTATATCAAAATGATAATTCAAACCCAAAATTAATGACACCAATAGAAATGGATAGAAAAAGTAAATCAAAATGTTTAAATTACTCTTACCATCATTTTTACCTTCTCATAGCTCCATTCCAAGACTTGAATTTCCAATGCTTGAGCTAGTAGACTTGGGATGTTGGATTGCTTATGATAGCTTGATAATGGATTCCTTGAGACAAGATGGATATGGATTTTTCTTAGATTGGCTTGATGAGTGAGCTAATGTCTTATGCACTTGATCAGTGACTTCTTCATTAGTCTCAAGTCATGGGAGGTGGTTTGGTTTTATAGATCCAACGGAGAAAGATCTATGGTCCAAATTTGAATTTAGGCCATTAAGATCTAGGGTGGAGTATTTTTCATGGAATTCTCTAAATTAGGGAAAATTCTAGAGGGAAGGGATTAATTAGAGATATTTCTAGAATTCTCTAATTCTAGAGATCTCTCTATAGGTTTTAGGGGTGTAGGAAAGCCTAGTGTAGGGTGGTGGGTGGGTAATTGGAATATTTTTGAATTTAAAATTAGCTAGTGGGATTATGGGGTAGGTTAGTAGGCAATGGGAGCTATTAGGGGTTTAATAGTGGGATTAATTGGTTTTAGGATAATTTAAAGGTTTCATGGGATATAGGAATGGGTATGGGGATTAGGCTAAAAGGTTAGATAGGGCTAGGGATATGGTAATTGGGATAAATTAGAATTAATTAATAAAGTTAATAGGGTGAGCATATTTAAATGAATACACAAACTTGCATGGGGATTGCACACAACTTAGCCTATGGGGATTTAAGTCTTCAAAAATAACTTTGGCTCCTTAGTGATTAGTTATAAATCTAAGGATCTCAATAAAACAACCAATGCCATAAATTTTAATTCCATATGGGTACCAAGCTTTGGATAAAATCTTAGCCCCTAAATCTACCTATATGACCTATACCATGCATTTGGAAACAACCTTCATGAGCTTGTGAAGGGAGTGATGGAGGAAAGAGAGATTTTTTTATAATTTTTAGACTTGAAACCTAATTTCAAAATGGAATAAGACCTATGAAAGATTAAAGGACACTATAAAACCATTTTTACCTACAAGTGATCTCAACAAGTCTATACAAGTCTCTTAACTCCTCTCTAAAGTGTTAAATTTCATGATTCTGACCTTTATCTAACTTGATGATAGGTGCAAAAGTTATGTAACTGATAGAAGGTCATTGGAAGGTGTCTTGTATGGATTTTTCATATGGGGAGCTTTGAAATACAAGAAAATTAGCTAAAAATCACCTTTTTCCTTATAAAACACTACATTAAATTTCACCGAAAAACCTTAAAGTCCCAAAACATGCATGAAATGTTAATAGAAAGTTATTAATGCATGAAATGACTTTGGTAAATTCATAAAAACCTATGATACCCCTTGACCAGGCCTCATCTCTCTATGACATGTCTAAACCACTACAAGACTACTATAGGACTTTACCTTAATTTCTCCAAACAAACCTTTAACAATGTTAATAAGGTGTTATTAAGAGTTTTAGAGAGTATATAAGGGATGAAAAGACTTTTAACTAGGTTAGAAAGACATGCCAAATTTTTTTCACCTATAGGGGTTGACATTTTGATATTGGGGGTCAAAATTGGTCAATAAATTAGCAATTCATGGGGGTAACATGCCTACAATGCTTAATGGACCAATAGCCTTGTCCTTCCATTAGGAAATGGAGTCCTTTTCACTTAGTTTTAGACTTGACTAGACCTTGACCATGATAAGACAAACTGATTTGACCTTTAAAACATGCCAAGTAAAGACAACACACACAAAGCAAATCAACAAAACTCCCACATGTGTTATTAATCACTTAAGGAACACAACATATAAAAAAGAAAACTAACTATATACAACTGACCTAAAAACAAATCCTTCCTCTTGGATCAAAGGGGAAGCTTTCATGATCTCTTACTCCATGAGGTCGAAAATGGCATGAGGCAAGTTATTTTTGAGCCTTGGTGTTTTTGTTTTCATTTCCTTCTTGCTTGCCACTCTTCTTGGCATGTTCTCAAATGAAGCAATGGTAGCTATAAACGAATCACCTATGAAGGTGAATTAATCTTGTTTTTCAATATCTTTCTCATGACCTTTCTTGATGTTTGTGTCTATCTCAAACATGACCATCTCATAGCTTATATGAGCAGCCTCAAACATGGTTCTTTGGAGATGGTTACCTTGTCTTTCAAGAGGGAAAACAACCTTGAAAACATCTTAAATCTGACTAGTAGGGGATGTAGGCTATTGAATAACCTCAAACTCATTACATATAACCCAATACTCCTACCATAAGTCCTCTTGGTCCATGAAGGCAAAAATAACCTTGTCTTTTATTAGTTTTCATAGTCAATCTCTTGATCATCTTCAAGGGTGTCATAGTCATCATAGATTGATACATCACATACTTGAAAGTATTTGTGGTGTTCTTCAACACATGTTTTCTCACTAGGAGTCTTGCATTCCTAATTAATAATCTAATTTTGATTTCCTAGAGGTATTATTTTCTCAAAACTTTCATAGTCCTTGAACATGTGCAAATAGTTCTTCCACATGTCCTTCAAATCTCTTTGAACTTGCTCATTAGAGTCAACAAACTCAGTCAATATGATTATTCTCTAAAAATCCTTTTCTTACATGTCTTGATCAACTTATTAATTGGCCAAGTAGTAATCTTGGCATTCCCTTCATGGGAAGCTACAATCTCATCAATTTCATCTCTTTATTCATTTAAGAAGACTAATTTATGTTTTTCTACACTAAGGGGAGTACCAATGATGAATTATTCATCATATTCACTTGAATAATCTTCATTAGCTGAAATTGTAGCTTGATATTCTTTACTTATATCCCATAATATAGGTTCTTCTTCAAGAAGGGATGTGGTGGGAGTGTGATGGGAAAATTCATGAGTTGGAGAGGGAGTATGAGGTATGGTGGATGTCTCATGAATGGGCTTGGGTATGGAGGGAGTACTATTATAATTTGGGGTCTTGGAAATGAGATATTATTGAATGAAATCATGAAGGGAAAGCATGCTGAATTGGGATATAGACATTTCATTTTCTTCAACAAGTACTTCACCTTTCACATAGCCTTATCGAGGTTCTTAAAAAACTACAACTTTATCTCAAAAATTCTCGACTAAAGCCTCTTTTTTACATTGAAAATCTTCTTGGATAGACCTCCAAGATAGAATAGTTTGAGACTCTTGAGGAAGGGGAAATGGGGTTGGAGTAGGCACAAGGTTTTATTTATCTTCAACCTCTTGATTTTGTCTCTCTTCAAGTCATTTCATCTTCAACTCCAACTTTTTGATTTGATTATCTATACTCTCTTGAAATATCTTCTCTTGAAGGTGGTTAGTGCCTTCATGAAGATAAGGAACATAAGAGGGTTGATATGAGATACAAGAAGAATCTTGAAGAGGAATAAGAGAGACTTGAATAGGTTTAGAGTATTCCTTGACTTCATTTCCTTAATATATAATTGTCTCACCTTGCTCACTCCATGACCTCACCACTTGATTATATCTTGGATCTTGAAAGACTTCTTGGGAAGTTCTTGAGGAAGAGAAGTAAAATTTTGGTTCTCAACAATGGGATACTCAACAATAATATTTTACTTCTCTTGAATAATCTCTTGGATGGAATTCCAAGAAGGAAAAGTTTGAGAAACACATGAAAGGATTGAAACACCTTGAATCTCACTTGGAAAAGTATCTTGGGGAAGAATGGGTGGCATGCATGAGGGATGATAGGATTGAACCTATTGTCCTTTGTGAAATTTTAACATATCTTATATTTTTAAATGATACCACTTATATACAACATTTCACTTGAGAGGCTTTGAAAATTTAGTCTCTCAATAGGTGCCCATTATTATTTTATTAGATAAAATGAATATCTCATGTCATGAATGAGATGACTAGGGATATCTTGACCATATTCCCTTTGTGTATAATGTCTAACATGTATCTCTCATACGCTAAGAGAATTTGATTCAAAATTGAAATGGATTGGTTTGAAGAGTAACTAGGGAAATATTGAGCTTGAGATGATTGCTCATATACAAAATCATGGTCATGTATAGGGAGAGTGAGCTAACCATAGGACTGATATGACTCATAAGGAGGGTAATAAGCTTAATAAGACTGGTAAAACACATAGTTGGGGTCATAACAAATTGATAAGGAGGGCCATAGGACTGGTATAGGTTATTATAAGGATGATAAGGGGGTATAAAATTTAAGTTATCTTCATATCTATCCATCCCAACTTAATGAGTCAAAGGAAAACATAAGATATTATCAAATACTTTTCAAAATAAGTACCTAGGCTACTAGAACCAATTGATTATATTTAGAGTTACCATTGATGTTTGTTGAATGCCTCCAAAGGATGATAGGTAGAAGAACAACAACAAGAATTCTTTGACAAATTTGGAAATTAGTCCCACTGAGCATGCCAAAAATATTATCACTCAAATTTGCATCCTTTGGAAGGTAGTTCAAGCCTTCTAAATTTGATGTAACATGTGTTGAGAAGTATTTTCATTAATGTCAAAGTTGATGTCATTGATATCAAGGTACATCTAGTGAAGATGCATGGTGAATGGTATTTAAGGTACAATATTGTATGCTTAATGTGACAAGGAAGCCATGTGACATGAGAGAATTTTAAGGAAACCTAATGTCTCTTTTATTGAGAGAGTATTTGAAGGTGACCTAATATCTCTTTTATTGAGATATAATTTGAAGGTAACCTAATGATTATTCTATTAGTTTTTTTAAGGTTGTTTAAATAGTGTGAGAATTATTTATGATGAATATTATTGTTTAATAACATCATTGAGGTAAGCATGTTTGAGTATTAGTCCTTGAGTACAAGATGTCTTGAGAAGTCTAGTCATAACAAGCATAGTCGTATCATGAGCACATGCATGATAAGCATGGAGAGGTATGTGAAAAGGCATGAAATTGTTTTAAGATCATGTAAGGCATGTGAGAAAGGTTTAAAATCATCAAGGAGTGTTTTAAGGTCAATTTTCAAGTTTCAAGTACTTAAAAATCCTAGTCATGACACTAGTCATAACATGTAATATCCTTGTGAGAAGGTATGAACTTGGTGGCTTGGTGAGATGATTACACATGGGCATGAATTGATGTATAAGGTTACTTGAGCATGCATACAAGGCATTGGATCACTAAATAGAGATTAAAATTAAGCCTACAGGGGTAAGAACTTCAGTCCAAGTCTACAACTAGACCACTTCTAGACCTTGCCTGACCTAATGATGCATCATGATCTATTGCCAAGGTATATGAAGAATGTATGACAATGTTTAAGAATTTTTTAAGTTTTTTGAGTATGTGAGAGATGTGGAGAGTGCATGAAAAGAGACATGAAGGTTAGTTTCAAGGCCTAATGTGGGTTTTATGTCAAGTTCTAAGCAAACAAAGAAAGAACATATGGCGTAATGGGGTATGAAGTTATGTTTCCAAGAAAATTATGGAAATGTGAGTGTTTTAATAGGTATGATATGTTTTTTCAAGCATGTTACCAAAGTTTGAGGTCATGGTCTACAAGAAAAGGCATGAAAAGTGGTTTTGAGGTCTCTCAAGTACACATAATGAAGGAATGCAAACTTGAGAAGGACTTTCAGGTGTTCATTGGCATGTGTAACATCTAAATGAGAACATAATATATTCATGGTAGATTATAATCATTATATTTTGGATTAAGGGGTTATGCTTTATGAATGATCATTAAGAGTGGAAACATGCTTAAACCCTCCTAGAACCCTATTAATAAGGACCCAATGTTGAACATGTTGAGTCAAATAGACCATAATGGTCTAAAATTACTATAGTACTATTAGATATTATATTAAACTCTCCCAGGCACCTCCAAGTGTGATTGAGTTGTCAGGTGTGTGAGTAGACCCTATATGAAAGTGCCAGTTTCTCAAAGATTTTCTATAAAAGTCAGATTTGACCAAGTTAAAGTATGAAAATAAATGGATGGATAAGGTTGAGAATTTTATTTTATGTCCATTATTATTTTAGGACAATTTATATCCCTCAGGTATGCTAAACTGATCATCCAAGTTAGTCAATCACTAACAAGCCTAATGGTGGAAACAATGAAAAACCTAGGCAACAATGAGAAGATGATTAGGAATGTGTTATCATGAAATAGGGATGATTAAAAGTGTATGGATATTTTTTTCAGGACTTATAATACATGTAATGTTTGTTATAAGTTTTATAGGTCAGTGGTTTTAGTGAAAAAGTTGCTCACAAGTGGATGTGTCTAGTTTAGTGAGGTCTGTGTACATTGAGGTTATGAGATTGATATGAAAGACCAATATTTCCACTTGACCATATTATATTTATATATGAATATGGTATAATTATCTCATATGATCATATACATGCATAATAAGTCATTAATATGTCTACACAAGTGTTTAAGGTCTTAGTCATCATGACTATACTTTACGATAAATTGGTGGTTCTGGATAAAACAAGTTGTATGATGGGTTTGAGGCTTAATGGATTGAGTTTAAATATATAATGCATATGATAATTGTTTTTAATTTATTTTAATTAGTTATAATTATTTATTAATGTCTAATAATTATTGAAAGTGAATGAAATGTTGAAGCCAAAATGGCTTGTGTCTTTCTGGATTGACTGTGTGTAGTGAGATCAAAAGATTGGTCTAAAAGACCAATATTTGACATTATAACTTATGGTTTTTGTATTTTAAAGTGATATATATATATATATATATATATATATATATATGAAAAATTATATTTTAAAATTATCATTTATCATGGAATTTTTTTTCAGGTGTTGAATATCAATTTATTTATGATTGGGGTTTGGAGTGTTCTGGCAGTTCTGAGTGGGCTATTTGCAGAGAAGGCTTTGAGTCATTTTGACCTAAGTTGTGAAGTATAAATAATATGGTGATGAAGCTAAGGTAACATATATTATTTATATGTGATTTTTGAGTTTAATCTTCAGTAGTTTAAGACAAACTTCCTATGTATGTAAAGGCCTAATTGTGAATAGTGTTAATAGTGTGCTTCAAGTGGTGATTGGAGTTAAAATGTGTCATAGACATAAGATGAGATTATTAGGGTTATATTTAAGTTACATATGAATTATTCATATTATGTGTGTTTTTTTGAAGTGTTATAATTATATCAAAGGCTAACATGTGCTAATGAAGGCCTAATTGAATTAGGTCTCCTTAAAGCCTAAAAGAGGTTTTTTGGTCCTATATGCTATGACCAACCTATTGAAATTATTTATTCATGTATGAAATTTGTTACAAGACATATTTAAAAGGTAATTAAAATATTTAAGTATGTATGGATGACCAATAAGGATATGAATAAGAGGCTTGTATAAATACAAGTTAGGTTTAGGCCTATTTGTGTGAGGAGAGTGCAAGAAAATAAAATAACATATTGAAAAGTAGATTGAGGTATTGTAGACCATAATAAGAGTATATAATATCTATGATGAATATTTTATATAGGTTATATGCATTAAGATCAAGTTCATATGACCTAATCAGTCTTGAAGGACCTAATTGAACAAAGAGATCTAGAAGGCAGTTTGAGAGGGCTAAGGGTGTGAAGAGATAAAGAGGTGGTCATAATTAGTTGGTTGAGAAATAAGGTGTATTTAAGGTGATAAAATCAATTAGGTAGATTATTTGGTTTTGACTCATCTATGGGGTTGGTTCCTCCTTGTAATTTGGTGCTTGCTAAAGCCTAGTTGAGTTGGTGCTTAGCTAGTTGGGGTTGGTGCTCCATGTAAAGTAGGTGCTTGACTATAAATTTGGTGTTTGTATTATAATACTATAGTATATTTTAAGATATCAGTGGGTTTTTTTACCCTTGAGGGTTTCCCACATATGTGATATGTTCTTGTGTTTTATGCTTATGTAGATAGGTGTTTATGCTTGCTAGATCTATATGCTTGTTTGAATGGTTCATGATTACTTAAGTGAAATTGATAATAAAGTTTTTCAAGACTGATTCAACCCCTTCTCACTCATTTTTATTCAAAAAATATGGAAACACATCAAGGTTGTGGGTACCCTATTGGAGAAGTGAATCTCTAGGTTAAAGGTCTAGCTCCCTTTGATGAATCACTTAGGTTAACAAACTAATCTACTCACTTAAAAGGAAAAGAGATATAAAACCTATTATAATAGAGGTGATGTGCCAAATATAAATGAACACTACCAAACAACTACAAATTCAATTCAAACATAAGGTTAACCTACAATAAACACTTCTCCAAATCTTCCTTTCTACATGAATACTTCTCATGAACATTGTAAAAAATGATTTAGATAGAAAGAATAGTCAAGAGGTCATGACACAACACTATTGAAAAGATAATTAAATAAACCCATACATCTCACTTATAAACTTAAATAGACTCAAAAAATTATTCCAAACTAAACACAAATGTAATATAAGGACAAACATGCCAAGGAAGCAAAACTATCACTTAGTAAGATCAACTAATCACGCAAACATATTGAAACCAATCAATGAATAAGGTTAAACCATAAGTTTCTCATTATCCAAAGGATTAAAAATGGGTAAGGATTTTCCATACCTAGGTGGAGGATAAAAAATTATCCAATTAAGGCTCAATATATATATATATATATATATATATATATATATATATATATATATATAGAGAGAGAGAGAGAGAGAGAGAGGTTATGAAACTATATTAGTAGGTACTAAATTCCATGTGTATCTCCTCTAAAGATTATTCCTTACTAAAAGTGGTGTAGGAGTTAGAATTCTTGCTTGACACATTACATTACTTTCCAAAGCTACCCCTTGTCATGGCCTGTGAATGGAAAAATGACACACTTCAGTCATTAAATATTATTGAGTTACATCTTCAATTGTTATTTTACATCTCTCATTATTTTTATAATCTCTCTCAATTTACATTTTAGTAGTAATCATCATTTATGTGCTTAGGTGTCTTGAAACTCCTTCATCTCACTAGGCCAATATTGCATACAAGTTTTAAAACTTGAATTCATCTTATCCATCTCATAATATATCTATGGATGACATATTAACATCATAATAGACCTATAAAAACTCATTTGGAAATTTGAAACCAACCCCAAGAGCTCATTTTTCACCAAAAGCTCCATTTTGGCCTCATTCCTTATAACCCTAAAATCATGCAAACCTTATTTCATAGAGAGTTGTATATATGGTACTAATAAACTTAAAGAATATTATATAACTTATTATAGCTTTATACCTCCATGCCAAGTTTTAGGATCAGAAAGTGAGTATCCTTTTATGTTATTTCTCTCTTCTAACTAGGTCTCAATTAGGCCTCCCTACATAGAGACTAAATTTTGGATCCACAAGATTTACATACATGAAAAACTCAAATAGATGTGTGATTAAATTTTATTATCTCCTGAGGGTCCTCCATGTCAATTTTGATATTTTGACACCTTGTATGAACCTCCCAAGCAACCTAAAATAATCCTTTTTGGCCTATTCGATATATTTTTATACCTAAAAGTACAAAACAATGGCATGGGGTGATGCAAATAGGAGTTTTAAATACTATTAAGGTCATTTCTAAGGTTATTCAATCCATCCTAGGTGTTTAGAAACACCATCTCCTTAATCAGGTCATTCTGGTTCTCCTAGACAACTTGAAAGTACCTTAAGGTCTTAAAGATTGTTCATAAAGCTTAATCCTTAAATGAAAAATAAAATAAAATGAATTATAAGTGAATATGGGTTCCCTCTTATTACTAAAATATTGAGCCACCATACAACCCTTCATAAGAGATATGGGCATCTAAAACTACCTCTTGAGTTGGTATACTATGTTTGGTGAGGGCTAGAAGAGATATTAGATATGAAAATGCAAACATGATGCCTAATTTGAATTGTGAAAGGTTTATTAGGTATATTAAACCATTATAAAAGTATTAAAGTGGTTATATTTACCATATTCCTTCATTATATCTCCTGCACCTTCTTTGGTTTGTGCCTAGAGTTCTTAAGTTCAACACCACAAAAAACCCAAATGATTTTGTTTGAGACCTTATTTACCACTGTAGGGTCTTGAGATTTATTTAAATGTTACCATTAAGTGCCTAAATATCCTCAAATTTATTAATGTCTTCATATCATGTTTTTTTAATCCAAATCCCTTCCTTATGATTGCATATGGGCCTATGTATGCAATTAGGCTCGAATAGGGTTTGTCAAATTTTGATTTTCTCTTGATAGGTATGAGAATTAATAGAGTTATTCATCACCATAAAACCATAATTTAATGGTTTTACCTCCTCTCATATCCTCACATAGACCTGTAAACCTTTAAAACAAGCAAACTACTTCTCAAATACTTAGGCATGCTTATGTAAAAATCCTCTTGACTATATAGGCAAGGATTTCCGTTATTTTGGCATGGGATCTAAGGATCCAACTGATATCTTAATATCCTAAAACATATTCAAATTCTTTACTTTTATTTCTCTCAAACTTTTGATTTTCATAGTTTAGAAAACACTCTCATGAAGCAAACATGCATGTAGGTAAATCTGAGTGTGTAGGGTCGAGAGTTAATTAAGTCATATTTAAACTCTTTATTCAAGTCCATTGAGTTTAAATGACCTCATAAATTTATTGATAATATAAAATACACTATGATACTCATTTCATACATGCTCTATCTTCCTCTTATATGATTGAAACTTGCTTGCTCACTCTAACAACCTATAGATTTTCATTGTTTCTACAAGGTTAGATTCAGCTCTATCTAGTTCTCTTACTCAGTAATTTATATAGGTTTGATTGATATTAAAATGTTTTTATCACTTAATCATCACTTCCCTGAGTTAAGCCTCATGCCTTGCATGAACTCTTCCCTACTTTCATCTTGAAACTCACCTACATTACCTAACAAACCTATAGGAGTTTATTTAGGGTATCTTGAGTACATTCAAGGGATTTAGGAATCCATTACTATCTTTGACAACTTAATGACTCTATCTCATTTTTTTTGATATCATAGTGTATACACATAATATTTTCAAACTTTTATCACTTATTAATACTTTGTATCTTGTAGAAACCCATCGAGTCTTAATATCTCTAAGTGCATGCCCTAAGGGGTGTACTCAAATAGGAATGGTCAGACCATTGGTGCTTCATAATATTATTATCCATTTTTCCATTTTAAATATACACACTTGTCTCCTAAAACCATTTATGATAAACTTGTTCTTATTTATTGTACCCATTACAATGATTTGTCACATCATTACCCTCCTTTTATTTACCTTAATCTCCTTATGCCAATTGATTGTACTAGGCCAACTAGGTCGACCTAGTATAATTTTCAACCTTTGATTACTATATAGGGTCAACTGGGTTGACCTTGTACTATTTTGGGGTATTTTCACTTGAGAGTTTTTTTTATCCATTCAGCTAACCTATCTTGAGACCTAATGAATTATCTCCCAAAATCATATATGGTTGACTGGGTTAACCTCGTATAGTCAAAATATTCAAAAATATTTAGGGAAAGATATACCTATATATACAAGTTCATTTCCAACCATTTGAGAAGAGATAAGTGAATAAGATTAAGTGTGAACAAACATCTACTTATTGACCATTCTACTCAAGAAGTAAAGCTTAGGGTTTTATACTTTCTTTAGAGATATAGATCTTGTCTTATGGAGAAGAATTTTGGATGCATAAATAGGTTGTGTATCCTAGAGCTTATTTGTGTTTTTTATCCTTAAATACCTCAAAAATATCTTGTGAAACACCTTGGCTAAGGGAGAGATTAAGGCTCGGTGGGTTTGTTTTCTAGGTAAGTATTCCTAACTTTATTTCTCCTTTGTAAGAGTATATAGATAATACAATTGTGCTTCTCTCCCATGCATTAGGATTTCATATACATTGATGTGAATATATGTCTTATATGCATGCTTATTTTAGTTTAGTTTTGTTTCTAACCCCTACTTTGTGCCACAAGCTTTGGTGAGCACTAGATTAGATTTACTTTCTTATTTATTACATAAGTGAAGTATTAAACCTATGACTCCCTTAGGGTTATTACATGATTGTGTTAGACTGTAGGCTTTGGAACTCTTCCTAACATGGTGTATTATAATAATTTATTCCCTAATTGGGTCTAGTGGATCCCCATAGTGGTCATGCTCCCATTTAACAAATGTATTCCCAATTGGAAGTGTAGGTATGATCTATCTTCTCTGAGCCAGGATTGATATATAGACATGATGCATTTTTGTTTGCATAAATTTTGGTGAACCCAATGTGAATTAACTGTTGCATGGTTTTTTTCACTTATTTCATTAATTTTATCATTCTTTTTTATCATATATTTACCATACTGGGTCAACTACATTGACCTAGTTCTAAATTTTATGCATAGGTTTTTATATATAGGATATTGGATAAAGCTAATATAGTTTTATAGAATTTTATACACTTAATTGAGGCTAATAGGTTGATTATTCAACCATATACATTTTTAGGCATCCTTTTCATCAGACTAGGTCAACCCAATCGACCTTATACATTTTAAACACTCATCGATAGGTTCTTAAAAAGCTTGATCAACCTAGTTAGAAAGTTTTGTAAGTATTTTTCAAGGTTATTGAACAATAATATTCCTTATATAATCCACCAAGGTTCCTTTCTTCCTTTATATCTCTATCTTTATAGTCTTTTCTTTTCATAGTTTGTAGTCTTCAAAACTACCCTTGTAGAGTCAATTGGATTGACCATGTAGACCCCATTTTATATTTTGTGTGCTATATAGATAATTGGGTTGAATTTACTAGCCCTATTAATTTTCAAAACTTGATTTCAAAATATAGGATCGACCCTATTGAGCCTGTTCTATATTCTATGCATATACAATCAACTATATTGACATTGTACCTTATTTCAAAGTTGGAATTAACCTTTATATGCTAGTAATTAGCTCACACTTTCATTTCCTATTGCTTGCATGCTTAGAATAAATCACATAATCTAATTAGGATGTTTTCAATTAACTATTTAGTTTCACTATTTATATTTTATGCACACACAACCAAATCATAACTAAACAAACATTTTAACATTTGACTACCCAAGGCTAACCTACTTAGATTTCATCACCAAGGAGGAAGCCAACTTGATGTTCTAATCAATTATAAAGCATGGTTAATGGTATATTTATGGCTAAGCACTCTCACCCTTATCACTACAGTGTGTGAAGTGAGGGGGTAGGCCCTAATACTAAGCATGTATCATTACCACTATAGATCCCTTTTAGCCCAAACTACCTAAAACCATCCTTATATTGCTTTCTAATTCTTTTCTTATAGAAAACTTCCTATTACATTTAAAATCATATTCTAATAATTTAACAACATTTAGGTTGACCATTTAGTTAGATTTTAATTTCTAAGTTGATTGCTTTCTCTTTGCTTAATTATGTTTTATATTCCAAAAACTTACATTAGCTAGATTTGGTGCAAGGTTTTGTGTTATGTGCCTCAATTGGATTAACCTCATTGATCTAATTGATTGTTTGTTTCCCTTCATTTCTTGCTTTCAAAATTACTTGCATTTTTTTCTATTTCAGTCTACTGGGTCGACACTGTCCACCCTATACACTTTTTTAGCCTACTGGGTTGACATTGTTGACCCTATATACTTTTTTATCCTCTTGGGTTGACACTAACGACCCTATACACTTTTTCAACCTACTAGGTCGACACTATCAACCTTGTACAATTTTTAACCTCAGTTCTTTGTGTTGTTATCTAGTCTTATTTCATAATGATGACATCTTTTCATCCTTCCCTTAATTACTAAAATTGCATAATTAAGGATTTGGATAATAACCTCACTTATTTCATTACTTTAGATGAAACTATTTACTTTCTTCCTTCATCTTTTCCTAATCCAAAACCAATCACTACACAATGTAATGTAGTTGAGGTCATTCATCCTAATCCTCCTCCCAATACCAATTTTGGGAATCCTCCACCTACAAAGAATCCTCCTCCCATCAACACTAACAATATTCTTCCTACCAATAATCCTACCCCTCCTACAAACATCAACCCACCTATTGATATAACTTAGCTTATCACATAAGTCATACAAAAATGAACATCATGCAAATAACTAACACCTCTCAAATGATGAAAATGCAACAACATTTAATATACATGACTAGTCAACCACATCAAGCAATCATGTCTCAACCAAATCAAAATTTTATCCCTCCTCCTCTTATAGATGCCAATGGGAATATCATCCCTCAACCTCTAATGAATAAAAAAATGCTTCAACATCTTCAAAATGAACCTTTATCTCTAGTCATTGCATCCATAGATATCGGAAACATTTCTCCAACTATCACATATAATGGGATTAAAGACCCTACTATATTTATTAAGTCTTTTGGTAATCTCTACAAGGAATGGGTCCCAACTAACACCTTTGCTACAACTAAGATCTTATCCAAAACTTATGTTGGTGATGCACTTGAATGGTACAACCAAATTCCTAGACATTCCATCTCACAACTAGAGGATTTAGTCAATGCTCTAGTGAAGGAATTACAACATGATGACCTTCCTAAAAATTACCTTAGCCATTTTATCAATCCTAATCAACTTCCTACTGAATCTACTCATACTTTCATCAAATGATGGAAGTTAATTACTCATAAAGTGGACCATAACATGAGTTATGATACTCTTTTAAAACTATTTATCACTGATCTTAATCTTTCCCTACAATACAAAGTTCAAATCTTTTCACCTAAAACTTTATAAGAATCCTTAGACCAAGCAAAAAGGCAAGAATTTCTTATGACTCAATTTGAACCACCTCAAACAACTACTAAAGAACATTTCCAATAATTTTCTCATAAATTTTATTTATATAATCCTCCCCAAACTCAAATTGGAGCATCCAATTCAACGAATTTTAACCCAACCCACCCACCCTTGAGTCTAGAATAACTTAAGAATAAATTGATACCTTCTAAACCCATGAGCTTTGATTCTTTTAAACCTCTTCCAAAATGGTACAATTGGATAAATGTTTTTGGTGTTATGATACTATAGGTCATTCTCATGAGTTTTTTCATGATCTTCATCTATTTATTCTTTCTTCCTAACTTGGTCCACATTTCAATCTTGATACTCTCACAAAATAATGTTATCAAGACTATATTCAAGCTTCTCAACTTCAATATCAAGATCCACAATCACATCAACATCAACTACCTCCTGATCAACAACAATCATCCCATACCTACATCTCATCCACTAATTTTGTTCAAATCATATCTGATCCTTCTTGATACACCAATAAGGAAAGGATAGCTAACATGAACAACTTTAAATATAAAATTGCATCCATTGAACCTCAACCTCTTAGGTCACATGAACCAAAGGAGTACCTAGTTTAAATACCTACTCCAAAGCATATCATACATGGTCCTCCTTCACCTCTTTTACCTCCTCATACCTCTAATACACATCATATGTCTCATTATACCTCCTTAAAATCTAAAACACCAACACATTTACCTATCTCAAAATGCACCTACCAACCCAATGCAAATCATTTTTATGGTTTAATGTTACATTCCTCTAACTCACATGTTGGGGCATCTTGTGATGCCCATCCACATGTCCCTTCAAAATTTGGGGCATATTTTAGTGCCCATCCCTTCATCCAATTACCCTTTGGGGCATCTTATGATACCCACTCTTATTATACAATGCATAATAACAAACAAATCCAGCTTTAAGAAACCTTATAAGAATTTTAGACTTGTATTTCACATGCTCATCTTTGATAATAATGTTAGCATAGATCTTACTTATTATTTTTGTCTCATGTTTCTTTGTTTTTTGTACACTTTACCTATTTTAGTCACACTTTACTAACATCATTATTTTCCTTTACATTCTTTGGTTTTTATTACACATTACATTTGGCATTTGTTTTCCTTTTTGTTCTTATACATCTCTTTCATTTTTTTCCTTTTATGTCATTTTTTTCCTTAGTGGCTTTATGATTATTTTCCCCCTTATTTATAATTCACCTCATTGGTGTTCACCTTGTGATTTTTAGTGTGAGAAGATGGATAGGACTTGGCCCTCCTCACAAAATATCATCTTTTTTCTTTTCTCATTTTATTATTTCACATACTTTTTTCTGGCAGCCTCGTGTGTTTTTATTCTATGAGTTGTAGTGTAAGACTATGGATAGGACCCAACCCTCATAAAATTACCATCTTTTTCATTCCTTTTCTATAATATGTTTTTGATCCTTGTTCTTAGCTTTAGCTTTTTATTATTTTGATAGATGGAATTTTCAAAACAATTTATGTTAGCATGTTTTACTCCATTTTCCTCATTCTTATGATAAAGAATCACACTTTACTATCATTGTATCCCTTTTCACCCTTTGTCACATTTTTTGTGATTTGAATTAATTCAAATTGTTCCATATGTCATTCCTCTTGATTTCCCCTTCCTTTCATTCTACATTGGATAAAACAAGGTTGAATTCAAGATAACACTTTTATTTCACCTATATTTATGAGACTCTTAAACCCCACACTCTTTGAAGTTATCTATATTAGCAACCAATTCAGAAGTATTAAAATGAAAGTCATCTTTAGCATCCATGTTTGGTTTTACAAATTTGTATGGAGGAGGACCAAAAAAGTCATCAAGAAAGTTAAAAGCCAAATCATTTAAAATAAAAAGAAATGATATCTAAAAGGCAACATAAAAATCTCAAAAGTCAACATCACAACAAAAGACATGATTAAAAATACATCTCCTATCTCTAATTGAATCTCAAACTCCATAGTTGTCCTCACATAGAGCTGAGGTCCATTAGGGTGTAGTAGACCAGTAGATTAGAAAAGGGGAATTAAAAAAACTCTATGGTGTTACCTACTTTCTCATGAAAGTACACAATCTTTATAGTAGACTGATGACTCTATAAGGGGTCCTAAGAAATGGGGAACACATTATGGGAAGGTAGGTCCATTTTACATTTCATGAATTTATCCTTCATGGGATGATCTATATACTCCATTTTTGACCTAAGACTTGTGTAGCTAAGAAAAGTTATTTAGAGTCCTTAAGGTTAAAAGTCATCTTGTTTTTACAAACCTAATTTGAGTGTCTTGACTTTGATAAAGATTTCATCTACCTTATTTTTTTCTCCTTCATTCTCCCCTCCCCCCATTTCATTTCCCCCCTTGATAGACAAATTGTGATTCCAGATTTGTTTTCCCTCTTCTATAGTACCTTATTCACATCTTAAAAACCATGCTAACACTACTTTGTTTCAATTTTTATCTATCCTTAGAGTAAAACAACATGTTTTAGAAACTATGAATTACACCTTACACCATTTATTTACCACACCATCTCATTGTCACACTAGTCATGTCATTAGGTGGTTGTGTTTTAGTACATTATATCTTAGAACAAACACTGAGTTTAAGTTTACATACTTTAGAGCTTTTTATTTTCATTTTTCCATCATGATTCTTGTTTGATTTTATTATCTCACATATGACATTCAACATTCTTACATGTTTCTTTTTATATATGCCTTCTTCATGTTTGTATCACATCTTCAATTACATTTTCATTTTTAGTCTTTCATGTTTTTCCTTTTACCTATCTTATATGAGCTTACTTTTCACTTTCTTACATATCTTTGTTAGAGTTTTCTTGCATTGATATTTCATTTGTCATTTATCTTTTACATGTTTCCCAACATGATTTAGTATGTTCTACATTATTTTTTTTCATTCATGTTTTACATGCTTTCCAATGTAATTTATTGTGTTTTCTTATCATTTGTCATTCATTTGATAAACACATTTGTCATTCATTTGCCATCATTTTATCAATCATTTTTTCTCAGTCCTTTGGTTTTAACCTTGCCTTACAAATCTTAATTTACAAAATTATCATAAATCTTTGTCCACTGTTATATGTCTATCTTCCAAAACTTTTGATTTTTGGATTTTTTTTTGCACTAACTTTTATAGGTTCAACAAAATGTTCCTCACATTGAACACCTTCATTTTATATTAAAGTCTACTTCTTTATCTCCAAAACTAAGGTAAGTAAAGGTATGTGTTTTTAAATTCTATCTTTTCATATATCTTATTTGTTGCTTACTTCACTTTAATTAGCATCAACATTGTGTGTTATCATGTTCTATTCCTGAAGCACCATCCCATATTACACTCATATGACACGTGATGAGATTTAAATGGGGAATATGTATAAACATAATATTTTCAAACTTTTATCACTTACTGACACTTTTTATCTTTTAAAAACCCATCAAGTCTCAATCTCTCTGAGTGCACAACTAAGGGGTGCAATGGGAAAGGGGTGGGTAGACTATTAGTGCTTTGTATGATTGTTTTCCCTTTTTCCACTTGCCATCTACACACTTGTCTCCTAAAACCATTTACCCTAAGCTTTTTCTTCTCTATTGTATCCATTTGAATCATTTGTCACATCATTACCATCCTTTTCCTTATATTAATACCCTTTTACTAGTTGATTGTACTAGGTCAATTGGGTCAACCCTGTATAGTTTTTAGCCTCTGATTACTATACAAGGTCAATTGGGTTAACCCTATATTGTTTTGGGGTATTTTTACTTGAGAATTTTTTATCCCTTCAACTGACCTAGTTGAAGACCTAGTGAATTATCTCCTGAAATCATACAAGGTTGACTAGGTCGACCTCATATAACTAAAATATTTGGATGGAGTTAGGGAAAGATCCACCTATTTATACAAGTTCATTTCCAAACAATTGAGAAGAGAGAAGTGAAGAATAATAAGTGTGAATGAACATATGCTTCCTGAGCATTATACTTAAGAAGTAAATCTTAGGGTTCCATAATTTCTTTAGAGATATGGATCTTGTCTTGTGAAGTATTTTATATGCATAGATAGGTTGTGTATCCTAGAGCTAATTTGTCTTTGTTATCCTTACATACCACAACAATATCTTATGAAGCACCTTGGCTAAGGGAGAGATTGAGGCTTGATGGGTTCATCTTAGAGGAAAGTATTCTTAAATTTATTTCTCCTTTGTAAGAGTAGATAGAGAAAGTAGTTATGCTTATCTCTCATGCATTAGGATTTCATATACATTAATGTGAGCATATGTCTTCTATACATGTTTAGTTTAGTTTTATTTTATTTCTAAACCCCACTTTGTGCCACAAGCTTTGGTGAGAACTAGATTATATTTAATTTATTATTTATTAAACATAAGTGAAATATTAAAGCTAGGACTCAACTAGGGTTATTGTATGATTATGTTAGAATTTAGGATTTGGAACCATTCCTAACATGGTTTATTGTGATAAGTGATCCCCTAATTGGGTCTAGTGGATCCCCATATTGGTCATGCTCCCACTTAAAAAATGTATTCCCAATCAAAAGTGTAGCTATGTTCTATCTTCTTAGATCTAGGATTGGTTTAGAAACATGATGCATTTTTTATTGCATATAAATAGAACCTTTTTTAATGTCTTGAAACTCCTATATTTCACCAACACCATTATTTAAGGAAATCTTCTCAATAGGTGGCTATAGGTGCTATTAGGATAGTCTGACTATATTTAAGGGTTTTAAGTCTTCAAAGGTAATCTTTAAATCTCTTAATGACTATGCTACTACTTTGGAGTGTATAAATCCTCTTAAATTTTCCTAAGACACCATATCATTCAAGCTCACACTACTCTTTATACATTCTCAAGGTGAGGTTATAGGTGTCTATTCAATGGATCTTATGTATTGAACTTGAAGGAACATATATTCTTCCTTAGTAATTAATTACAAAAAAACATAGAAGAATATCATTACCTCCTTTCATAGGTTTTCAATCTCAAGTTTTGGTGTATAATTTAATATAATTTATTACAATACATACCTACAGATTTGTAAAGCTTTTAGGTCTACATTCCTTATGCTTTAGACTTTGAAGAGGTGAAAGTTGGAGTTATTGATATTAAAACCACTTCCTTGATGTTTAATTTACTTACTCATGTGTCTAATAATATTATACACCCTTGGTAAATTCAAAACAAGACATGCACTACTCCACTATTTTAAGCTACTCCATATGCATACTCCTCAAGCTAAGAGCACAATGACACTTGGAGAATAGTACATATAGTACCCAAATGATTAGAGAACCTTCATTTAAGGGAAAATATTCAAAAACATGTTCAATCAAAACTTTAATGCCTATAAATCCTATATAAAACTTTGGAACAATGGAGAATACTAACAATCACTTGCACCATCCAAAAGAGTGGCTTTTCTTTCCAAGAGACCTCCCACACATGCTAAGCATAGTGGATGAACATGTAATATGGTTTTTCAGACCTTATGAGGACATTTTATATTTTATTATTTCAACCAATAAGTTCACACTTGTATGGGGATTTCACAACACTCATCTTGTGGGGATTTAGGTCTTCAAAAAGTAGTTTAGCTCCTTAGAAATTGTTTATAAAGCTAAGGAGATTAGTCCAATGAAAAATGTCATAAATTAGAATCCCATAAGTGTACCAAACTCTTTCTAAAATTATATCCCCCAAAACCACTTGTATAGCTTGTACCATGCATTTGAAAACAATATTCATGAGCTTATGAAGGGAATGATGGAGTAAAGAGAGTTTTCTATAATTATTAGACTTGAAAACTGATTTCAAGCTATAATATGACCTATGGAAGATGAAAGGATGTTCTTAAGCCATTTTTACATGTAAGTGATCTTAACAAGTCTATACAAGTTTCTTAATCTAAATTGATGATAGATGTGGTAGTTATGTAACTACTTCAAGGTCCTTAGGTGTCCTTTATGATTTTTTCACTTGGGGAGATTTGTAATATAATAAAATTAGCTAAAAATCATCTTTTTACTTATAAAACACTACCTTAAAGCTCATAAAATAGCCTTAAAGTCTCCAAACATTCATGAAATGTTATTATAAAGTGATTAAATCATGAAATGAATTTAGAAAACTCTTAACAACCTATCACACCCCTTGACTAGGCCTCATCTCTCAATGACATGTCTAGACCACTACAAGACTAATATAAGACTTTACCTTCATTTCTCCAAATAAACCTTAAACAATGTTAATAATGTGTTATGAAGACTTTTAGAGAGATATATAAGGCATGATAAGACCTTGTACTAAGTTAATAAGACATGACCAAAAGTCTTCACCTATAGGGGTTGACATTTTGAACTTGGGGGTCAAAATTGGTCAATAGGAAGGAAGTTGTTGATACTGAGAGTAGGAGTGTTATTCAGGGTTCTAAGGACTATTGATTTATATCATGGACCAAACACCCAATTTTTTTATATTCATGTTACCAATACCTCAATCATGCATTTAGCCCTGACTTGTTGAATATTACAAAGAAACATTTTGATATTGGGTTATGGTTTACGTACTTGAACTCATGAATACAATGTTATTTTATTCAACATGTTGAATGGATACAAAATGTGGAATTTGTTTTTATTATGGGATATCAGAGTATGAATTTAGGGGAAAATTTATTAGATAAAAGAAAGGAAATATTATGCCAGTATACACTAAAAACATGAAAAAGGTTGTAGACAAGTACACACACTTATATGGGACAAACAAAACATTTTTCATAGGAGAAAAACTTATTTTTTAAGTGACCAAAAATAATCCCTTTTCTTTAGATTACCTTGAAGATAATTTTTTTATGGCACATTGCATTCTAATAAGAAAATATTCACACAATTATGTATATGGTTAGATCATGTGGGGCCGTACCCAAATATGCATCACTTTTTGGAAACATACATAATAACAATTAACAACTTTGATTGAGTTATCTTGTTAATATTACATAACTTGTATTTATTACAAGATGAGACAAACCCAATAATTTTTGGTTAAATTTTATAGTGAGAAATGGAAATATTTTTAAGTACAAAAGTGATTGGTACAAACACTTATTGTGTTACATATTTATATGGTAATTAAATAATTTTATAGTTGATAGTTGACATTATGTCTATATCTACAAACAAAGATATTTATTTATATATATATAAATAACTTTGTCAGCCTATTAAGTTAACTAATTACTAGTAACATATTTTAAAATGGTGACCGTAGTGTTGGGATATTTTCCTCTAGTTAGCATGACTTATCTTAGTCACTTGCCTAAGTCAATAGTCCATTCTAGAAATAATATCATGTGCTCACCCAAATCATGCAACTTAAGACCAGTTCCCATCAGTTCTATTGTGTAATGGTTTATGCATTGAGCTTAATTTACTAGGGTGCTTGAACAAGTGCATAGTTTTAGCCAAGAACATCATAGTAAAGTTAATCCTAATAACTAATTATATAATATATTCATCACAAAAAAAGATAGGTGAAAATTGAGAAAAAGAGTATTGGTATCATTGATTCATAAAGAGATTACAAAAGGTGTGTTTTTAGCATAAATATTGTATCTATCTATATATATAATATCTATCAAGGATCACCATACATAGGTCATAATCCATATCATGACTAAGCTCAAGGATTACATTTACATAGCACCATCAAGATCATCTCACTAAGTAAAACTAGGGGGTATTTATACATGGTTTTTACCTCAACCATGGGTATTTAATTCTTCCATGCCAATGACTTCCATGCTACATCTCTTCCATGCCTTGGCTTAATTTGACACCGATATCTACCACTCCATCTTCAAAAATTACTAAGAATAAATTGATATAAAACTTGGGGTCCAAAACTTAGTTTGTAATCTAACTCAAATTTTCACTCTCATCTTAATCTATTTTGATAAAATTTAAATCGAGCCAAACCTAAACAAATTTTACTATTTTGATGAAATTTAAATCATAGAATATACAGAAAATAAATCATAGAATCATTATTGGGAATAATCATCCATGTTACTGTTATTATTTCATTTAATCTTATTAATTGATCATAATATTACCAAATTGATAATGACATTGTATCTCATTCACGTGCTATGTAATATTTTATTATGTGATCACATTATGTTTTACAAACTACATATATTAGTTACCTTTGGATTCATTGGCCTTTCAAATTGAATGCATTAAGTTTTCCAATTTTTTGGGCTATGTTTTTTTATTTTGGGCATCAAATATTTTTTTTATCATGTGGATGTTATTAAAATATATATCTATCTATTTATATTTTTACTTTAGCAATTCTTTGAGTGCTTTAATTACAATGGGTTAACAAGATGATGACATGCATTGTAATCCATGGGTTCTGCTCACATAGAGCTTACAAAAATTTGAAATTTATTGTTTTAGGATCTAGGTGAGAAAGATTGTGACATTTAGGGAAATACCAGGTGTAAAATTGGCATACTAGTAATATTTAGATCAGTTAGCATGCACCCAAGTGATCAAGATTATGACACTTATAAAAATTCTAGTGCTCTACTTTTCCATAGTGATTTAATTACAAGGGGTTAATATGATGATGACATGAATCATGATCCATTGGTTTTACTAGCTTGAAGCTTAAAAATATTTGAACTTTGTTATGTTAGGCTCTAGGTGAGCAAGATTATGACATTTGGCAAAATATAGAGTGTAAAATTGGCATACTAGTAATATTTAGATCAGTTGGCATGCATCCATGTGATCATGAATATGACACTTGGAGAAATCCTAGTCCTCTACTTCCCTGGAGTGATTTAATTATAAAGGGTTAATAAGATGATAAGACATGTCATGATCCATGGGTTTTGCTCACCTAAAGCTTAAAAAAAATTTAACTTTATTGTGCCAAGCTCTAGGTGTGTGGGATTGTGACATTTGGTGAAAAAATAGGTGAAAAATTGGCATACTAGTAGCTTAGCTGGCATGCACTTGGGTGATCTAGATTGTGACACTTAGTGAAATCTTGGTGCTCTACTTTCTTCAAGTGATTTAATTACAAGGAGTCAATGGGATGATGACACACATCATCCTCCATCGGTTTCACTCACTTAGAGCTTACAAAAATTTGAATTTTTTTTGTCAAGATCCACGTGAGTGGGATTATGACATTTGGTGAATCTTAGGTGTAAAATTGGCACATTGGTAGTATTTAAATCAGCTTGTATGCACCCAAGTGATCAGGATTATGACACTTGGTAAAATATTGGTGCTATGCTTTCTTGAGAAAAGCATAATTTTTTAAAGTACATGAAGGCCGTGGTATAGTGGGTAGACGACACTTGTCCATATTATTATTTATCTTATTTATAATAGGCATGTACCCATTCTATGAAATATTGGAATACTATCAACTACCAAAAATCTTTATCTTAAGATATATAATTTTTTTCATAATCTATAAGATTGAAAATGTGATTTTGGAGAATAAATAGTGTATATACTTATTTGGGTCAATACATTTCAAATCAATAGTGGCATTAGACATCCACACATGCTTATCATAGCATCATATGGACAAGTATCCAATGTCAGACACCAAAGGTAAATGGGTAAGTTGATTAGCTACAACTCCAAGATTGGTAATGC
Organism: Torreya grandis; assembly: GCA_037957365.1. Lineage (NCBI taxonomy): Eukaryota > Viridiplantae > Streptophyta > Pinopsida > Cupressales > Taxaceae > Torreya > Torreya grandis. The sequence continues at coordinate 1,253,590 of JARHVA010000597.1, read as the reverse complement.
CAATTTGACAAATTAAATCAAAATACTAAGAAACACCTGACAAGTGAACTGCAATGCCATACATGTGAAAATTAAAAATATAAAGTAATTAATGGGGAGTCATAAAAATTGATTAGATGGACAACATGACTAATTCAAATATTGTGAGTAGTGCAAACTTGACGCAACAAGTGGGATCATCTCACAAATTTAGCATGATCATGTTTACAAAAAAGTATTGAATTATTTCAACAAATTTAACTAGAATAATATGTACTACTAGTTGATTAATAACTTAAATTTTAAAGACATTAAAATTGGCATTTATAAAATATGATATTTAATTTAAAAAAATTAAAAATTGGATTCTAATAATAGTGAAATTGGAATCCAATATTTGAAATAATTGATACTATAAAAACCAATAATAATAGTTTTGATTTTCAATTTGGACTAGAATATGTCCAAATTTAATGAAAAGATGGTTATATCTAGTCCTATTAAAAGAAGAATATGGAAATGGACCTAAAATATCACTATGAATGAGATACAAAATATGTGTAACTCTTTATAATTTGACTTTATCATACTTATCTTCAAGATATTTACCAAGTATGCAACCTTGACAAACACTATTAAAAAAGTGGACAAAAGGAATTCCTATAACCATATCATGTTGATTGAGTTTATCTAGGTAGTGATAGTTAAGATGGCCAAATCACTCATGCAATAACTTACTCATCTCATCTAAGGGAGTGAGTAGTGCAGTAGAAGGGTGATTAGGAGCAAAGTGTAATAAGGTGTACAACTATGACTAGTGATCTATTTTTTTGACTACCACTATAGAATCATTACGTAACTCCCTAATGATTACCTAATTTGGGGTAAAATCAACTCTCTTGATTGAACCAATGTGAGTGATATGATAAATAGATAGGAGATTAGTTGATAGTGAGAGAACACATAAAACATCTTGGAATGTTTTATCACTTACTTCAACATACCGTCTCCCACAAAATTATACTTAAGTATAATCACCCATAAAAATAAATGTCATATAACATATATCTAAGAATGAGAAAATGTCATTTGATGAAGCCATGTGATGTGAAGCACTTGAAATAATCACCCATGTGGAACATTGAGATGTAACTACAACAAAGGCTCTGTCCTTTCCATTCCATTTATCACTATTTTTTACCTTAAAGAAAATATGTGTTAATGATGTAGGGTTAATATTAAAACCTTCATAAATCATCATGTAAGCACTAGAATTTTTTGTGATGCCTTTAATGATCTCTAATTTTATTGCAACTTGTAGGTACTTCACTATATTTTGGCTTTCTAGACTAATTCTTGGCTCACTAGGCTCATAAGCCTTCTTTCATGCATATATTCCTCTTCTTGTTATTATAAATATAACCCATAATCTCTTCACTTCTAATATAAAATCTCACCTTCTCCAACACCATCGTCTCATTCATTATTTTCATCACTACTTCACTCTCCCTTCTTTTCTCACACTTGTCTCATTATTTGATATAGGTACTTAGGCTTAAAAGCCTAAAACATGATCCAATGGATTTTGTATTCTCACAATGGTTAACATGGACATCCACTTACTCATTTATATCTCCTTTACACCCCTAATCACCATGCTTAATCTCCTTATCTAGATTCTCAACTACCTCACACTTTCTTCTTTGAAGGACCCTTTTCCTAGTAACCCTACCTAGACACAAATATGGATGGTATGAAAAAAATACAAGGTATCCATACCAAAAAATCACCATTTAAGATACCATTTATCTTATTTAATCTTATCAATAAGTTTTAAGTCTTATTTCTTAAGGAAAACTCACTCAATTCACTAGACCTTCTTTTAACTAGGTCTCTTCATTGACCTAGTCTTGGTAATCATAATATTCCATAATGTGACCTTTTATAAACTCATAATTTAATAAAAGCACATAAAAAAATCTCATATGAAAAAAATTAAATAATTTTGGTTGGTGGAAGTGTAATATAAACAAGATTCCAAATTAAAACCCTAACTCAGGGTAATATGTCTGAAATAGCCTAAGAGGATACAAAATGAATTATTATGAGTTATAAGGGTTCTCCAAATAAATTTAGATTTATAAAATGTCTAACCTAAAAATATTCAACTTTAAAAATTTGTATAATGGTATGAACAATCCATAAAAAGGGTCAAACTAAAAAGATTATAGTAATTAGGAAGCTACATAGGATTGTGTGCATCTTCATGGAAGGTCTTGAGTTGGATATTGATCTCTAGTGTATTTTGAGTATTAAAAAGAGTTTATAACATAACATGGAGGATAAATATCACATTATTCTCTTCCAAAACACCAAAATGATATTCTAAAAGACTCCTTTAATCATTTTGTTTGACTGTGTCACAATAGGGTTTGACAAGTTTTATATTTTATAAATACAACATGTAGGTTAGAAAAATAAATAATATTTTAAATGGATAATAAAAAGATAAGGATTTTAAAATAATATTTTCCTATTTAAATCCACAAATAATCTTCAAGACACCATGTCTCTCATATATTAAAACAACTTACATGTAACATTCATACACAAAATTAATTCAACTAGACTGTGTAAAATTATAAAGAATATGAGTCCAATCATGGACTATCAAATAAGTATTTTGGATAATTAAAAAAAATTTATTCATCATATATAACTTATAATACATTTTCATATAAAACATTTGAGTGAATATTTTCAAGAGAGACCTCTACTCTATCCTTCTTTGATTAATAAAATAGAACTTTCAAATTATATAGGTTATAACTTGAATCAGTAGGTCAATAGAAAATATATAAAAATAACTAAAAGAAGACAATAATTTATTATTAATTAATCACTAACAATTACCAATAATTCACAATTTTGAACTATAAACATTCTTTATTTCATTAATCTCATACCATAGTTATGTACATGATTCTATAGAATGGCCGAGTTCTTGGAAACTTTTATCTATTCTCTCTTAGTCTCCATTATTAATCATACTTATACTCTCCTTCTCACTCTCATAAAAACACACTGATATTTATAACATGTAAAATATAATTTATTATATCCTCAAATATGTAAGAACTTCCTTCTTACAAGGCCAACCCACATAGGGTGGAAATTATAATGCCAACTTGCTGAGGTTATCATTCTTATGCATAACTTGTATTTTAAAATAACACATCTTTTACCCTCTTAGGAACTATATGGATCATTAAAAACATATAATAAATTTTAAATTTCCCAAAATACCATTTTAAATTGAATTCTAAGATTCAAAATTTTAAATTCCCTTTTTGGTAGGAAATACCACTATACCCACTAACAGACAACTTTAAAGCTCCTAGTGACTATAAATCATTCTAGAGGACCCTATAAGGCCTATTAATACCAAAAAATAATCTCTTAAATCTTATTTACATTCTTATCACCTTGTGATGCTTTGTATCATACTCCCTAGGTGGGAGAGTATTTGAGCTCCTACTCAAATTCCGTTTCTTCTTTCACTTCTTTCAATCCTTTGGTATATAATATTTATAATTATGTTTGATTATATCTTTGTATTTTTATTTTTTATTTTATTCATGTCTTATGAGCCTAATTTAATTATTATCTTCTTCCTCTTTGATGAATTCTACTATGTATGACTCCATCTATTTATGTTCAAAGTCCTTTATACATGCACAGATAAAACTAAAAACATAGTCAACTTGAAGAACTTGAGGCACCATATCCCATTTACTTGTCATATTATTTGGGAATGGTTATTCAACTCTTGTACCACCATTTTATTTATTCAATATCTTCATTATCTCCAAGTCATCTTCCATTATAGTTTCCTCATCTCCTATGAGGTTCAAATATTCTAATCTTTCATGACCTGCTATCACATCACGGCCTCTTCTTCATTATATTCTATTATATCTTGATAAAAATATGATTTTTATTCAACTTGTGTTAATTTATACTCCTTATAATGCATTTTATATTCTATAATCACTTCAATAGGTGCTTTAATCTCACTCTTTCGCTCCATGAGTCTATTTAAAAATTTCAATTGTCTCCTTCAAAATATCATCTTCATCTTCTTGAAAATCTACATGTTCATCATAAGAAATGATGTTATAGACAAAAATTTGAGGCTATTGATCCTCTTAAATTACTCATTTTTCATTATGAATTTCTTCACTCTTAGGATAAAAAATCACTATATTCCCATATTCTATTGTCTAGTGAGCTTCTTCTTCTTCTTTATAAGCATGATGCTCATACTTGTCTTTCCTCACACCTTCAAGATTCATGCCCTAAATTTGGGATTCTCCTTCATTTTCATATATTCCTTCATTCACATATGACAAGACATAGATTTAAAACATAGAGGTTTGTTTGCCTCTTTATTCTTCTCCTTATTTTATTTTACAAATACCCTTAACTATTTTCTCAACTAGCTAGCTTCTTATTGTCTTTTTATCTATTTTGTGATATATCTGATAGTCCACTAAATTATTTTCATGATTATTACCTCAAATATTTGTCTTGAATCCTCAAATACATGATCTATAACTTCCAAGATTATTTTCAACTCAGCTATTTCCTTCTCTACATCCATTTCCTTTTTCATAAATTTTCACCTACTTTTTAGTGGAAAATTTCATTATCTAAGCCCTTCATCTCTCTCTTTATTTTATCTTCACTCTTAACTTCTCTTTATGCTTTATGAATCACTTAGACCTACCTCTCCTTATCAATTTTAACCTACTTGAATCTTAGGACCTCACTTGGGTCTCTTCTCCTTCTAGTCCTTTGCGTAGGATTGGTTTTTTATTCTCTAAGCTCTCCTTGAGCTTACATTTTGAGATTACAAAACATCTATTTGTATCTTCAAAGCCTTTATGGATTTAAGGATTCACTGCCACTCACCTATTATTTTATATGTTTCAAAATATTTATACCTATATTATTGTATACTTACAATCTTAGCTTCATGCAATCTCAATCTTTAACAAATTTAAATCACAACCTTCAATAAAAACACAATCTATACCAAGAGCTTACCTAATATGATACTGATTGATGAAAGGATAATCCTAAAACATTCATAAATCATCATACTATCTCTAATCTTTCTTTTTTATGCCTTTAATGATCTCTAACTTTATTATAACTTACAAGTACTTTACTAATTTTGGTTTTCTAGACTAATTCTTGGTTCACTAGGCTCATAAGCCTTCTTTCATGTATATAGTCCTCTTCTTCTTATTAGACCTATAACCCATCATATCTCTAATTTTAATATACAATATCACCTTCTCTAATACCATATTCTTGTTCATGATTTTCATTACTATTTCACTCTCCTTTCTTTTCTCACAATTATCTCATTCCTTGATATAGGTACTTAGGCCTAAAATCCTAAAGCATGATCCAACAGATTTTATCTTCTCATTATTATTCACATGGCCATACACCTAATCATTTATATCTCCTTCACACCCCCAATCACCATGCTCAATTTCTTTAGCTATATTCTCAACTACCTCACACTTTCTTCTTTGAAGGACCCTTTTCCTAGTAGCCCTGTGTAGACACAAATGTGGATGATACAAACAAAATAAAAGGTATAAATACAAATAAAGAACCATCTAAGATACCATTTATCCTATTTAATCTTATCAATAAGTTACAAGTCTTATCTCTTAAGGAAAACTCACTTACTTCGCTAGACCTTCCTCTAATTAGGTCTAATCAGGTCTCTTCATTGACCCAACCTTGGTAATCATATTATATTGTATTATACAATTATATAAAATCATAATTACTTGAAATCACATCAAAAAATATTATATTACAAAATTTCAAGAATTTTGGCTAGTGGAAGTGTAAGATAATCAAGATTCTAATTTGAAACCCTAACTCAAGGTTCTATACATCTGAGATAGCCCAAAAGGATAAAAATGAATTATTTTGAGTTATATGTATTATCCAAAAAAATTGAGACCTATAAAATGTCTTCCAAAACAATATTTAACTTTCTAAATTGCTATATTCGTATGAATAATCCATAATAAAGATCAAACTTACAAATATACATTAATGTAGAAGCTATACAAGATTGTGTGCATCTTCATGGAAGGTGTTGAGTTAGATATTAATCTTTAGTGTATTTTGAGTGTTAAATAGAGTTGATAAAATCCCATGTATACTCTCTATCACATTATTCTCTTCCAAAACACTAAATTGAGATTCTAAAAGACTCCTCTGATCACTTTGTTTTTCTGTGTCACAACAAGGTTTGACAAGTTTTGTATTTTATATATAAAACCTATAGGTTAGAATAATAAATAATTTTTTAAATTAATAATAAAAATATAATTATGTTCACATAAAAGGTAACTATGTAAATACATAAATACTCTTTAAGACATCATGTCTCTCATATATTGAAATCAACTTACATGTAACATGCATACACATAATTACTTCAATTAGACTATGTAAACTTATAAAGAATCTAAGTCCAATCATGGAATATAAAATGAGTCTTTTGGATCATTAATTTTTATTTATTCATCATACATAACTAATACATTTACATCTAAAACATTTGAGTGAAGCTTTTCAATAGATACCTCTAATTTATCTTTCTTTGACTAACAAAATATAGCTTTCAAATTCTGTAGGTTATAACTTGAATCAGTAGGTCAATAGAAAAGATATAAACATCAATTAAGGAATAAAACAATGTAGCATTAACTATAAAGTTACAATTACCAAGAATTCACAAGTGTGCACTGGAAACATTCTTTATTTCATTAATCTCATACCATAGTTATGTACAAGATTCTACAAAATGACAAAGTTCTTGGAAACTTTTATCTATTCTTGCATAGTATCCATTATTCTTAGTAATAATCTCATTATCAATCTCCTAAAAACACTCTCATATTTTTAACATGAAAATTATAATTTCTTATATCCTCAAACATGTAACAACTTCCTTCTTGTAAGGCCAACCCACATGGGGTAGTAGTTATTATGCAAACTTTCTTGGTTTATAATTATTGTGCATAACTTGTACATTGGAAGACCAAATTATATACCCTCCTAGGACCTATTTATATCCTTAAAAACATCTAATAAATTTTAAATTTTTCAAAATACCATTCTAAACCAAGTTCTAAGATTCAAAAATTTAAATTCCCTTTTTGGCGGGAAATACGACTGGACCCACTAACACATAATTTTAAAGCTCCTAATGACTCTAAATAATTCCATAGGACCCTATAATGCCTATCACACCCTCAAAATACCAAAATGAAACTCTTAAAACTTATTTACATTATTATCACCTTGTGATGCTCTGCATCAGTTAATGAACTTTGTGTGATGGAATCAAGGACACTTATGTTGTTTTTCTCAAGATTTTTTTGTCAAGTGGTCTATATGTTTCTTCATACATTGATGTTCATCATGATCAATTATATTATAATAGTAACATTTTATCTTTTATTTATTAGGTTTATCACCTGAAGAGGAGGTCTCAGTTGTTGCTTTGAAAACACCATTAATTTTATGACCCTTCTTTTGTTCATTGCCCTTCTTGTTATATTTATTACCTTTACTATTTGAAACCTTCTATTTTTCATGACTAAAAATTAGGGAATGAGAATTAGATGAATTTAATGTACCTATTTGAATAAGTTTATCTTATTCCATAGTCAAGGATATATCAAAGTCATTCAAGGATGACATGGTCCATATAGCTCCAAGGGCTCTTCTAGTAGCATGAAACGTAGAAACTAAAACATAATAGTCAAGACACAATGTACCAAGAATTTAAAATATTAATTGTTCATCCTTTTTCTCTATGACATAGTTTTAAATACAAATTAAGTGACTTACATGTCATCATTTCTCAGAGGAAATCAATTTCTTGTTTGTTTAAAAGAAGTATGTGGTAAAGACCACACACACACACACACACACATGAAAATTAAACATTAGGGTTTTGAAAATTGAGAAATATTGTTGAAGATAATGTAAATTATATAAATGATTAGTTTTGACTTAGTGGCTTATCTTCATTAAAAATTTTGCTAACAATGTTTGAGGAAATTTTGTTTGAAATGAGTATTTGATTATTTAGCATGGTCAAAATTGGAAATATTAGTTTCAAATTTTTGAAGATAAAGTTGCATGTATTTTAAATATATATATATATATATATATGAAACTCATAAGGACAAAAAATTGTATGAATTTGAGTTTCATGTATTTGATTATGGCCTATTTACCATTTTATTATAAGTGGCATGAGGATTGTGAAATAAAAAAATGGGGAAAAATATCAACCTCAATCCTATAGCTTTAATTCCACCTACACCATGTTCAATGTCATAAATAAATTAAACATTAGGTTTGAAAATTATTTATTAAGTTTTTAGTTAGTAAAACCATATAGAAGGAATAACATGTTTATTTAATCGATTTTATAAATAGTTCCAAATAATATTCAAAACATTTTCATAGTTTTAAATTCAAAAACTATATAATAAGGTCCACAAAAATGTTTGAAGTGTGAGTCACGATCTGTACTCAATTTATACTAAGTATTGCACATGATCTTACCATATGTACTACACAAAAAGAGTCTAGAGCCTCATGATCATATTGTATTTTATTTTTAAATGTTTAAGGTAATAATTATACTCTGGTTGGCATGATTTGTTAATTGAAATAAAAAAATATTTGAAAGGCCAATATGGATGTGGTTAAGACATTTTGGTAGACCTTATTATATAGTTTATAATTTTAAAATTATGAAAATGTTTTGAATATTTTTTTAGTTATGTCATCCTCACTTTTCATAATTGTAAAAGAGTATAAATAATAAATCCACTATGTCAAATAATATTCAAAACATTTTCATAGTTTTAAAATTACAAACTATATAATAAGGTCTACCAAAATATCTTAACCAATATCCATATTGGCCTTTCAAATATGTTTTTATTTCAATTTCAAAACCCTAAAATATAAAACAAAATATAATTATTCCATTAAGTTTAATGTGTTTTAAGTCATCTTTATCTATCTCTCTCTCTTTCACACACACACACACCCGCACGTGCACACACACACATGAAAATTAAACATCAAGGTTTTGAGAAAGCTTGCTGAAAATAATGTAGAGTATATAAATTATCAATTTTGACATATTGGTTTATCTTAATTAGATATTTTACTAAAATATGTGAGGAACTTTTGTTCAAAATGAGTATTTGATTATTTGGCATGGGCAAAATTAGAAATATTGATTTCAGATTTTTGAAGATATAGTTGCATGTATTTTTAGAAATATATATATGAAATTCATATGGATAATATTTGAATGGATTTGTGTTTCATGTATTTGATTATGACCTATTTACCATTTTCTTGAAAGTGGCATGAGGATAGTGAAATAATAATGGATGGTTTTCTTAGGCTGGTAGTTGTTATTTTAGTATGGTTGTAAAGAGGATGGAATGATTAATTTTTATGCACAATGATGATTATATATGTATTATTTTCATTTTATATCAAATTGATCAATTTGATGCATTGTATTTGTAACATCATGAAAATTAATAAGTAATTGAGCTCAATTTTATAAAATTCTTATTTTAGCATACTTTATTAGATGTCAGGCTAGAATCCAAGTTAAAATGATTTAGGTAGATATGTTTGGGGTCATGATGATGATCAACATAGTGAGTCTACTCTTTTCTGGGGTAAATCTCAAGGTGGATTAATCTTTCATGATTACAATGCTGTTAACACATTTGCTAGACCATTTAACTAAGGAACTTATGTTTCCTTGCATTTTAATGCCAATGCCAATGACCCTGGCTTTTGGAATGTTCTCAACTCTTTTCCTACTAACTCTTTTAATTTATGTGTAAATATAAGGAAGGGAATACATTGGAGGAATTGTTCTCATGGATGAGGCATTTCAAATGAGCTCCTCAACACATGCATGCTACCATTTAGCCTAATGACCAGAATGTTCCATTACTTGAACCACCTCAACCTTAAAATATTATTCAATTAACTAAAAAATTACATCCTAATGAAGTTGTTCCACTTAACATTAATATTTCACCCCTTGAGACTAAAAAACCTATTTCTTATAGTAGGAAACTATTGGCAATATGATTGTCATTGATGTCAAAATGGAGATTGTCAACATGTCAAAGGATTAGTCACAAACAATATTAATGGAGAGAAGAGCATGTTGTAAAAGTTGCATAGAGAAAAATTATCATGATTTTATAGAGACCATTTCAAGACCATTTGCAAAAATAGATAAAATATTTGTAATGGGTTTTTCATGTACATCTTAGATATATGGCCTGTAGGTTTAGATGAGAAGGAATGAGCTCAGAAAAGATTTATTTTTGATCTAAAAAATTATAAGGTTTCTTAATTAAACCCTAAGATTTTAAGCCATGGTGTTCATAGGCATGTTATAATTTTATGTTAACTAGCTATAGGAAATAATTGATTACTTAAGTTATATCTTAACCCCTTGTCATCATTATAAAATAGACCCCTTCAACCTAGTAATTATTGGCTTGAAGCAGTGATCAAGACTTTATATTTCCTAAGTATTTGAATTAATATTTGTCCCAGATTGATCAATGATTAGTGCTTAATTGCATGAAGTAGATCCAATAATGCAAAACAAAGTTAAATTATCAAAGGTACCTAAGATTAAACATGTTAGTGATAAGTTTCACAAGTGGAGGGACTGATAATGTGTAAAAGGCATGCACAGATGCTAAGTGTCAAAAGTGTGGGCACTGATAGCACTATGTAGAAGGTACATGTAGATGTTAAGTGTCAAAAGCATGGGCACTAAAAACAATGTGCAAAAGGCACATGAGGATGCCAAGTGTTAAAAACATGGGCACTAATAGTAATGTGTAGAAGGAACACACTAGTGCCAAGTGTCACAAGCACATTAGCTTGTCAAATAGAGACCTAATAAGCATAAGATTGTTAGAGATAAATCTTGATCTTGTCAAAAGATCAAACAATGAGAAGATGATCATACTACTAAAGATCAATGGAGAGTGTGGAGTCAAAAAGGTCAAAGTGCTTGATGTTTAACCACATAGAGGCAATTTAAAGACTGAGCTAGTTTGAGAAGATCAAAAGAGCATAAGCATTCCAAAGACTTAGGAAACAGTGAGATGAGATAAAGAGCTTGAGGTTTAATGATAGATAGAGATAAAGTTCATGCAACTTTAAGGATCTAATAGCATGTGAGAGCTCAGATCAAAAGATTGATAGATGAATTTTAAAGTTTGGAAGTATACAAAGATCTAATAGAGCAAGTGAGCCTATTCATGGTGCAAAAATAAAGATTAATGGATGAAATTTAAATTATTTAAATCCCAACAGTCAAGTGGCAAAACATGTAGATAAGATGCAATATATGACACAAAATGAAATTGATCATTATAATCAATAAAAATTGTATAATATGGTATGTACATCAAAACTAGAGCCTATTAAATTCTAAAATAGTAATAATATAGAGAATCATTATGGTGGAGCATGAATTCAATATGCAAGAAACTTACTATTCAAGAAATAGGAACTGAGTCAAGAATTAACATGATGTGTTAAGGACTAAATGGGAACATAGATAAAAAGGAAGACTTAAATATAAATCTCATATATATATATATATATGTTATCTAGGATACAAAAAGTGGTTATTGATGTGTCAAATATAAAATAATATAGAGACACAGAGGGGTAGGGTGGTAGAGAATAGAGAGTTGTTGAGTAGAGTCAAAGTGTGTCAAAAGGAGATATAGAGACATAGAGGTAGAGAAGTAAAGATAGAGAGAGAAGAGTGATGTGCAGAGTGTAAGAAATTACAAACTAGAATTTTAATAGAGAACTAGATTCAATTGAATCATTTTTATAATCTAAAGTTATAGCTCCATAAATCTAATTGGTAGGTGCCATCATAAGAGTTGAGTGGGTGCTCAGTTAGGGAATTGGTGCTTCCTTAGATTTGGTGATATTAAAATAGGGGATTGGTGTCTCCTTAGGGTTGTTGCCCTTAAATGTGTAACTAGTGAGCTTTTTGATTATAAGATGAGAAGATCCTCTTGAAATAAAATAATGAAAATGCATGAAATAACAAATTTATAAAATTATCAAAAACATTGAAAGGATTATATTTATCGCAAGCCACTTCAAGGGAGTAACCTCCTTTGATAAATCTCAATACAATAAATTCATGGATGCCTTCATTGGTCGTAACACTTATATAAAAAGTCTAATCTAAGCAACTACTACTTCCCATCAATGTGAGATAAAAAAAATGCTCATGGAATGACTTATAAAGCATATGCATCCATAACAACTAATATACTAACAAATTAAAGAGAAGAGATATCACAAGTTCATAACATCTCCTCCCTCTTAGAAAAAGCTTCAGATATGGGAATTGATGTTGAATCTAAAATAATTGTCCCCATGCTGCACCCTATGGTTACATGTTATGCCACTAAATTAAAATCTCTGTGATGAAGTGAGAGTAAATTTGGCATGTGCATCTATCCAAGATTGCCTTCAGCTCAAGAATAATGGATCCTTTGTTATCAAGTTATGGTTAAATAGTATGCACTTTGATGTTTGTGATAAGAAATTTCTTTAGATAAGAGACATGAAATATTGGGTGAACTCAAGAAGAAGGTGGGATCTCCAACTTATAAGAAACTAACCCAATCTTCTGAAGAACCTTATAGGGACCATATAGCTTGAGAGCTAACTTATGATGCCCTTTGAGTTTTAGGAAATATTGCTTATATGGCTGTAGGAAAAAAAAATATCACCTACTTGAAAAGTGTGCTTGAAATGGTGTTGATCAGCCTATTATTTCATTTAATTTTGTGTGATATGAATATTATCCCACAGGGTACTAAGAATTTGATCTCAGGTTCAAAAAATCATGTTGACCGCTTGAACTGATAAACTATTAGGGTTGTACAGAAGGAGCACTAGTGGTGCTTGACCATAGATTGATTCATATGGATTGATTTTAATTAAAGTGTGGTAGGAGGTATTGTACCACCATTCAGCAAGAGGAAGCCACTTTACCCATTGATGTTTTTTGAGTTAAAGTAATGAAGAAAAGTTTCCAAGCATTTGTTGATAATTTTAGTCTGATCATCTATTTGTGGATGATAGTTGGAACTCATATTTAGTTGGGTGCCAATGCATCAAAATAGTTCTATCCAAAATTGGCTAGTGAAGGTTGCATCATGATCTAAGATAATGGATGAAGGAATTCCATGAAGATGGAAAATATGGTCTAGGAAAATTTGTGCGACTATAGAGGTGGTATAGGGATGGATGAGGGCACAAAAATGACTATATTTGGTGAGGCAATCAACCACAACCAAAATCACCATATTACCTCTAGATTTAGGGATCCCCTTAATGAAATACATATAAATATCTATCCAAATACTAGTAGGGATGGGCAAGGGTTCAAGAAACTAAAGGATGAGTGTTGTTTCACCCTTGTTACATTGGTAGGTATCACTTTCAGCCATCATCTATTAAATTACATTTTTTATTCCCTTATAAAATAAGTTACATCATGATTTCTCATAATTTTTGAGAAATTCTAAGTACCCTATATATGGATAAACATGGAGTTCATATAATACAACGTGCTATAGATCTATGCTTGGGGAAAGCACCAGATGACCCTTGTATCATAGAGAATCACCATCCCAAGAATAATGTGATAAAATAGAGAGGTTAATGGTCACTTGTTGAATGATTTGAGATAATGAAGATTAATTGACATATCTCTACTATATAACATCCAACCAATTTGGAATAAGAATGAAAATAACTAAAAGGGAAGCTTGGTCCATAAATATGCAAGGTAGAGCATCAACTATAATATTTTCCTCAACCTTATTATAAGTGATTTCATAGTCATAACCCATGATTTTTTTGACCTATTTATATTGTGATGTGGTAAAGACCCATTTTTTCAAGAAATATTTTAGACTATGGTGATCAGTTTTGATGCAAAAATGATTTCCCAATAGGTATGGCTACCACTTTTGTATTGCATGCAAAATAGCCATCATTTCCTTCTCAGAAGTAGAGAGAACTAAATTATTGCTAGAAATCGATTTGATAGTGAATGTAATGAGGCATACTTATTGGAGGAAAACAAAACCAAGTCCATTTACACAAACATCATTCTTGATATTGAAGGTCTTGGCAAAATTTGGCATAACTAGAATAGGTGTAGTACACATAACTTGTTTCAATTATTCAAATGTACACTCAAAAACTTGTGTCCATGTAAAATCATACTTTTTAAACATAGATGTTATCAAATCTACAATCTTCCCATACTTTAAAAACTTGTGATAATATCCATTCAACCCCAAAAAACCATAGATGCTTTTGAGTGTCTAAGGATGAGGCCAATTTATCATGGTAGCTATTTTTTTAGGATCCACCTGAACCCCTTGGGATAAAATAATATGCTTGAGATACTCCACTTCATCTTGGCCAAAAATACATTTGGACTATTTTTCACAAAGATGATGGTTAGAGAGAAGTTGTAGTGTGAGCTCTAGATGTTGGAGATGCTCAGACCATATTTTACTAAAGATGAGGATATCATCAAATAAGACCAAAATGAATTTTTATAGGTAGGGATATAATATTTTAGTCATTAATCCTTGGAATGTTAAAGGATAATTAGTGAGGCCAAAGGGAATGACCAAAAACTCATAGTGGCCATCATGCATGTGAAAATTTATCTTAAGGATATCATCCTCATGAAGCCAGATCTAGTGATATCTAGAGCAGAGATCCAAATTGGAGAAAAATGAGTGCCATGAAGCTCATAAATAATAGGGATCATGAAATTATCATTTATTTTGATGTGATTAAGTGCATAGAAATAAAATTAGATGTGTCATGATCCATTTTTTTTTGGACAGGGAGAACTAGGGAAGAATATGGGCTAGTATTGGGGTGAATAATGCCTTGTTTCAATAAGTCTAGAATGAGCATCTTGATATTTATATTTTGTTGAAATGGATTGTAGTAAGGCCTACTATTGGGAGGAATTATTTTAGGAAGGAGATGAATATGGTGGTCCTCTAGTCATGAAGGTAGCAATAAAACTAATTCAATAAAGACACATGCGTACCTCTGTAGAATGGTTTGTATATCATAAGGAGTAGTGGAAACTGTTAATGGTTACATTTGAATGGAATGGAGATAATAAATGATGCTATGTGAATTTTTTTTAAGAATTTTTTTCATGTGATGTCAACTTATGATGTTAAGAGATCCTAGTTGTAAGCCTTTCAATGTGTGTTTTTGCCCATTATCTAAAAAATGCATCCAAAGTTTAGTAAAATCCCATAACATGGGTCTAAGTATGCATAACCACTGGGCTCCCAAAATAACATCACATCCACCTAAGGGTAAGACAAACATGTTAGAGCATAAGTTATAATCTCTAATATAGATACACATAATGTGACACTTCCTTTTGCAAGGTAATGTACCCCTATTAGCAATCATGACTTCAAATTTCAATCAATGATGGATAAAAAAATTAGTCTATTTGGTGATCTAAGGGTCAATAAAGTTATGAGTGCTATCTAAATCAATGAGTATTGTGAGAGGGAGCTTCTTGAATTAACACTTGACCTACATGTTTTATGGGGTAGTGACTCCTACTAAGGCATGGAGAGAGATCTCTGGGTGGTCTTCTTGAGAATCAAGTTTCACAATCGATGGAGCTTCTTCTAGATCATCTTCTATATCTTGAGCATCTTCAAAAACTTTAGTTTTGGGTAAATAATCCACATCTATTAGTTAGAGATTTTTCTCTACACATCAATGTCCCCGAGTGAATTTTTCATCATAATTATAACATAGTCCTTTTTCTCTATGATCTCACATCTCTACTTATATCAAATGCTTGATAAGAGTGATTCTAGGGGCTGGTGCTATATTTATGAATGGATCAAAATTAGATTTGAATCACTGCTGAGTTATGATCTTCTTCTGTACCAACTTATCCAACCCTAAGGATTCCATCATTATGTTGGGCCAAAACATTTTAACCTCTGATCAAATTTCATCTTTCATTCCATTGATAAAATAAATCGTAAAGAATTCATCAGATAATCCTTCTATGTGATTGGTCAATTTTTTATATTTTATTTGATATTCTCTCATGGTTCTTATTTGGCAAAGTTTAATGAGTGCTCCAGTGAAGTCATCAAAAGCACTAGGCCCAAACCATTACAAATGAGGGCGAAAAAATTAGTTCATATGGATTCATAATGAGCCTTGGTATACCAGTGATACCATTGAAGGGCTTCATGTTCCAAGTGAAAAGACGCAAGTGGGGACCTTGTTGTCATCAAAAGTATTATGCAGGATAAAATATTATTCTGCCTGATAGATCCATCTAGTTAGATCTACACCATTAAATCAAGGAAAATTAATCTTTGACCCACAATAATTATTGGAAGAATAAAATCTAATGTTTGAATAAGACTCTGGATGTCATCTGTTGTTCATGGTAGTATGTTGAAGACTAAGGCAGAGAATTTTTTCATCAAGATCTTTGATGAGGGTCTTGAGGGAAGTAATTTCATCCTCCATGTTTTTTACTCTAGTTTGGGTTATTACCATGACCCAACTAACATTTTATTTTTTCAATGGGTAGGAAAAATAGAGTTAAGACACATTTAGTAAGGAAAGTTTTGCGTTGGGGTGAAAATGGAATGGGTAAAGGGGTTTTTACAATTTTTTTTGCATAATGAGAGTATGATTGATGAAGATGAGGATAATTTTAGGAGTGAAAATAGAAAATTTATCAAAGAGGGACAAAGGAGAAAGAAGGGGTGATGAACACTGAGGAAATTTTTTGAGGCAAACAAAAAAAAATAGAAGTTATTGAAAAACTAAAAAAAGGAAAAATTGAGATTTGTGGTAATTAGGAGTGGAATTGGGATATGGGACCTCAAGGAAGAAAATTTAGGCAATGGAATTTCAGGTCTTCAAATAAAGTTTGATGATCAATGGGGATACATATGGAGAGATATTACAAAAAAAATGAAAAGTTTCTAATATTCTATTGGTAATATGTTAAAACTAGTATGACAAGTCTATAGATGCTAGAAATCTACACCATAGCCTGAAACCTTGAAATAAGCTAAGTCTAAAATGTGGTGGAAACCTCAAAAAATCTATATTTTACATCTTAACTCTTAGAGGTTTGAAACCACTCTCAAACATCCTAAAAGTATATACATAAAATATAACATAAAGTACTTAAATATTTATTTTATGTATATACCCCATATTTACCCATGGTAATTAATCCTATTAATTACTATTTACCATCCGTAATCACCAAAAATCTTAAAAATAAAAAATATAAAAAAACCTATTCTACCTCCCAACAACTCTTTCAATAACTTACCCTCATCAAAAACCCATGCAATCAACTTAGTGTTACATGCACTTAGTTTGGCACATGGTTCAAAATAGCTCATTAGCATAACTTAAGCCAAATTTTAACTAAATTAGGCTAATTGACATCGATCCTCCATGATCAATGCTAATTCTCTTAGATCGACATCGATTAATATATACAAAACAAACCTCCATGGCTCAAAAAGGATGGTGACTATGATTTTGGACTTCAAAACTCTATCAAAATCTCATTGCAATCTACGCATAGAAATTGTCAATATCATGCTATCTTTTGGAACCTCTACTAGAGAGATTATCAAAAGATTTTAAAGGGTCTTTAACTCATGTTTTCAAATTTATTGTTAGCCATAAAGTGTGATTTACAAGTCATTCCTCCCTAGCCAAAGAGGAGTTCCCATAAAGCTTGATCAATGGTGCACAACCAACCTTCATCTTCAAGTAGTCTTAATAACCCTAAATTTACTTTGTTTTTAGTAGCTAATTAGTCCACATTAAAAAATAAAAATAAAAATACTAAAACAAAGTCTTTTTATATTGTACTGAAGATCTAATATTGTAGTTTTTTTATACTGTGCTTGTAATATGCTAAAATTGGTATGGTAAGTTTTCTGGTACTCCATGGGTAATATTCTAAAACTTATAGAAATAGGCCCTAAGTTTTAATGGCTACTTAAGGGTTTAAAGATATCATTCTGGCCATCAATGTTATCTAAGTGAGTACCACTCTCCAAAAATTTTCTAGCCATGGATTTACCTCGAAGTGATAACTCTTGGTTTTCCTCATGGATGGGAACTACTCAATTGGGAAGGGGTCATTGATCAGTTTACTTTCAGGTCCTCTTAATGGGCCAACTACTTTAGGGTTCTTATGGTAATCCTCATGATGAGTTTTAGGGCCTTCACCTAAGCACTTCCCATAGTTATGTGGTCAAGTTTTTACCCTAATCTAAAACATATTATTATGATATAGAAAATTACTTAATTGAATTATGCAATAGAATAGAGTTAAGACTTTTTGAAAAATTACTTAAATGAATTATGTAGAAGAATAGAGTTGAAACTTTTTGAAGGAAAAAATTTTTATCCCTAAACAGTGCTTTGATACTAGATGAGAGGATCCTCCTACAATAGATTAATGAAAATATAAAAAATAACATATTTATAAAATTATCATAAGCATCGAAAGGATTATATTTATCACAGGCCACTTTGAGGGGGCAACCTCCTTTGAGTAAGCTCAATATAATAAATTTGTGTATGCCTTCATTGGCCTCAATACTTTTTCGTGAAGTCTAATCTAAGCAACTACTACTTTCCATGAATGTGAGATAAAACAAAATGCTCACAGGATGACTTATAAAGCATATGCATCCATAACAACTACTATACTAACAAAATAAAGAGAAGAGATATCATAAGTTCATAACATGAGGCTAGATTAGAATAGTAGATTTTAGTAGCTATTCTTACCATGTTTTTTCCCATACTAGATTTTCCATGTATATATATGGTGTTATGTGTATTTGTGTGTGTGTGTAATCTTTGTACATTTATTTTATTATGCTTATCTATTTTTAGTTTGCATTAAAAGGATTAAAGGACTAAGTTTAGTCAATTTATTGATTCAACCCCCTCAATAGATAGTTGTGTTTCAACAATTAGTATTAGAGTCCTGGTTCATTAGAAGAATCTTAATCAGCTAAGGTAGATCTTGGATAGTAAATAGAAATGGCTAGTCAAGAAGGATTTTCCACAAATAAAGCACCTTTGTTTGATGGATCAAACTTTGCATTTTGGAGCATTAAAATAGAAGAAGATTTATCTTCATTAGGGTTTGATGTATGGATGTATGTTTTAAATGGATATATAACTCCTACTACAACTCCTACTGATTAGGCTATCAAGAAGGCATATGAGAGCAATGCCAAGGAAAATAATTTTATTCTCTATGGATTGTCAAAATCAGAGTTTGTCAAAGTAATACATTGTTAAAATGCATAATATATTTGGAACAACTTAAAGGGAATCTATGAAGGTGATGACAAGGTAAAGCAAGCCAAGCTACAAACATATAGAGGCAAGTTTGAAAGTCTCAAAATGAATGAAGAAGATAAAATTATAGACTACCTTCTGAGAGTAGATGAAATAGTCAATGCAATCAGAGGCCTTGGAGAAGAGATGAAGGAATCAATCATTTTCAAAAAGGTTCTAAGATCTCTTCCATCAACATATGACTCCAAAATCTCTATAATAGAGGAAGCAAGAGATCTAATATAAGCTCACTATAGATGAGTTACATGGAATCTTCATAGCCAGATACTTCCAAGAGAGAAGCTGCATTCAAAACATCTAAGTCAAGGCAGAATCATCAACATCTAAATCTAAGGAGAATAATGAATAATAAGCCAACTTTATCAGAATATTAAGAAGAGGGTCTATAAATTATAAAGGTAATTTACCCTTTAAATGTTTTAACTATGGTAAGATAGGGCATTTTACTTTTGAATGCCCTTACGATAAAAAAGATAACTCTGAGAAAGAAGAGGAAATTAAAAATATGAAACCCCACTACTCCAAGAAGAATAACTTCTTTAAAAGTAAGAAGGGTCTATACACAAGAGAAGATAATGACTCATTGGATGAGTGTGATAGTTCATATGATAACCATGATAGTGCTTTTGTGGCTAAGGGAAACAAATTCTTATTCATGGCATCAAGATAAGATTTTGTGAATCAATAAAAATAATAAGTTATAGACTTAGATGAAGAAAAGGAAGGAGAAGTGGACCTAGAGTGTGAACTCATTTGTGCTTTAGATGAGATTGACATGCTGAGAAAAGAGAACTCAAAGAAGAAGAAAATAGAAAAAAAAGAGATTGAAAAAGTGTCCAAAAGTCTTGAAAAATATGATCAGATGGTAGTGAGCCTAAAGACACACATTGAAGAGGTTGAAAGAATAGAAGATGTAGTCAAAATTGAACTACAATTTAAATTTGATGAGTACATGAAGTTAGAAGCAAAGATAGTGGCTTTGAGAAAAGAACTCGATAAATCTAAAGAACACATAGATAAAGGTCTGAAGTTGAGAGGAGGTTCAAACATTCTTGATGAATTGATCAACTCTAAAAATCCATCAAAATAAAGATCTAGTCTTGGTTATGAAAAGGGGAAAAGACACATAACTAGTAAATCTATTAATTTATATGACAACTTCAAATTAGAAGGAGAATTAAAAGCAAATAAAAATAATGTCTTTAGAAACACAAAGATAAACACAATCACTATTAATGGGAAGAAGGATGAAAGAGAAAATAATCTTGAAGAAAGGAATAATAATCATGAGTCCATCTCTATAAACTCAAGGAAGATGTAGAAGATAATGGTAGCTTATGCAGATGGCTACATAAGAGTGAGAGATATTAAGAAGTTAGAGTTAAGAATAAATCCTTATCCTGCATAAATAAATGCTATGAATAGGTATTCTTCATCTTTTAATGGTTATTTTTATACCTATAATTAGTTTGGTCATAGGGATAGAGATTCTAGAGTTATATCTAAAAGGAGAACAAACTTTGTAAGCAAAAATTAATTTGCTTCCTTGTTAGATATAAATGTAATATGTTATAATTGCAATAATTTTGGTCACATTGTTAAACAATGTAGAACAAGATTTGTAAGACCAAAAACACAAAGTAAGAAGAAAGGCATGCCTCCTAGTTTGAACAAAGGTTCACAAGTCTCTGAAAAAGGGAAAAATAAGACATATAATAAGCTTAAGGATGTGTGGAAGGTTGAATGTTTCAACTATCATGATATGGGACACATTGAAAGATTTTGTATAAATCAAGATCTTAAAGTTAAAAAAAGAAGGAAAGTTAACTCATGGAAACCAAAGGTGATAAGTATGAATCATGATGAGTCTTCAAGTCCAAGTAATCTAGTTTCTATTATGGAGAATGCAACAAAGGTTGGAGAATGTCAAGATCTCTCAATTTCTACTCATGTTGAGAATTAAAAGACCAAGCTCAAAGTGAAGTAAGGTGTTGATCGATGATATTTATGAAGTCTATATAGATTTAAGTGAACATATTATTGTTGCTAATTAAGTTTCATGCAAAGACATCAGTTTCTAATGTCTAGTGATGAGGATCTGAACTACAAGGAATATTATTCAATGGAAAAGGTTTGTTATATGTTGTCTTTATGTATTGTTAATCTAATCATAGAAGAAAAATGAGAACATTATATTAGATGAGCATGTTGCTTTTATTAAGCCTAAAAACAAGAAGAATAACCATGAGTACAAGATGACTAAGGAGGAGAAGGAATATGAAGAGTTATGGGCAACTCCTAGTTTCACACTGTTCTAGGACATTGTGAAGTAGGGTGTCTCTATCTATGCTTCTTAAGAGACTCCTTTTAGTAAAAAAGAAAGTGGTGTTTTGGGGTCCTTTATAAGTTTCTAGAAGGTGAGAAATGAGTGTTTCCATTTATATTTGGTGTGCCAAGATGAGATAATTGTTGTGTATACAGTGTCTATAGGATAAAATGAGTGTTTGAATTGATCCTATCAGAGGTCAAGGATGATTGGAGTGATTCTTTGCATGAGTGGAATTCATCTAGTTAATATTATTCATCTAAACATTTTGGGTCTAGTGGTAGAAAATATGAATAGGTAGTTTTCTGATGTCACCATTACCATGTGTGGATGAGTATGGGGGAGTTGGTCATATGGTTGTGATCACATTAGTCCCTAGTTGTTATGCACTAGATTTTAAGTCATATAATGAAGTGCGGTAAAAGATATGAGGATGTAAACTTCGCTATTCAAATAAAATTATAATGAGTTGATGTTTACATATTATTAGACAATCTCCTTTATATGATAAAGGGGGAGAAAAAAATGGATAAATAGTGAGAAAGAGTCCCTTTGCCATTGATGTCAAAGGGGTAGAAAAAGTGCAAATTCTCTTTTTAAAATAAAAAGCATAGCATGTGTCCAAGTGGTAAAAAGTGTAAATGCATATGCCCAAGTTGAGTTTGGGAAAATGTACCATTGCCTAAGGGGGAAAAAGTTTGGTATAAAAAAATTTAGCTCACATTCATCAGAAGCTAGTGCAAGCAATGCTAGATAAGGAGTAAAGGATTATAAGATCAGAGAATTTAGTTTTCATTAGAGCATTTAGTTTTCCATCAATGCCAAAGGGGGAGATTGTTGGTAATATGATTTTCATTGATGTCAAAAGGGAGATGATGTCAAAAGGGAAATTGTTGGCATGTCAAAGGATCAGTCAAAAATAGTATTAATGGAGAGAAGAGCATGTTTTACAAGTTGAATAGAAAAATGTTGCCATGATTTTATAGAGACCATTTTCAAAAACAAATAGAAGATATGTTATGGGTTTCTCATATACATCTTAGATATATGGTCTACAAGTTTAGATGAGAAGGAATGAGCTAAAAAATGATTTATTTTAGCTCTCAAACATTATATGGTTTATCAATTAAACCCTAAGGGTCTAATCCATGGTATTCATAGGCATATTTTAATTTTATGTTAACTAGCTATAGGCAAGAACTGGTTACTTAAGTTATATCTTAAGCCCTTGTCATCATTATAAAACTTGTCCCTTCAACCTAGTAATTATCAACTCAAAGTAATGATCAAGACTTTATATTTCCTAAGTCTTCAATTTAATATTTTTCCCAACTTGATCAATGGTTAGATATTAATCACATGAATTATATCCAATGATGCATAAAAAGTCCAATTATCAAAGGTACCTACAAGTGAATGTGCTAGTGATAAGTGTCACAATCAAAGGGATTGACAATGTATAAAAGGCACATACAGATTCCAAGTGTCAAAAGCATGGGCACTGATAGCAATGTGCAGAAGGCATGTGAAAATTCCAAGTGTCAAAATCATAGGCATTTAAAACAATGTGCAAAAGGTACATGAGGATGCCAAGTGTCCAAAGTGTAGGCACTGACAAAAATATACAGAAGGAACATGCTAGTGTCAAGTATTATAAACATAGTAGCTTATAAAATAGAGATGCAATGATCATAAGATTATCAGAGATAAATATTGGGCTTGTTAGAAGATTAAATGATGAATAGATGATCATACTGATGAAGATCAATGGAGTGTGTGGATTCAAATAGGTCAAAGTGATTGATTTTTAACCACATAGAGGTGAGTTTAAGATCAAGCTAGTTTGAGAAGATTGATGGAGTGTAAGCATTCCAAAGACTCAAGAAGTAGTGAGATGAGATAAAGAGATCAAGGTTTAATGACATATAGAGATAATGTTTGTGCAACTTTGAGGATATAATGGCATGTAAGAGCTCAGACCAAAAGATTGATGAATGCATTTTGAAGTTGAAAAGGTAAATTATAAAAGCATACAAAGATATGATGGAGAGAGTGAGCCTATTCATGAAATTAAACTAAAGATAAATAGACATAATTTAAATTATTTAAATCCCAATGATCAAGAAACAAAACATGTAAGTAAGATGCATTATACGACATAGATAATGAAGTTGATCACTATGAATGATCAAAACTGTGTAACATGGTATGTGCACCAAAACTAAAGCCTAGTAAATTCTAAAAATAGTAATAAGATAGAGAATCATGGTGGTGGATCATGAATTCAAGACACAAGAAACTTATTATTCAATAAATATGAACTGAGTCTAGAATTGGAGTGATGTGTTAAGGACCAAATGGCAACATAGAGAAAGAGGAAGACCTGGATATAATGCTCATTTATATATATGTTATCTAGGATATAAAAATTGGTTGTTAATGTGTTGAATATAGAAAAATATATAGGCAAAGAGGGGTAAAGTGGTAGAGAGGAGAGATATATTCTAAGTAGAGTCAAAGTGTGTCAAATGGAGATATAGAGACATAAAGGTAGATAAGAAGAGAGGGAGAGACAAGAGTGATGTACAAAGTGTAAGAAGTTATATATTAGACTTGTAACAAAGAACTAGATTCAATTTAATCATTTTTATAATTTGGAGTTGTAGCTCCATAAATCTAATTGGTAGGTGCCATAAGAAGAGCTAAGTGGGTTCTTACTTAGGGAGTTAGTGCTTCCTTAGAGTTGGTGATCTTAAAATAGGGTATTTGTGTCTCCTTTGGGTCAGTGCCCTTAAATGTGTAACCAATGAGGTTTTTGATTATGAGGCTAGATTATAAAAATATATTATAGTAACTATTCTCATCATAGCTTTTTCCATATTGGGTTTTCCACATATACATATGGTGTTATGTGTATTTGTGTGTGTGTGATCTATACATATATATTTTAATATATTTATGTCTTTTTAGTTTACACTAAAAGGATTAAAGGACTAAGTTTAGTCATCTACTGATTCGCCCCCCCTTTCAGTAGATAGTTGTGTTCTACTAGAAACATGTTAGCAGCCCTACATCACAACCTATGGAGGTCAGAATGTTAAAAAAGGTTAAGTTGGAGGTAGATGATTCTGAAGGGACCTAAACCCACTTGATTTAAATTCCTACCACTTCCTTGGAGTATACTGAGTACTTGACTAATAAGGGTTCCCCTTTGATAGGTTTAGTTTCTAATACAGACTCTGATTAAAACTTAAATTCTTGTCTTGACATTTATGTTGATACTTGATACTAATGAAATACTGTCATGATATTTTTAGGTATGTTGATATTATTTTTGGTAGTTTTGATATATACATGGTAGTATTTTATTTCATACAGAACAATATGTTTGAATGGTTTACTCTTTACTGAATACTTATGGAAACACACATAGATTTTAATGTTTGAGAGCTTAATTTTATTTGAATATAATACAAATTTTAATTTGTTTTTACATATTGATCATGTTTTAGCCTTGCCAAAATTAGTAAATAAATGTATGCAAAATGATCAAGATTTAAGATGAGCTTGAGGGAGAGGTTGAAATATATATATATATATATATATATATATATATCCCAAAATTATGGTTCTCCAAAGCTCTTTTTGTGTAGTACATATGGTAAGATCATGTGTAGTACTCAGTATACATTGAGTATAAACCTTTGTAAGTATTTTAAAAGACTAATCAAAGATATAAAAGGGATACCAAGAGATTAATATATAAGAGACTAATATATAAGTATACATTGAGTACAATGAGTCTTTTTCTCTCTTAGTTGCTTTCATTTTATCTCTTTTTCCATGTTTTCAACTATAGAGATATAAAAGGGATATGAAGAGATCGATAAAACACTTTGATAGAATTAGAAATATTTCCTTCAAGAGATTACCTCTTCTTTAGGATTTACTCTGTTGGATAGGTTAGATTATATTATTTGAAATATGATAACATATACATATATTTGATAATTGAGATATAAACTATAAAATAAGGTCTACCAAAATATCTTAACCATATCGATAATCAATAATGGCCTTTTAAATATATTTTATTTCAATTAGAAAACCATTCCAACCAAAATATTATTATTAGCTTAAACTGGCTATGGGGCCATATGGAAAGACAATTATGAAAAGTGAGGATGGAAAGAAAATATCTTTAAAGAAATGCTTTTTAGGGAACTTATCATTATATTTATTCATTTCAAGATAGGTGACTATGCATGAAAATAACTACTCTCAGTCTTTTACTTGATTAAGAGAACATGTCTATAACATCTATAAACTCTATTATAGAGATGCATATGTATTTGAGTATAAGTAAGTTTCTTGAATACATATATGATAGTTTCTTGATTTTTATAGTCATTGATATAAGGTATTGACAAAATCAAAGCTTTGGTAGTCGAAAGATTAGGATGAGAGGTTGAAAATAAAGGTGAAAATAATTTCTAAGCTAGTTTATGTTAGCTCCAAATCTTAAACCCTATAAGAGGATGCTCAATATTCTTCTAGATTTGGGTAACATTGGACTACTTCTAGGTGTGTGGGGTACTTATGGTAGAAGTAGACCTCTAGGATTGAAAGGGATAGATCCCTAGATATGTATTGATGTACTTGTCACCTAATCTAATACTTGCTTGTGTGAAAAGAGATAGGAGTTTCAAAAAATGAAAAATATTATATGGGGGTGATACACCATGAATACGTCCACAATATTATCATACAAATACACTAAGAAACAAGACTCACAAAACTAGTTTCTACCTTTTAGAGCATTCAACACTAGCATTTCAAACATGAAGGTGGAATACATGAAAGACTACTCAAGGTGAGTTAGCCAAAGATCATTTTTAGACACTAAGGCTACTTATACACTTAAATAATAGATTCATACACTTAAAATATCTTCATGTGACCTGTTAGAATTGAACAACTTGCATCAGATATGGAAGGATTGAGAGAAAGCAATGATTTATATTAATCACTTGACTTCTCACTATACATCTCTTCACACACTTAGATAAGATAGTTTTTAGGATAAAAACTAGATTACATATATTATTTCAAAGGAAAAGTACAATATCAAACTAGTAGGGCTTCACCATATTAGGTGTGGTCTCTTTAAAATAGCCAAGGTGACTCACATTTATAGAACTTGGAAGAAGAGAGAGAAAAGAGGAGTTCAAGAGGAACAAGGACAAGTGTCTAAAGATGGAAATAATTTACAATGCATGTGGATGAAGTGTAAAGGGAGTCAATAAATTAATTTACACATGATTTTATCCCAAACAAGCCTCTTTTATAAATGTGTCATAACATCTCTTCAATCAATCTCTCTTAGGAAACTGCCTTCATTATGTGCTTCCTTGAGCATTCCAAAATAGATTAGGGACACGTTTCTCATGTGAATTGAGGAGAGAAAGTTACAAAGAGGCCTCCACCTACATTGGAAGTTTTCCTAATCATGGATATTCTCTTACATAAGTACAATCATCATCTGTAACCATGATCACTTTTCAATAGGCTTTTCTTGACAATTAGCATTAGTATCTCTTTATCCTTTCTAATTGATCCATACCAGGGGTCTCATGACACATGGTAAGAAACTTCATACACTTGGTTCCATCAGGTGAATCTTAAAAAGTTTCCAAATTTAGGTTACCACTCTTTCCACTATGTCACTTTAGAGACTAGCTAAAGTGAGAGGCTTAGCAGGGACACTTTTGAGCATTTCTAAGATTTGAAAATGGCATAGGGAGTTGGTTCAAGTCCTAAGCTACCCTTCCAAGTGATTATTGTTAGGTTGTGGAGCTAAAAGCTTCAACCAATGCAAACATGGAGGAGGTTGCTGAGTTTTAGGGAGACCGGCATCGACAGAGTCTGGTGCAGAAGCCAACCGACCGCGACACGTGTGAATAGAAGGCAACCGACATCGGTAGGAGGTCAGCCAATGTCAGTCACCTCCAGGTAGACAAGGACCGATGTCGGTCACCTGTGTGGTTCCAGAACTGCCAGTTCACGAATAGTTCATTAACAAACTGAGTGTTTGCATGTTAAGGGCTAATTATAGTCTCGAGCTGTGTTTCTAATTATTGTAATTAGGTGTCTAATTATTGTATGCATGGGATCTATATAATAGACTCATGGGATGTATTGTAATTAAGGATCAAGGATTCAAGGAAGAGATTCTTCAGAGTGCAAAGCAAGGAAGGCAAGGAAGTTCCTTCCACAAGTGTAAGATCACAAAAGATCTACATGGTAAGTAAGGTCTGTTGAGTTGCAAGTTATTACAGGTTCATGGGAGATCTACTTGAAGTACATAGAGTACTTGGGTACTGGTAGTAGTGGATACTGGCTAGTTGGAGAGGTGAACACCAATTCTATGTGTGAGTTGTGTGTTGGGACCGTTTTGGTAAGAGAGTGAACTCTTGATTGAGAATAGCTATACACTTAAGGTGTGGGAATCCTTTGAGAGGTGTGGAGAAGAAGTGGCATCTTCTTTATTGTATTTTATTTCTGTATGAGTATTAATACAAGATAGTGTATTGTCTCTCATATTCTGTGCTATGTATGAATTTTAGTTACTTGTTCAATCTGGTATAATTTTGTGTTTAGTTGCTTATACAAGGTAATAATATTGTGCTCTTATTGGTGAGCAAGATGCTAACAAGTGGAATCAGAACTGTTTGTTGTTCTAGATTCCCCAACAAGTGGTATCAGAGCTTTTAGTTGGGTTTACTAACAGGTTGTGTGAGATCTGGTTAGTGTGTGGATTACAGGTTACTCACAGGTGTTTCTATTTGAGTGGGAGTATAGCAATGGTAGATGAAAGTAGACTACGAATGGAGAAGTTTAATGGCAAGAACTACCAATTATGGAGGATGCAGATAGAAGATTGTCTGTATCAAAAAAATTTGTACTTACCGTTGGGTGGGGTTGCATGCAAGCCCACAGATATGAAAGATGAAGAATGGAACATTCTTGATCAGAAGGCTCTGGGATCTATAAGATTGAGTCTTGCATCGTCTGTGATTTCTAACTTATCACAGTGTAAGACAATGGTAGAGTTGATGGAATCTTTGGCAAATTTATATGAAAAACCCTCCGCTTTGAATAAGGTATTTCTTATGAAACAATTATTTAATTTGCAAATGTTGGATGGTGGATCTGTACATAGTCATCTTAGTGATTTACATGGTTTGGTAAACTAGTTAAGTTTAGTCAATATTATTTTTGACGATGAAATTAAGGATCTCTTAATCTTGTGCTCATTACCTAAAAGTTGGGAGAGTTTGGTAATGGTAGTTAGCAATACTGCATCTGCTTCAAAAATCTTAAAAGTGGATGATGTTGTGAGTGTGATCTTGAATGAAGAGATACATAGGAAAAGCACAAGTGAATCATCAGGGATTGCTTTGAGTGTTGAAGGTAGAGGAAGGCAAAGAGAGAAGATCAAGCATGGGAGATCAAAGTCGAAGATAGGCAGGAGATCCAAATCCAGGTATGGCAGAATAACCTGTTGGAAGTGTGGAAAGCAAGGGAACTTAAAAAGAGATTACAGATCGGTTGTAGATCAGCATGAAGGACATGAAGAAGAAGTAGATGTTGTAGATTATGTTGCACAGGATGCTCTGGTATGTTATTTGGATAAAGTAGAATCTTGGATTTTAGATTATGGTGCCTCTTTTCATGCATCCCCAAATAGGGAATTTTTTCATGAGTATGTTTAGGGAGACTTTGGAGAAATTTATTTAGAGGATGGTAAGCCTTGTCAGATGGTTGGCAAAGGGAAAGTGAAGCTAAAATTGCAGATAGGCAACACATGGGTGTTGAAGGAGGTCATGCATATCCCATTCCTAGAGTGGAATTTGATTTCGGTTGGAAAGTTGGGTGAAGAGGGTTGCATAGTAACTCTCACAGCAGACTCTTGGAAGGTTACCAAGGGTGCACTTGTTGTAGCTAGAGGTAAGAAAGTAGGTACACTTTATCTATCTACTTGTATTACTGATTCTCCTCTGGTTTATCTACTTCAGCTGTAGATTCAAAATTATGGCCTAATAGGCTTGGTCACATGGATAAGAAGGAGATGCATGTTCTTGAGTCAAAGGGTATGCTTTCAGTTTTGAGAAGCATGGATCGTGATTTTTGTATGCAGAAGAAGAAAGTTACATTTCTTGAGAAATCTGATGTTAGTGACAAGAACAGGAAAGCCTTGGCTTTCAAGGAGAAGATGACGGACAGGTATCAGTCAAAGGGGCCGAGGAATTTTGAGCAGAGCAAGGGTGATTTGGACAAGGTTTTGTTCCAAAAGGAGCTCACAGAAAAAGGTCATTTCTCACAAGAAAAACACAGAAACCGATGGTGGTTAGAAAACCGACGTCAGTGTCTAGACAGGGACTGACATTGGCTATGCGCAGACTGACTTCGGTGACTCAAGGCAGGTAACAACCAGCGTTAGCTAGGAAAACCAACGTCGGTAGGGTGGCAGTCACATGAAATTAACTTCAGTCGGGTGCAGATTGAGATGTGACCGACATAGGTCACTGAGACAGATTTTGGGTGAACAACAAGCTGTCAAGGAGTCTCAAGCACCCATTCAAAGGACTGAAGTGGTAAGTAAGTCTTAAATTCATCATTTCCCTTCTTTACACTACTTTTTGCTCACTAATGGTCAAGAAATAGGAAGTTGTTAAAGAAGCAGAGCAAGAAGATCCAGGAAACAGTGGGAGCTTGGTATGTATGAGGAATGTGATTCTTTGGAGAAGAACTAAATAGGAGTTTTTTGGTGGAGTTGCTAGCTGGAAGAAAGCACTGATAGACGAATGGATGTTTAGGATAAAGAAGAGTGGAAATAGATACGTGAGATAGTAGGCCAGAGTATATGGTCTTGATTAATTTGCAGGACAATGGAGGTTTGACCATTGTGTTTCTCTTTACCAGGTTGGATAATATTAGCTACATTATCCTATTACTGTATTGTGTGCTTGTTGCAGAGTTACATATACAGGGGTGTTACTGAACTAAAGGTAAAGCTAGTTCAAAAGTGCGTCATGAGGAATTTGGGAGCAACAAGATTCTTTGGCATGAGTGTGTTATAGGGACATGGAAGGTCACAGGTTGATTTTGTTTCAGGATGATTGTGTGAAACTGGTTAGCACACCGATGGTTGGACAGTTCACAGAATAGTGTCTTGATTCACATAATTAGGTTGAGTACATGTCTACTAAACCTAGTTTTTTCCCAGGCAGTGGGAGCTATCAGAAAGTTTGGAGCCAATTCGAGAAAGAAGCATTGAAGGGTAGTTCAGTGGATTCTCAGGTATTTGAGAGGGACCAATAGCAAGTCGACATGTTATGCAGGGTCAAGTTCTTTTCTACATGTGTTTGTAGATGCAGATGTGGTAGGTGATTTGGATGATAGAGGTTCACCACAGGTGTTGTGGTGGTTGGTCTTCAAGAGTGATCTTGAGGAGGGATACAAGTCAGGAAACAAATTAGATGGAGTACAGGTACAGGTACATTTGCATCTATATATCTCCAAGTGGGAGATTATTAGGTTGTGGAGCTAAAAGCTTCAACCAACGCAAACATGGAGGAGGTTGTTGAGTTCTAGGGAGACTGGCGTCGGTAGAGTCTAGTGCAGAAGCCAACCGACTGTGGCACGTGTGAACAAAAGGAAACTGACATTGGTAGGAGGTTGGCTGACGTCAGTCACCTCCAGGCAGACAGGGACTGACGTCAGTCGCCTGTGTGGTTCCATAATTGCCAGTTCATGAATAGTTCATTAACAAACTGAGTGTTTGCATGTTAAGGGCTAATTATAGTCTCGAGCTATGTTTCTAATTATTGTAATTAGGTGTCTAATTATTGTATGCATGGGATCTATATAATAGACTCATGGGCTGTATTGTAATTAAGGATCAAGGATTCAAGGAAGAGATTCTTCAGAGTGCAAAGAAAGGAAGGCAAGGAAGTTCCTTCCACAAGTGTAAGATCACAGAAGATCTACATGGTAAGTAAGGTCTGTTGAGTTGTAGGTTATTGCAGGTTCATGGGAGATCTACTTGAAGTACATAGAGTACTTGGGTATTGGCAGTAGTGGATACTGGCTAGTTGGAGAGGTGAACACCAATTCTGTGTGCGAGTTGTGTGTTGGGACCGTTTTGGTAAGAGAGTGAACTCTTGATTGAGAATAGCTATACACTTAAGGTGTGGGAATCCTTTGAGAGGTGTGGAGAAGAAGTGGCATCTTCGTTATTGTATTTTCTTTCTGTATGAGTATTAATACAAGATAGTGTATTGTCTCTCATATTCTGTGCTATGTGTGAATTCTAGTTACTTGTTCAATCTGGTATAATTTTGTGTTTAGTTGCTTATACAAGGTAATCATATTGTGCTCTTATTGGTGAGCAAGATCCTAACAAGTGGAATTAGAGCTGTTTGTTGTTCTGGATTCCCCAACAATTATTATCCCATGATCATCTTTAGGACTTGCAAAAAATAATAAATTTTCAAAGAAACCTACTTTATACCTAATCTATATGAATTATATACAATCTAATTCCATGGCTCTGGATCTCATGAAGTTTTCAACAACTTCTCTTTAACTCTCAGGGTTAAATTTCTCTATTTGGATGTATTTCGAGCCTTATTTCTTCCATTGGGTCATAAAATAGGTTTTGGGAGGGTTTTGAGTGTACTAGCCCTTAAGGGATGATTCATAAACCTCTAAAATTAGAACTCTAAATTTACACCCTAATTTTATTGCTTGGGATGTCCTTTAGCCTCTTGTAACTTCTTAGAATCCCATGCAATGTCTCCAAGTAGGTGTGAGAATTTGAAGTTGACCTCTTGATTGTACCCCTTCAATTTGCATACCATGTCATGGTGTTGGGTCCAAAAGTGATTAATATGTGACCTATTTTGCATAATGAAAGATTAATCACCTCTATATACATCCCAAAAACATGTTCCCATCCCTATAATAGCTCCCTTAGAGTTATAAATGAAGAGTGACCCTATCTAGCAACTAGGCCTTCTCCAAAGGATATGCTTGCAACTTAGACTCAATATGACTCCTAAATGGATTCCCCTACAAGGTTATAGTTTAAAAACTTCAAATATACCTCTTTGAAGATGACCCAAGTTATTTATATACTTACTTAAGGCCCCAACTGAAAGTAATATCTCATTTGAGGCTAAGTTTATGCCTCACTAGGTCTGCCTATAGACCTCATTATTGGGCCTCTCAGTTTAAATTAAAACCATATAGAAAGTTTTTTAAAATTTTTTTAGTTTTTCTCCAACTTCAACAACCTTAATTTTATCTCTCTTTGTCTTCTAGTCATCTACTCATCACTTTTCCTCAAAATTGCTAGTCTTGTGCATGGAAAAATTACCTTACCTATGAGACAAAATAAAGAGTATTAGCC
This sequence comes from Torreya grandis, assembly GCA_037957365.1. NCBI lineage: Eukaryota > Viridiplantae > Streptophyta > Pinopsida > Cupressales > Taxaceae > Torreya > Torreya grandis. The sequence continues at coordinate 1,220,135 of JARHVA010000597.1, read as the reverse complement.
CTATTAGTATTGAATAATTGAAAATTTTAAGATATTATTAAACTCCTAAGGGTACTGTGTGACAAATTTTATCACTTAACTCATCCATTTGATCCTCCAAAACCTCCAAAAGCCAAGATAGATTTGTAGGAATGCACTATCTGCAGGGGTTTTGAAGGATGAATAAGTTTTGAATCTTTGTTTGAGACCTATTTTTGCCACATTATCCTTAAAATGGGCCTATTAATATTCCATTATGTGTTGAAACTATATTCTAGCCTATTGTCTCTAAAACACTTTTTATGCTTTTGGAAACATATACTAGGTCTATAACTGCCTAGAATGAGACCACTGTTTAGGCCTACCTATAGGTTATTTGAGCTTGGTTTAGGATTTAATAAAATAATAAAAACATCCTCTAATGTTTATAATCTATTTTAGATGGTCATACATCATTTTTGAAAAAAATTATCTCCATCCCTTGCACTAATTTATCTCTCATTCCCAGGATTAGTCCATCTGCTTGTTATGGGTTGAGATAACTTGTCTTGTTTTTAGGTTGATTTGGCTTTATCCACACTTATATTAGGTTTATTTAGGTTTTCCATGAGATCCCTGAGCTAAATTTTCACTTTTCTAAGCCAAATTTCACCAGCACAATCTGCTCTCTTATAAAGGAATCCCTACTTCTATCTTTTTGACTGTATTTCTTACATGACTGTGTTTTATGGACTTTAGGTTTGCTTGTAGGTACACTTGAGCTCTTTTATGTCATGTGGTTGATAGGAATTACCTTAAATTTATGCCTAGTTCTATATAATTATCAGTTTTCACCCTAAACCTTTAATTTGGTCACTATCTACCCAATTGAAATAAAAACTTACTAAAGCCTGCTATAGGTGATCCTTCCCAGGCCTATGTGTGCATATGGGAGAGTGCTTAGGGGTCAAAACATCAAAATTCCATATTTTTTTTGACATCTTGGCTCAGGAGTGTCTTTTTAACCATTTGGGATTTTTTCCCCTTGATTTCATAGTGTAGGATTCCCAATATGAAGTGCAAGGTCACTTTTTTTTATCAACATCCTATAATTTTCATTGTCAAAATCTAGTGGTTTCTTAGGTAACTTTGGATTCTAATTATTTATCTTTCACTCACCTTTTGACTCTAAAAATTGGCATGGGCATTGTATGTGGTAGGTACTACTAAAAAAAATAACCAAGATTGATTAAAAATTACTTTTATCATGGTTTATGCTATTCCAAAAAAGCTTAAGGACCTCTATTTTGGTCATTTTGGGACAATGAGTCTAATATCACAGTCACATTTTCTTGAAACTTTCATAAACCCTTTTGAATATTTTCCATCTATTGCAAGCTCAATATGACTCTCAATGTGTAAGGAATATAGATAGGGTTAATTTACATGCTTTGGCATTCCTTAGAACATCTTAGCCATCCATTTAAGCCACATGTAGGTGATGATTAGTTACAACCAACATTGAATCAAGAATGCACTATGGAGACCTCTGATGAAGATGAGTTTTAATGCTTCCATCTAACCTCCTAATACATTTATATCAAAACAAATAAATTGAGGCACATACCAATCATCCCTTGTACGAATATGATGTCAGTAGAGGCCCGTAGATGGTCTTTTGGATTGTGTTGTGTAGGCATATGTATAGAAGGAGTAAGAAGAGTTTAGGCAAGGCTTTCAAAACACTTCCAAATGTAATTTTTAGCCTTAAATTAAATAACCTTCATCAATAAAATTTTAAATCCACTTCACAACACCTTCAATGGCACATGTAGGTGAAGATATCTTTGTGAGGGTTGACAGTGATGGGAAACATAGTCATTTGAGCATTGGTTTGGCATTTCATGAGTGAAAAACTTGTTATAACACATCTAGATGCATCCTCATAGGTTCAAACACCTGAAATAATGTCCCCTACCTTCATTCAACATGATAAATCTCTTCAAGGTTGAGATAGTTACAAGTGTGAAAAGAGCAGTTGTAAGCATACATAAGCCTAGAAGAGGCTTCCTTAGGCAATTAAGATTTACAAAACCAAGATAACCATGAAAATGAATTGGAAAGCATGGATAAACACATAGAACAAACAAAACAATCAAACCAAATAAATAAAAATTGAAACAGGTGCAAATAGTGACCCCCTCATAGATGTAAGTGTATAGAAAGCTACCTAGAGTATTAACAATGGTTCATAAATGAGAAGTTACCAATATGATAAATCCTACTATGAAAGTGGAGCATACTCAGAGACCTTTTAGCCACCAAGACCATTCTTCCCAACTTGATGTGTACGATCCACACCAAGCACTTGAAAATGACCTTCCTTAGCTTGCAAAGAAAAAATGGAAGAAAAGATGTTGTATATGTACTTTTTGAAATCCTCCTTAAAAAATCATGGAAAAGAGTGTGGGGAGGTAAAGAGGCATTACACCTGGTGGTTGAATATTTTTTCAATTAGCATATTGATAAACAAAATAGGTCTGATTAGCCAAAGTAGGAAGATTAGTCGTCCAAATGTGTGGTTTTACCACATCAAAAAGATACTGATCTCTCCTCTCATCAAGGGGAGGTTCCCTGTAGGTATGTTATATATATATATATATATATATATATATATAAATAGAAAATAATACTCATGGGTGGGACAAACCATCCATCTCTCTTCTTTCAGAGATGATGCACATGGATCAAAGGAAAAACTCAGGAGAAAAGACAGACATTACTCCTCTTCTTTCAAAAGTACTATTTAGTAAACCTCAAGAATACTCCTGGTAGTAACAACCAAATGTAGCAAAGGATGTAATAACTAGCAAATCAAGATGCAACTCAAAGTCTTTACTTGGATCGCTCAAGAGTAAGATACGAAGGACAATGAGGGCACAAAGTCGCCTCAAGATCCTTTACACAAAAATGAAAAGAAAACAAACTAAAGGAAATTATGGGGGCACAAAGTCTCTCCACAATCAACTCTTTAGGACACCTTCTTAACTACTGTCACTAATTCTACTTGTTGAATTAAAGGAACAAAAGATATAATGAAGAAAAAGACATAAGAACAATTTCCTCAATAACAAAGATGTTACAGCACAAACTCTAAAAAATCACTTGCTTTCTTATTCCAGTAACAAAATATGATCGACAATCTGAGCTCAAAGTCTCAGTAATGCCTTACAATTTGGGCAGAGTCTCATTCTAATTATCAAAAAAGAGCTCCTTATTACAATAGAAAAAAGTCCCTTATATAGCCTCTTCAAGAAGGACTTGGGAACAATCAATACATCATTTTGCATTGGAATCTGTTCAGGAGACATGCCATAACTTAGGGGTGCTTTACCCATTTGATTTTATCAATGCAAGGAAATAAGTTGTGCTTATTGAAATTTACAACTTCCAATGTTCACTTGGCGATCTGATCTTATCTTCATCATTCCTCCTTGTCTGGTTAATTGAATTAGGTCCTGGATTTAGTTTACTATTCTATTCTTTCTCTGCTTTCTGTTGGTCTTGGCTTTGAGATCTATGATTGTATTTTGGTCTGTATGTTTAAAGGATCAATGGCTAATTCACTGTGTTGAATTTGACATTTTCAGGCACGTCATTCCTTTGTCTTATTTTGGCTTTTCTATTTGGCACTTTTCTGGATTACACTTGCCCTTTCAGGGCTTAAGAAATGACCCATTTTGAGTTGAGAAGAGCTTCCCACAAGGGTATCTACCCTTTGAGTAGTCTTTTAATGCCCTTTAGGCTTCTTTGAGAAACTCTTTGAACTTTAGCGATGAACCAACAGTTGAACCATTCCATTGAACCACATGTTTGAACCAAGACTTTGAACCATGTGTTTGAACTAACCGTTGAACCAAATTTTGGTTCAAAGATTCAAACAAAGCCTTGAACTGACTGATGAACCATTTGATTAAACCAAATAATGAATCAAAGCGTTGAAACTAAGTGAATGAACCAAATGTTGAAACAAAGTGTTGAACTGCTTGATTAAACTCACCTTTGAACCATTTGATGTTGAACCAAAAGATGAACCAAATGTTGAACCTACTGCTGATGCTTGCCAATGGAAATTTATATTTGAACTAAGGCAATGAACCAATTCCAAAAATGACCAATTGTTAGAAACTAATTCTTTTGATTGAACACACCTATAAAATTCGTGACGCCTGTTGAACTTGTAGAAATGAGCCTATTTGCAATCTGTAGATTTCTGAAAAGCTTGAAAAATGAGGAATTTGAATGCCCAAGACAAAATTTGGAAAGGGAAGAGATAATTTTGGTCTGTAGGACCAAAATAATTCAAATGTTGTGTAAAAAATAGCTAACATTTTTGGGGAATAACAGCTGGCTCCAGTTAGAGAACTTCTATCGATTGCAAAAAGAATTGAAAGGAGTAGAATCCAAAATCTTCAGTGTCTTCATGTGTACCATTGGGTTATGGAGTCATGCTACCCAAAAATAAAAGGCTTCAAAAATGGAAACAAATGAAATAAAATATAATTAAAGACTGTACAAATATACATATATACATATGCAATGATCTGATACTTCAAGAGTTGAAGTGTTTCAGATGCTACCCATTGTGGGGCAGAGAAAAGAGTGTGCCATCTTGATATTTTAGTAGAAAACTATTTTCACCAATGTGCTAATGAATTATAAATGGGCCTCTCCAAAGGGAGTCAAAGTTTCCATGCATCCCCTTTGGTTTTCTTCCTTTATCCCACAACAGGACTTGATCCCCAATCTAGAAATCATGATTTCTAGCCTTCTGATCAAAGAGTTTCTTTACCAGAGTTTGATGAGCAGTAATTCTATCCACCACCATGGTTATCTATTCTTTTGGTTGAGTTAGGCACATGATTCTTTTGTCAAGATAACTCTCATATGTTTGATCTTCAATGGCCTTCACCAATTTCAAGGCTGGTAACTCTAAGGTGATTGGTATCTCATCATTAATACCATAAAGAAGTTGAAAAGGAGACATACCAATTGCCCTCTTTGGTGTGATCTTGTCTACCCATAGAGCATCAACCAATGCTTTATGCCATTTCCTTTCATTATCATCTGCTAGCTTTTTGATAATATCTACCAAATTCTTATTGCTGGACTCAACTTGTCCATTCCCTTGTAGAAAATAATCAGAAGAATGAGAGAGTGTAATTCCATAATGAAAATAGAATTGCGTAATCTCTTAAGAGGTGAAACAAATTGCATTATCAGTAACAATTTTGAGTGGAACTCCAAACCTAAAAATGATATTTTCTTTGAGAAAGTTGCATAAAATTTTTGAAGTATCATGCTTAGTTGGGATTGCTTCTACCTACTTGGTGAAATAATCAGTTGCTATAATGACATAATCATGTCTAGAACTTAAAAATGGGTTTATTGTCCCAATGAAATCAAGTCCCCATTACTAGAAAGGTTCCTCTATGATTACTGGCTTGAGAGGTAGGGCAACCAACTTAGGTCTTCCAACAAATTGCTAACATAGTTCACATTTTCTCACCCACTTATGTGCATCTTGGAAAAGAGTTGGCCAATAATACATGGCTCAAAGAATCTTGTGAGTAGTCACAGAAGCTGAAAAATGTCCTCCATAGGCTAGATTGTGGAAAGATTTCAAAAGCTGGGTTTGCTGCTCCTTATCTACATAGCGAAGGAATACTCCATCTATGCTTCTCTTGTATAGGCCATTATCCCAAAGGATAAAATTGGTAGCTTTCAACCTGATAGTCCTCCTTTCTTTGTAAGACAAATGAGCAAGACATTCACCATAATTCAGAAAATAGGCAATACATGAGTACCATTCATTGGTAGTGGAGACAAAAAGGACTGTTGGAGTATTTTCCACTTCAGCTTCTTCATGCTATGTATCTTCTGGCTTATTATTAGCCATCAATTGGCATAGGCCTTTACCTCTGACCAGCTTTGTCAGCTTGATATCTAGATCAAATTCTTAGATCTTTACAATCCAATTACCTCTCTTTGTGCCAAACTCCTGCTGAGTTAATATAGACTTGACTGTAGTGTCAAGAACTAAGGCAGTAGTATGTAAATTCAGAATATAGAAGCAAAAATGTTTGACTACTTTTACCAATGCATAGGCATGCTTCTCTATATTTGAATACTTCATTTCATGGGTTTTGAGAGGGCAACTCATGAAAGAGATGAAGGATTCCATACCTTCTTTGTCCTGTTGAACAAGAATCACTGAAAGAGTATGCTCAGACGCATAGCTGTATATGATGAAATCTTTGTGGTAATCTAGACAAACCAAGGTAGGGGCGTGAGCAATGATAGTTTTGATATCTTGAAACACTAATTTGCCTTTTTTAGTCTAGCTAAAGACAGTCTTCTCTTTCATCATGTTTACAACATGTCTAGTCTTCTCAACAAATTTGGGGATGAATCTCCATAAAAAATTCACCTTTTCAAAGAAAGAATGAATAGAATTTTTATTTGTAGGTATATTAAGCTCTTGAATAGACTTGACTCTGTTTGAGTCAATCTTTATGCCTTCTTTGGACACAATGTGTCCAAGGAGTTTCCCCTCTGTTACTCCAAAAATAGACTTTTTCAGATTTAAAAAAATACCATTCTAGAGGCAGCATTCCAGCACTTATTATAGGTGGCGTACATGATCAGATCGACGCTTTAAAAAGATAGTCAAATCATCAAGGTATACCACTATGAATTTACCAATCGCATCTTTGAAAGCCAAATTCATAGCTCTCTGAAAAGTAGCACCAACATTTATTAGACCAAAAGGAATTCTCTTATATGCAAATGTACCCCAAGGCATGGTGAATGTAGTCTTGTGTTGGTCTGTTTCACCAACTTCAACCTAATTATAACCTGAGAAACCATCTAGCATTGATAACATCTCTTCACCTGTCACTGTTTGAAGCACTTGATCCATAATTGGTAAAGGATAATTATCTTTCAAAGATGCTTGATTTAGATTTCTAAAATCTACATAAATGCAAATTTCACCATTCTTCTTCCTTACAGGCACTATGTTTGCAATCCATGTAGAATGATGGATTGGGAAAATGATTCTAGCATTTAACATCTTTTGTATCTCAAACATAATAGTACTTGACATTTTCAGATTATACTGTCTGGATTTTTGCTTGTATGGCATTGAGTCAGCTTTGAGAGGAATGTTATGGTAGATTTCAGCTGGTCTGAGAGACTTCAAGTCTTCACAAGAATATGCTAATACATCCATGTATTGATAGAGTAAAGAAGTGAACTTGAATATTTCTTCAGGGGTGCAACACTTACCAATATTGATCATCTTAGGATTTTCTTCAGTAGACAGATTCATTTGATCAAATCCTTGAGAGAAACTCGAGTCTGTTTGATGTTGTTTAATGAATCAAAAATGTTTGTCAAAAAGCTTTTCAAGAGAAATCAAGCCTTTGGAAATTTTGTTTCTCTTCAGCTGCAATAATTCTTCATTTATATCTGAGATAAATTTAGACACAAATTCATTCTTTTGAGGTTTGCTGCCTTCAAAACATAGCTGTTCAAAATTATCTTTTCATTCTAAGAAGGTAATGATTTGATGATCATCATTGAACACTTTCCCATGATCAACATTATCAGGAACACTTGGCCTATAAACCAGCTCAATGATATACCTGTCTTCTTTGAAATCTGAATGAGGAACTAAGAGAGTTCCTAAAATAGCAAGTGCATCAGCTCTGTCATTAAACTCTCTAGGTATGGCAGAAATGTTGAAAGCATCAAAAATTTTAATTTAGTCTCAAACCAAGTTATGGTAGTGGCATAATCTTTCATTCTTAGTTTGGTATAAATTCCTCACTTGGCAAACTATTAATTCAGCATCCCCTTTGGCATGAAGAAATTTAATGCCTTTTTTTTTAGCAGCCTTCATGCCTAGCAACAAAGATTCATATTCAACTGTATTGTTAGTGTTGCTAAACTATAATTTATAAGATAAAGGGAACATATCTCCTTGAGGAGATATCAAAACAATTCTAGCCCTTGAACTGGTAGAAGAACAACTGCCATCAAATTCCAAAGTCCATAATCCATCTAATACTGACTTTTCTTTAGACTTTCCTTCATCAGAAATGGAAAATCCTTTTTGATCTATACTATAGCCTACTAATTTTTCTACTATTCTTGTTGAACTAATTTCTAAGTTGATACTTTCAGGTGTTTCATGCACTTCATCTATAGACAAAAAATAACTACCCATACCTGCGGATTTAAAAAGAATTTGAGCTTCAGGGGTTGATGTCTGAGTTGTCGGGGATCAACCAACAAGATTGATTACCTTTGTAAGCAGCTAAACATGAAATTAAAATAGAATAATAAGTAACTAGAAATCAGAAATAGCAAAGAATAAGAGATACAAGAAACCACCTAAAAACTTGTATTAAACTCTTCCAGAAGGAAATACAATTGAAGAAATCACACTTTCTTCACACACCTATTAGATGTATAGATCTCTTTCCCTCAAGAGTTCTCTCTCAATTACAACCAATTCAATCCTTGAATTATCTTCTACTCTACAATAAACTATGAAGATCTATCCCTATTATATAACATTAGGGATTCATGAGCATACAATATCCACCGTTAGATTTACCTCTTAATCAAAGGTCCAAAATAGTCCTGCCTAAAATAGAAATGCGGACTCAATACCAATAGTTAAACTAACCATGAAAATACTTTGTTACATCCTCAAAAATAGACTTTTGGATGCACAAGTGACTGATGTTGGTCCCTACCTGTCTGCCTGTGACTGACGTTAGCTGATCTATAACCGATGTCGACAGCCTTTGATCCATTCCTGACCATCATCATTGACTGTGTGACTCTTGCAACTACTGCACTCGCTCATCTATTGAAGATTTTAGCTCCACAACTTAACAATCTCCCACTTGGAGATAAATAGCTACAACTCAACCTGTACAACAACATCTTCTAGCTTCTCCATCTTTAAACTCAATTTTGAAGACCAACAAAAGTTGAATGAAGATTCAACTTCTCCTTTGTTACCAGCTTTGTTAACATATCAGCAGGGTTCTTATATGTATGGATCTTTTCCAGCTTCAACTCACCATCCTCCAATACCTATCTAATGAAGTGGTACCTAAGCTGTATATGTTTGGTTCTTGAGTGAAAGTCTGAATTCTTTGCCAAATGAATTGCACTCTAACTATCACTGTATAATCTACAACTCTCTTGATCCTTTCCCAACTCTTCCATGAATTGTGTCATCCATATCATCTCTTTGCTAGCCTCTGTGACTGTAATATATTCTACCTCTATAGTAGACAAGGCAACAACCTTCTGCAACTTTGAAATCTAGCTAACTGCCATTTTACCAATAGTGAAAACATAACCTGTGGTGCTTCTCCTACCATCCAAGTCACTTGCCATATCTAAATCTACATATCCATGTAGAGAAGTGTTTGACCCTCCATAGCATAAATGCCTACTACTGGTCCTTCTCAGATATCTGAAAATCCACAGAACTGCTTTCCAGTGTTCCTTCCCTGGATTGGCCATAAACTTGCTGACAACTCCCACTACTTGGGCTATATCAGATCTAGTACATACCATTACATACATTAAGCTCTCAACTTCAGAAGCATATGGAACTCTACTCATGTACTCTACCTTATCATGTGAATTAGGACACTGATCTCTACTCAACTTGAAGTGTCCAACCATAGGTGTACTTACCAGTTTTGCATCCTGCATATTGAACCTCTCCAACACCTTGTTCACATAATCTTCTTGAGACAATATCAACCTATAATTTTTCCTATCTCTCTTAATACTCATGCCAAGGATTTTCTTTGCTGGTCCCAAATCCTTCATGGCAAATGTGTGAGCTAATTTTACCTTAAGCTCAAAAATATCCTACATGTGTGAATCTGCAACAAGCATATCATCTACATACAAAAACAAGATAATATATCTACCATTATCCAATCTCTTAAAATAAACACAATAGTCAGATTAACATCTGCTAAAGCCATGCTCAGTCATAAACCTGTCAAATCTCAAATACCACTATCTTGGAGCTTGCTTAAGACCATACAAGCTTTTCTTCAACTTGCACACAAGCTTCTCCTTACCTTTGACCTCACAACCTTCCAGATGTTCCATATATATTTCTTCATCCAAATCTCCATGAATAAATGCTGTCTTAACATCAAGTTGCTCAAGATGCAAATCCTCAATAGCAACTAAAGACAATACAGTCCGAATAGAAGTCATCTTAACTATAAGAGAAAAAATTTCACTAAAGTCAATACCTGGTTTCTATGCAAATCTCTTTACTACCAACCTGGCCTTATGTCTCATCTATCCATTCTCACCTTCCTTTAGCTTGTAAACCCATCTGTTCTTTAGTGTCTTCTTTCCCACTGGCAACTCAACCAAATTCCATGTTTGGTTCTCTTTCAAGGAATCAATTTTCTCATTCATGCCAAGCTCCCATTGATTCTAAGATTCTACCTATACTGCCTCATCAAAATTCTCTGGTTCTCCACTATCAGTGAGTAATAAGTAGAATAATGAAGGGGAATATCAAATTGGAGGTTTACTTACCCTTGCTGACCTCCTGATGGGCGTTTGAGACTCAAACATAGCTTGTTGTCCGCCCAAATTCTCTGTCAATGACCGATCTCAATCATCTCCAGGTCTGTGCCTGACCGACATCAGTTTCACCTGACCGATGTCAATTTCTATCTGGCCAACATCAGTCCCTGTACGGCTGACATCGGTTCCTGTCTGACTGACGTCGGTTCTAAAATGACCGATGTCAGTGTCTATGTTTTCCTGTCTGTGATTATTCTTTTCCATGAGCTCATTTTGGATCATCTCCTCATCCAAATTAATATTGCTCTACTCAGTATTATTCAACTTCTTGAGCTGATCACTATACATCACTTTCTCATTGAAAATAACATCACAGCTTCTAATAATTTTGTTAGATCCTAGATTCCAAAACCAAAATCTAAAATCTTCAGAGCCATAACCAATAAAAGTGCACCTCATAGATTTAGCATCTAGCTTCTTTCTATTTTCTTTATCAATGTGCACAAAAGCTTCAGAACTAAAAACTCTAAGAAATGAAAGAACTACCTTTTTACCTATCCAAGCCTCTTCTAGAATTCCACCATCTAGAGAAGTATAGAGTCCTCTATTAATCAGGTAAACTACAGTGTCTATAGCTTCTGCCCAAAACTATAAGGGTAAACCAACATGCAACCTCATACTCTGTGCATGCTCCAATATTGTTCTGTTCATCCTTTAAGCAACTCCATTTTGCTAAGGTGTCCTTGGAACCATCCTTTGCCTGCGTATTCTATTCATAGAATAGTAACTGTTGAACTTATAGCTGCAATACTCACCACCATTGTCAGATCTAAGGCACTTCAATCTCATGCCTATTTCATTCTCAACTAAAGCTTTTCATTTCTTAAAAGTGTCAAAAACATCAGATTTCTTCCTTATACAATAAACCCATACCTTTTTTGTAGCATCATCAATAAAAGAAACATAATATCGTGATCCTCCAATATAATCTACCTAAGTTGGTCCCCACACGTCTGTGTGAACAAGCTCCAACTTGTGCTTCTTCTTTGTTGACGCAGTCTTAAAAAAACTCACTCTCTTTTGTTCCCAAAAATACAGTGCTCATAGAAATCTAGATCTATGCATTTCAAATCTGAAAGCTTACCTTTTGACTTAAGAATAGTCATTCCCTTCTCACTCATGTGGCCGAGCCTACAGTGCCACAACTTTGCATCTACATCCGAAGTAGATAATACAAAAAGAAAATTATCAGTAATACAATTACATAAATAGAGAGTACCTACTCTCTTACCTCTGGCTAATACAAGTGCACCCTTGGTAACCTTCTAAGATTCAGCTGTGAGAGTTAGTGTACAACCCTCATCCCTTAACTTTCCTGCAGAAATCAAATTCCTCTTCAGGATGGGAACATGCATGACATCTTTCAACACCCATGTGTTGCCATTCTACAATTTTAGCTACACTTTTCTTTTGCCAAAATTTTTACAAGGCTCATCATCCCCTAAAAAAACTATTCTAAAATCTCCATGGACATAGTCACTAAAATATTCTCTATTTGGGGTTGCATGGAAAGAAACACCAGAATCTAAAACCCAAGATTCTATATTATTATGCAAAGAGAATATAAGAGCATCTTGTGCAACAATACCTGCAACTTTTTCTTCTTCTTTACCTTCTTGCTGATTTTCTTCTTTAGCTTTTGACCAAGAATCTTTCCTTGCATGCCCTATCTTTCCACAATTCTAGCAGATTATCTTTCTGCCATTTCTAGATTTGGATCTACCTCTCATCTTTGACTTAGATCTTGATCTCCCTTGATTGCCCTTCTCTTTTTGTCTTCCCCTACTTTTAAAACTTAAATCATTCCCTGATGTTTCTTTTGTGCTTTTTCTGCAAATTTTTTCATTCAAGATTACACTAACAACATCATCTACTTTTAAAATATTTGAAGCAGATGCAGTATTACTAACTGCCATTACCATGCTATGCCAGCTTTCAAGTAAAGAGCATAAGATTAATAGAGCCTTAATTTCATTATCAAAAACTATTTTAACTAAATTTAATTGATTTACAATTCCATGGAAATCATTTAGATGATTAGATACAGATCCACCTTCTTGCATTTGCAAATTAAATAACTGCTTCATAAGATATACCTTATTTAAAGCTGAGGGTTTTTCATATAAATTTGCTAAAGTGTCCATTAACTCTACCATTGACTTTGCCTATGATAAATTGGATATCACAGAAGATGCCAGACTCAATCTTATAGATTCCAGAGCCTTTCTATCAAGAACATTCCATTCTTCATCTTCCATATCTGTGGGCTTTTTTGAAACCCCACCTAACGGTAAGTATAGATCTTTCTGATACAAATAATATTCTATCTGCATCCTCTATAATTGATAATTCTTGCCATTGAACTTATCCATTCTTAGTTTACTTTCTTCTGCCATTGCTTTACTCCCACTCAAACAGAAAACCCTGTGAGTGACCTATAATCAACACACACTAAACAGATCTGAAACCACCTTTTAGTGAACCTGGATCTGATACCACTTGTCAGGGATCAACCAACAAGATTGATTACCTTTGTAAGCAACTAAACATGGAATTAAACTAAAATAATAAGTAACTAAAAATCAAAAATAGCAAATAATAAGAGATATAAGAAACCACCTAAAAACTTGTATTAAACTCTTCCAGAAGGAAATACAATTGAAGAAATCACACTTTCTTCACACACCTCTCAGATATACAGATCTCTTTCCCTCAAGAGTTCTCTCTCAATTACAACCAATTCAATCCTTGAATTGTCTTCTACTCTCTAATAAACTATGAAGATCTATCCCTATTATATAACATTAGGGATTCATGAGCATACAATATCCACCATTAGATTTACCTCTTATTCAAAGGTCCAAAACAGTCCTGCCTAAAATAGAAATGCGGACTCAATACCAATAGTTAAACTAATCATGCAAACACTTCATTACATCCTCAAAAATAGACTTCTAGATGCACAGATGACTGATGTCGATCCCTGCCTATCTACCTATGACTGACATCAGCCAATCCATAATTGATGTCGGTAGCCTTTGATCCATTCTTGACCGTCGTCGATGACTGTGTGACTCCTGCAACTACTGCACTCACTCATCTATTGAAGATTTTAGCTCCACAACTTAACATGAGTGACCACAAATTTTGCTTCCTTTTCAAGGAGAAGTCTCTTCATAATGCCTTGGATGGATCCTTGCTTCAGATAGATCCATGCTTAATTCACCTCCCACATCTTTGTAGAAATTTCTTCCAAGTAAAATGCCATAAGATGCTAGGATGTCAGCCACCAAGATAGTCATCTTGATTCTCTTGGCTGGGAAGGCTGCAAATGTAAATTGGGCATCTTTGATTTGTCCCAGCAATGGTACTTGCTTATTCTCCATAGAGAAACATCTCCCAAATGTCTTGGTCAGTGTGAGACCAAGGGATTTAGCCACTTTAGTAGGCATGACGTTGTCTAAAACTCCAGAATCAATGATACAATTATTCAGCTTATATCCATTTATTAGTAATGTGACAAAAAGGTTCAGTCCTACCAGGAGTAGCAGGGGAAGTGGTGACAAGGTTGTTCCTGGTGGGTGCATTTTTGGTAGCATTATGTGTCACCTTGGGGATCATTCATTTAATAGGGATGTTTTAATTTTTAACACATTAAACCAGTCTAACTACTCGAGATGGGACTGTAGAAATTCAAATTTAGACATTTGAATTTTGGTTCTATTTATATGATCAATAATATCAAATGCCTAGAATGACCTAGGAGCAGAGGATGGGAGTTCATCCTTTTGATTTTTTAAAGGTGGAGAATTGGACTATAAAATTGAAGTAGAAGGTGTAGGAGCATTTGGGGTATTTACCTTTCTTGAAACCACCAAGTCCTTTGGCTAGAAAGGAAGAGTGGATCCCCACTTAGCAATTGAAACTACTGATTGAGGTCACTCCTCTACTTTTTCTTTATTAGCTTGTTGAGTTGATTAATTTTTAGACCAGGTAAATATAGCGTGTGACCCCTCAGCTACATGGCTTTCACTTTTGGGTTTATCTTGATAATTTAGGAAACCAATATGGGAGTCACTAGCGAATTCTTCTTCTTTCTCAATGAAGAGATTAACATCATCTTCAGGATTTAACTTAGACTGGAATGAAAAATTCACTTCAGCTTCAAGATATCCAATTGCTGAGTTGTTTAGAGGCACTTCAAGGGTAAGATTCTTCTATGGGGGAGGAAGGCAATTTTGCTGTCCCTAATTCTTGGCAGCATTGCCTTAGTATGCCTAATTATAGAAAGTCCTCTTGGGCATATCTCTGTATGCAAGAGTAGATGACATCCCTTATGCCACTTGCTTTTTTAGAGCTAGCATTTCATTTGCTAGCTTTTGTACCATTGGGTTAGTAGTGACTGCAGGGGAGTACTCAGAAGATGAAGTGAATTAACCTTTATTAGGGTCTCTCCTTATCTTTCCTACCAAGATAAGGTCATCTTATACCTTAGTATCTAAGTCTTAAGCAGCAACAAGGTCTACGTGTCTGGCCCGTCTCAGCAAGAAACTCGTTTTAGGTAATTATGAGTTGATGAAGAAGCATTTGAGGTTCTGAGGTGTTGGCTAGGCAACCAAGGGAATCCTGTGCCTCAACTTGTCAAACTTGGAAATAAAATCTCTCATAGGCTCATGAGGCTCCTTCTTCATTTGAGTGAGCTAGGCCAGCAAGGTATGTGCATCTTCTATAGGCTTGAATCTTGCTTTGAATTTGTCTTTCAAAGTGTCCCAATCAGTCACTAACCCAGCTTACAGGTGGTAGAACCAGTCAGTAGCAGCGCCTTATAGTGTCTCAACGAATATCATGATCGCTATATCTTCAAATTCCACTCCTATTACCTCATGGCTATGTTGAAAGCTATAATATGTTCATCAAGATGAACCTTCCCATCACCAAAGAATTTAGGAAAATTCTTCCTTGAACTGCATGGAAGCTCATGTAGAGGTGGAGTCAAATTAAGGGGACTAAAAGAATTACCCCAGAGTCCTTGAGCCATGATTTGATTATGCAAAAGTGGGATCACTAATCTAGGTAGAGTGTGGGTAGGCAAAGCTTGACCAGTAGTTCATCCAAGGTGAGATTGTGGAGAAAACAACTCAAAATTATTCTATTGCACCAATTCCAAAGTAGGGTCTATAACACCTTGGGATTTTTGGCCTTTGGTATATCATGAAGTTACTAGATTGCAGAACAAAAATTTGAAAAGAGCAAGATCTACTTCAACTTGAAGTTTGAGACTTCAAACTGTGTGCTCTTTCCCCAGCAGAGTCGCCAAAAACTGTTGGTTGAATATTTTATCAATTAGCATACTGATAAACAAAATAGGCCTGATTAGCCAAAGTAGGAAGATTAGTCATCCAAATGTGTAGTTTTACCACATCAGAAATACACTAATCTCTCCTCTCATCAAGGGGAGGTTCCCTATAGGTATGATATATATATATATATATATATATATATATATATATATATATATATATACTCATGGATGGGACAAACCATCCATCTCTCTTCTTTTAGAGATGATGCACATGGATCAAAGGAAAAACTCAGGGGAAAAGATAGATAGTACTCCTCTTTTTTCAAAAGTACTATTCAGTAAAACTTAAGAATACTCTTAACAGTAACAACCAAATGTAGCAAAGGATGTAATAATTGGAAAATTGAGATGCAACTCAAAGTCTTCACTGGGATTGCTCAAGAGTAAGATATGAAGGACAATGAGGGCATAAAGTCACCTCAAGATCCTTTACACAAAAATGAAAAGAAAACAAACTAAAGGCAATTATGGGGGCACAAAGTCTCTCCACAGTTGACTCTTTAGGACACCTTCTTGACTACTGTCACTAATTCTACTTGTTGAATTAAAGGAACAAAAGATATATTGAAGAAAAAGACATAAGAACAATTTCCTCAATAACAAAGATATTACAACACAAAGTCTGAAAAATCACTTGCTTTCTTATTCTAGTAACAAAATATGATCGGCAATCTGAGCTCAAAGTCTCAGTAATGCCTTAAAATTTAGGTAGAGTCTTGTTCTAATTATCAAAAAAGAGCTCCTTATTACAATAGAAGAAAGTCCCTTATATAGCCTCTTCAAAAAGGACTTGGGAACAATCAATACATCATTTTGTGTTAGAATCTGTTAAGGAGACATGCTAGAACTTAGGGGTACTTTACCCATTTGATTTTATCAATGCAAGGAAATAAGTCACGCTTATTAAACGTTGCAACTTCCAATTTTCACCTGGCGATCTGATCTTATCTTCATCATTCCTCCTTGTCCGGTTAATTGAATCAGGTCCTAGATTTAGTTTACTGTTCTATTCTTTCTCTACTTTCTGCTGGTCTTGGATTTGAGATCTATGATTATATTTTGGTCTGTATGTTTAAAAGATCAATGGCTAATTCACTATGTTGAATTTGACATTTTTGGGCACCCCATTCCTTTGTCTTCTTTCAACTTTTTTTTTTGGCACTTTTCTGGATTACACTTGCCCTTTCGGGCCTTAAGAAATGACCTATTTTGAGTCAGGAAGAGCTTCCTGCAAGGGTATCTACCCTTCGGGTAGTCTTTGAATGTCTTTTAGGCTTCTTTGAGAAACTCTTTGAACTTTGGCGATGAACCAATAGTTGAACCATTCCATTGAACCACATGTTTGAACCATTCCGTTGAACCAAGACTTTGAACCATGTGTTTGAACTAACTGTTGAACCAAATTTTGGTTCAACAATTCAAACAAAGCCTTGAACTGACTGACGAATTGTTTGATTGAACCAAAGAATGAATCAAAGTGTTGAAACTGAGTGAATGAACCAAATGTTAAAACAAAGTGTTGAATCGCTTGATTGAACCCACCTTTAAACCATTTGACATTGAACCAAAAGATGAACCAAATGTTGAACCTACTGCTGATGCTTGTTAATGGAAATTTCTATTTGAACCAAGGTGATGAACCAATTTTGAAAATGACCAATTGTTAGAAACCAATTCTTTTGATTGAACACACCTATAGAAGTCGTGAAGCCTGTTGAACTTGTAGAAATGAGCCTATTTGCAGTCTATAGATTTTTGAAAAGCTTGAAAAATGAGGAATTTGAATGCCCAAGACAAAATTTGGAAAGGGAATAGATAATTTTTGTCTATAAGACCAAAATAATTCAAATGTTGTCCCAAAAATAGTTGACATTTTTGGGGAACAACAACACCCATGTATTTAGCTGATGGTGAACTCAAGGAGTTCGTACAAATGCCTAAAAGGGCCTAAAATTAAGGAGAAACTCCCTTTTATACACATAACTAGCTATTTAACTAACATCTGACTAATACTAACATAATATGACCTCCTCCATGTTGATATCCACTTTGGTGACAAATATTCTAACGACACCATCAATACAAGTCATTTAATAGGCTAAAAAAGTGGCCAAATGACCCTTTTTGCACATAAAACCTAGAAAGTGCCCAATTTATGATTTGTAAACACCTTGAAACAAATCAAAGATAATATTAGAACATTTTAAAAATAAATTGAGCCTTTGAATAAGTTTGACTAGGTTTGACCAAGGTTGACTAGCCTAGTACAAGGAGGGTGGGCCTCAATAAGGACTAGAAGAAGGATAAGTGAGACATATAAGCCAATAAGAGACCCCATAAGACACATGAAACCTTATTAAAAAGTTAAAAATATTAGGGGCTGACCCAATTCAACTTGGGGTCAAATTTGTTCAATAGTTTCCTTGTGATTTCAAGGTATGGATTTGTGTTTCTTTTGTTATAAAGATTGAGAGCAATTATTTGCATGCACAATCATCTGTCTTGAAATGAATAAATATAATGATAATGTCTTAATCATATCCATAATCAGTAATGATAAGGTATATCAAAATATCTTAACCATATCCATAATCATTAATGGCCATTCAAATATGTTTTTATTTCAATTAACAAACCATGCCAACCAAAATATAATTATTACCTTAATATTATTGTGTCCTAAGTCATAAGTGGTCTGTAACACATTTTTAAAATCGAGTAAAACAATAATGTTCTTCCTTATATAGAGTTTTAATGACTAAAAACTTAATAGTAAATAATTTTAAAACCTAATGTTTATTTTATTTCTAGTATTGAATGTGGTGTAGGTGGAATTAAAGCTACGGGGATCAAGGTTTAGATTTTGCCCTATTTTTTAGTAAATTAATGTCAACATATTGAGGGTCCTCAAGAAGAAATTTAATTCTCATCCAAAACCTCACCCATAGGATTAATAAAATTTTATTGAATACATATGTGATGGTTTTCTCAATTATTCTAGTCATTTATGTAAGCTATTGGCTGAAGTGAAGCCGTTGATCTAATATAGATACTTACAGTTCGTTACACTATAGATACCTAAAATAAGTTTGGTATAAAATAATAAGGGAATACCATAATATACTTATGCATCTCTATAATAGAGTTTAAAACTATTATAAACATGTTCTCTTATTCAAACAAAAATAAAAATACACAAAACACCTCTTAATCATGTATATACTCTACATTATCTTCAACAAGATTTATTAAAACCCTAATAAAATAAATATCAAAATTGATCAAAAAATTTGTTTTACTTCCTCAATCAACTTCATATTTTAGATGCCTAAATTTCAAATTTCAACATGCAATTTTTTTTCATTTTGTTCTTGATAATTGTTATTTACATTCTTGTTGGACTCAACTCTAGTATTGTAGAACTGTATTGCGTTTGAAGAATTATTAGTCAATCCTCTTCTTTTAGATGTTGATTTCCAAATTTCCAAATCTCTATCAAATAAAAAATTGAGGACATTATATCTAGTTGTATATAGCCTCAATCAAGTCTCCAATTCTTTTCAATCTTATTTCTTAATTTTAACTTTAAAAATGACAATGCACTAAAAATTCTCTCATCTTCCACTGAGCTCAAAATCATTGTTTGGCATAGATTAAACAGATTAAAATATTATGAGATACCATCACATATTATTTCACTCAAACTTAAGGTAGTCCATACTCTAATGATCGAGCCATCTTCTAAAGGATGGTCCAAAACTTGTGTAAAATTAAATATACCGTTCCCTTAGCTTTGGAAAATTTAAAATGCCTTCAGTTTCTTCACCATTAAATTCTAAAATCTTGAAAAAGTGTTTGGCAAAGGTTTTTATTTCATTCTAAAAATGTGACGAGCTAACATTTTTCCAATATTGAAGGTACACCGTAGCCATGGGTTATGTATATAAATAATATTTTCAAACTTTTATCATTTTTTGACACTTCATATCTTGCAGGAACCTATTGAGTCTCAATATCTCTGAGTGAATGCCTTAAGGGATGCACCAAGAAAGGGGTGGGAAAACCATCGATGCTTCATAAGATTTTTATTTCTTTTTCCACTTGCCATCCACACACTAGCCTCCTGAAACCATGAACCCTAAACTTATTCTTATTAGTTCTACCTATTCCTATCACTTGCTATGTTTTATCTTTTATTTATTTCCTTATCACCCTTTTGACTTGTCAATTGTGCTAGGTTGACCAGATTGACCTAGTACAATTTAGGGATATTTTCTCTCTTTTGGTTTGTTGGCCTCTCAGCCGATCTAACTCAAACCTAGTGAGTTATACCCAAAAACATGCTAGGTCAACCAGGTCGAGCTAGCACATCCAAGGTATTAAAATTATTTTAGGGTTATATATATATATATATATATATATATATATATATATATATATTCATTTACCACCATCTATAAAAGAAAATAATTAAGTGAAGAAGTGTGAAAAAACATCTACTTATTGACTATTCTACTTGGGGAATAAATATTTAGGGTTTAATACTTTCTTTGGAGCTTCGATCTTATCTTGTGGATAATTATTTTTGATGCTTGGATAGGTTATGTATCCTAGAGATGATTTATCTTAGTTATCCTTACATACCACAATAATTTATTGCAAAGCACCTTGGCCAAGGGGGAGACTGAGGCTAGGCAGGTTCATCTTCAAAGATAAGTATTCCTAACTTTATTCTTCTTTTATAATAGTAGATATATAGTGCGTTTATATTCTTATCTTCCATGTATTAGGATTACATATCCATTGACATGAGTATATGTCTCCTATATATGTTTAGTTTAGTAATTTATTTTTTATTTATTTCTAAGCTCCATTTTGTGCTACAAGATTTGATGTGCACTAGATTATATTTATTTTTCTTGTTATTAGATTAGTGAAATATTAAATCATAGGACTCTTTTAGGGTTATTATGTGATTATGTTAGA
Organism: Torreya grandis; assembly: GCA_037957365.1. Taxonomy (NCBI): domain Eukaryota; kingdom Viridiplantae; phylum Streptophyta; class Pinopsida; order Cupressales; family Taxaceae; genus Torreya; species Torreya grandis. The sequence continues at coordinate 1,199,116 of JARHVA010000597.1, read as the reverse complement.
CTATAGGCTTTGAAATCCTAACTCACATGGTTTTGTTGTGACAAGCTATACCCTAATCAGATCTAATGGATCCTCACATTGGTCATGCTCCCTATTAATAATTATATTCCCCAAATTGGAAGTATAGGTGTAATTTATTCCATTCATTCTAGGATTGATTTATGGACATGATGCATTTTTGATTACATACATTCTGGTGAAGCCGACATGAAACTAACCCTTACAAGATTTATTTCACTTATTTCATTTCTATTCATCATTATTTTTATTATATATTTATCATGCTATATTGACCCTATCGATCCAACTTATTTATCTCTGTGTGTAGGTTTGTAGGAACATGTAACTAGATCGACCAACTCAACCCAGTACATGTTTCTAAACTTACAAACTTTTGTTCAAACAATTGAATCGACTAGCTTGACCTAGTACAAGTTTTTAAAAAATTTAGACTTCCTATTTAACCTATAGGTTGACCAAGTTGACTTAGTGCATTTTAAACACTTTTTTAGCAAGTTCCTATATAGCTTGATCAACTAGCTCAACTTAGTTTATAGGTTTTTGCCAATTTTATCCAAGGTCTCATATCAATAATCTTCTCCTTTTCATATTTAAGCTATTTAGGTTAGTTTATATTTACTCTGTATCTTTATTTTTTGTACTTTCCTTTCAAGTTTGTAGTCTTTAAAACTGCGTCTACACAGTCAACTAGGTTGACCCTATGGACCTAGTTCTATGTTCTATGTTTTTTGAAAAAACTAGGTCGAACTAACCAACCTAGTTCACTTTCATACTCTGCTTTTGTAATATAGGTTCAACCCTATCGACCGTATTCTATATTATTATCCATATAATTCCTCAACTATACCTTGTTTCAAATTTGGAATGAACTATAAATGTTAATCAAATCATTCTTTTAAGTTGCTTGCATGTTTAGAATAGTTCACATAGTCTAATTAGGGGATTTTAAATCAATCATTTAGTTACACTATTTATATTCTTTTACACACATTTCCAAACCAAATAAACATCAATACACATTTAAACATTTGACTACCTAGGTCTACCTACTTAGATTTCATCACCAAGGGGGAAGCCAACTTGATGCTCTAGTCAAGTATAAAACATGGTTAATGGTATATTCGAGCTAAGCACCTGACACCTTTATTGTTGCAGTATGTGGAGTGAGGGGGCAAGCCCCAATACAAAGCCTATATCATTTTCACTATAGTACCTTTCATCATAAAATTACCTATAACTATCCAGAGATTTCTATCTAGTACCTTGATTATAGCCAATCTCCACTTTAAATTAAAAATCATTCTTAATAATCTAATCAACGTTCTAGGTTGACCAAGTAACTAGCTTAACTTTCAAGTTGTTTCCTTGCTCTTTGATTGTGTGTAAAAAATCTTGCACTATCCAATGTTAGTACAAGATTTTGCTTTGTGTTCATCAATTGGATTGGCTAGCATTAATTCAATTGACTATTTTTTTCCCTTTCAATACTTATTACTTTCTTACATTACTTGTAATTATCTTACTTCAATTCATAGCTTATTATCAACCTTTTTTCTTCCCTATCTATTGTACTAGGTTGAACCTATCAACTCTATAGCTTTTTCATCCCTGTATATTATGCTAGGTCAACCTAGTTGACCATTTACTATTTATAACATCTTTACCTCTTTCTACCAATCACTGTTCACTGAACTAGGTCAACCTTGTGGACCCTATACAGTTTTACAGTCCCTATTTTACACTAGGTTGACTAGGTCAACCAAGTAAACCTAATACTATTTTAGTCACTTTTTAATTCTTTGCTTTCTAATCTTGCCTATTTTCCTTTCATCATTGACTTTCTATTTGGTGACAACACTAAAGTTCAAACAATAGACATGATGGAATTCACCAATCTTAATAGGGTGTCCCATAGAAAAAGTAGGGTTACTTTTGTGAATGGTAATAATTTTCATATTGCAACCCACATGATGAACTATGGGAGCCATCCTCATACCTATTTTTATAAAAACCCTCCTCTTCTCTTAGAGGATGAATTTGAGTTAGAGGATACTCCTAAGATGCTTTTCTTTAACACAAAATTTCCTCAACATAGAGGGAAGGATCCTTCCACCATCTATAACCTCATGATTAGCTGTCAAGTTAAAGAACCTTATTTTCTTACTCCCACTTTCTCAACTATATTTGGGGATACCAATTTATTTGCTTCTCAACGTCTTCCTTCAATATTGACTCCTTATGTCATGACATTTTATTCTTTAACTTTTTCTACCTCCATGCCTAGTATCTCAACTAACATGGCATGTTTACATCTAGTGGGCCTCTCATAAGATCCAATATTCTTAATCCTTCCACTAGTTCATCAATTACTACCCAAGGCACTCATGATTATAGTGCTTCATCTTATCAACCATTTACTAGTGCATATTTTACTTCACAACCGAAATTTTCCACTAGTGCCTCAAATTCTCATAGCTCTTCTCAAGTTCATATCAATGCTAATATTGGCACCCAAGCCACTAACACCAACACAAACACCAATACTACTACTTATAATAATTCTAATCAAACTCATCAACTATTATTGCAAACTCTCAATCAAATGAACACATTCCAAGCTCATAATATGAATCAAATGATGAGAATGCAAAACCACCTTCTTAATCTTCAATCCAATCCTCAACTAATGACTTGGGGCATACATAACCAAAGTGTTCTTCTTCCTCCCCTTAGATATTCTTAAGTTAATCTCATTACTCAACCTCCATTAGCCAACAAAGCCATCAAACATTTACAAAATGAACCTCTTAGAACCCAAATTGCTAACATTGACATTGGAGGCATAATACCTAAATTTCTTACAATGTATCAATAGATCCTACTCTTCACCTTAAGACATTTAGAAATATTTATAAGGATTGGGTCAAGTTAAATACCTTTAATGCTACCAAAATCTTAGCTAAAACCCTCATGGGTGATGATTTATATTGGTATGATCAACTTAGAACACACTCTATCAGTAGTTTGGAAGACTTTGTAAATGATTTAGTAAAAAAAATTTAAACTAGTGATCTTCCCAAGATTACTCTAGCACATTTCATTAACTACAAACAAAGCAAAAATGAAACTACCCAAGCCTTTGTCAAGAGATAGAAGACTTTGTCAAATAAATGTGAACATAACATGGTGGATGCCAATCTTTTTCATCTCTTTACAAATGATTTATTTTCTAAATTACAATATCAAGTCCATACCCTTTCTCTACATACCTTGGAGGAAGCTATCGATCAAGCCAAAAGACAAGATTTCCTTATACATCAATTCAATCTACCCTAACCTTCCATGAGCCCTCACCTATTAGTAAAGAATAAAAACCATAATATTACCAATGATGGTGTTATCAATTCATAATATACAAGTTATCATTCCTCCCCTTCTTCGAAACCAACTCCTCAATAATACACTAATCCTCATTTATCATCAAACAACATTAATGTTTATAAGCCTTTATCCTTAGCTAAATTTATTAAATTTATCCCTAGGCCTCTTCCACAAGAGCTTGACCCTACTCAACTTATGAAATCATGGTATGATCCTAATAAGTTTTGCTATTTTCATGCTAGCTGGGGTCACTCTCATGAGACTTGTAGACAGATCCAGAATTTACCTATGTATTTTCTTCTTGGACCAAAATTTGATCATGATTCCATTATCTATAAGCATAAACAAGCCTATGAGATTACTTTGAAAGACTATGAATCACATGAAAAAACTCAATCCTTAAATCAAGAAAATGCTCATTTAGTTATCTATAAAGACCCCTTGCCTAATCATCAACCAATCTAAGAAAGTCAAGATAAGCCCACTTCTTTCACTAATAATGTAGAAAGTCTTGTTGAACCAAATTCTAAAGAGAATGTGGTTATCTTGGCCAATATGTGAAGAGTGGTGGATTTAATTGATTCACAACCTATCTACACTCTTCCGTCCTATAAAACATATCATGTTATCTAGGATTCTTCTCCAACTCATTTGAATGAGTTAGGTGAAGAAGACCTTATTTATTTTAATAGTCTAATTTATGATTCTCCCTTGGATGATAGATCTCATACTATTTGTACTTCTCTCCAATCATATTCTAATACTAATAACAATCCAATTTCTACTAATGCTTCTTCTAAACTTTAAGATCAATTCAAACCAACTACTTCTTCGTCCCATAGATCCTATTTCCATGCATTCTCCTACCCAGCCTTTGCCTAACTTTCTTCCTCAACATGATCCTTTGAGATTTCCTAATTTTTCAATTGAGGAGATCATAAAAGAAGTATTTTCTTAGTATTTACTGAAGATTGATGAGACTTTAGCTGCAGTGCATATTCAACTTCATAGACATTTATTTGATGTATTGGATAATGTGTGTAGATAAATTTAACAGTATTTATGAGCACATGCATGGTGATTTCATATTTATATTTAGAATGGACATGTGATCCACTACTATTTTTATCTATTTGATTATATCATTTGACATTATGTCAAATTATTTCTTATCTTAAATCATGTTTTTCCTTCTTGTTGTACTATAGTTAGCTTATGTTGTCATTTTACATTTCACATATGATTATCTTTCCCTTATCATTGCTTTCTTTTCCTTTAGAGTTTTTCTCAAAAATATGTCATTATATCTTCATGATTGTGTGCTTTCTTATATTTGTTTTTCACAAATAGTTGTCATGGTGACTTGGTTATACTTACCCTCTTACCTTTGGTTATTATCTCTTATTACCATATGATTATTTTACAAATAGTCTTTCTCATTACTATTTATTTTCATTGGTCTTATTTTGGATCTCCTCGTTTTCCCTTCATCCTTTTTATGCAAACTAAGCATATACACAGTTGAAACTTGAGATCACATGTTATGTTCATTGTTAAGCCTAAGTGTTCTAGTCAATATTTTGTCTTGGGTTACTTATCTTACTTTAACTTTAGCCTACAACTCATTCATGTGTATCATGATCTCTCTCATGATTGGTCATTCTAAATATGTATGGAGGAATCCTAAAAAAAATTCATTCAAAATAAAGTTAAAATCCAAATCATTTAAAACAAAAGGCAAAAATATTATTAAAAGTCTAATCACACTAAAAGATGTGATTCAAAACACATATCCTTCTTCTAGTCAAAGCTCAAACTCCATAGTTGGCCTCACAATAGAGTTGAGGTCCTTTGGGGTGTGTTAGGCCATTAGATCAGAAGAGGAGAATAAAAAAATATTTTAGTGCTACCTACTTTTTCACACAAGTACCCAATATTCATAGAATAATGATGACTCTATAAGGGGTCCTAAGGAGTAGGAAACACATCATGGGAAGTTAGGTCCATTTTAATTTTCCTTATACCAATATACCATCATGATTTGATATTCATATCACACCTATTTGTCTACAAAGCTTTGTGTCTATAGTAATCGGGTTTCCTTTGTACATAGATGAACCCTAGTCACTTAGTGTTTTCTCATGTCCTTAGTATGCCTCTTGCATCCTAAGGTCTTCTCATAAGATACCTAAGTCTTGATTCTTACACTCCTTTTTTAATTCCTATTCCTTCATATTTCTTCTTGGGAAAATTATTTTGCTTACTGATCATTCCCCATGGGATATCATTTATGAGTTTCTTTATAAGACTAGAGAAAGGACTTGACATCCTTCACAAATTACCATCTTTTCCATTATATTACCCACATATTTGATTTACCATTACCTATCCTTAAGCTTATCAATCTTGATCTAGTACCCCTTGGGTTTTTCTTTTGTGAGTTACAGTGTAAGACATTTGATAGGACCCATCCCTCCTCACAAAATTTTCCAATAATCAAGTCACCATCCAAAATTACATGTGTCAAATATGAGATAAGATTTGATTGATTATGAGGTTACACATCATTGACATGATTCCCAACTTGAATTAGTATGTTTTATGCTTACTTCATTTTTCTTTTGCATTTTATCTTCTTATTTTTTGAGTGCATGTAAGATTACAACCATTTATTGAATTTATCATACTTCCTAGCTTGAATTAGTATGATAAATTTAAGACCAAATTTTTGCAAATTTTATTTTTTGTTTATACTTCCCATTGTGATATAGTATAATTGATTGGCTTAATTTTGATTTGTTTTTATTACCATTTGTGCCCTTTTACATACCTTCTATTTTATTACATTGTTTGCCATACTTCCCAATGTGATATTTAGTATGATTTTACTTGTTTTAATTTGGTGAAAAAATATTTTACATTGGTTTAAAAACAACTCCCCTTTTACCATCTTGTTTGCCATTTTCTTAGATTTTTATACTTAGTAATTTCTTGTTATTACACATTTTCCCAACTTGAACTAGTGTGTAGTGCATTTTTGATTGATTATATTTTTCCAAGTCATTTTCACATATTTCTTTTTAACCATGCATGTGTACTCCATAATGCTAGAAAAGAAACCACACCACATATATTTCCTATAGAATATACAACAAAGCTAAATATATGTGCTAGAAAGAAATATATCTAAATCATAGATAAACACAACCCTCATAAAGACAACATACACAACCAACACCAATAAACCAAAATAATATATCACATATATATACCATGAGTTTGATACAACATATACAACCATATACAATGCCCTAACACTAGGGATGAGCTCTATGTTGTCTATCTCATGGCCTAGCCACACTGCCTACTAAGACCTTAGTTTGACTCCTCTAAATGGTATGATCTAATGAATCTATTTGAGATCTCAATCCATCTACCTATCCCTATAGGTGTTCTATCTGCACTTGTACCTACAACAACTCAACCTAGGTCACTGTATGTGCATGTGTCAACTAAGTTGACATCATTATATATGTCTACATCATCTATGCCATTATGTCTAGATGCATAACTCTCTCATCTACTAGGGCCTACCAAGCCTATCTATCACCTACACCCATATCTGTTGGTGGTTACATCCTCTCTCTCTACACTCATATCTACCTTATTTCCTCACTAACTAATCAAAACTAGCTCACTTAAACTAGGGTAGATGGTACACTCAAATCCTCCAATGTCATGAGGTTATATGGATATATAGACTCATCTAGGATGTCATAGAGTAATCCCCTCACTAGGGACCCAAATATCTCCTCCTCATCCTTAGGTACACCTACAAAATCACACTAGATGGATATTAGATCACTATCATATCTCATAATATCTATCTATATATCTCTACTACCAAATAAAAACTTAAGAAATTAATCAACCATATTTATACCTATCTATGTCTTGAATCCTCTGATATCATCATCTATGTGATCACTAAGCATGGTCTCCCCATCTACATGGCCTCCTAGTACCTCCTCAATAGGTCATCTCCTTAGTTTGAACCTGACTATCATGGCTCATGTCTATTTTAGCCTCCATTTGAGTGGCCTCTCTATCATCTCCTTTGGATCATATATGAGGTCATCTAGGATGTCTATAGTATCCATTCTCTCATTTCTCCATTACCACCATATCCTTAATGGTTACTGCTCATCTCACTATGGGGATTAGTGGTACATATAGTATCTCTACCTCCTCTACCTCCTGCTCTACCACTCATCATGCCTGACTAGTCTATGGTCGATCCCAATATGGCCTCAATGTCAACCTCACCATTAGTGGTCTGAGTGCTCTCTTCCCTTGTGGCTCCCTCACATATCAAGCCCATTGATTGGGAATTAGTATTGGTGTCACTAGATGAGGTAGGCCCATCTGATCTGACACCTATGCCAGTGAATGTGGATCTTTCCACCTTGTAGTGTTTGACCACCTCTATCCTCTCTAGTGTTGGTACAACTATGTGCCAGCTCACCCATGTAGCTATTATGTGCCTATATGGATACCACACTATGTATATGGTTCTCATTAATTGTAGCACTAGCATATGGGGCATGGCCCATGCTACTTGATACTCTCTTCATCTTTACACTTGAGGTGACCCATCATCAACCGCATGGGGCAACACAATTAGTCAATAAATGGTGAATCTCTCATATATCTATGCTATCAATAATATGATTAGTCTTATAGTCTTTTACCTTCTAACTAGCATCTCAAATAAATCATGTATGAGCTGGACCTAGATGATAGAGCCTAGATCATATAGTACTCCCTCCTCTAGCATCATTCTACTCATGGATACCACATACAATGGTACCTTTCCATTTGACTTATGATAGAGCACTCGCTATGTCACAAGGCCTATCATCAGTTTATAGAGGTTTAATTTTTTTAATATATACACATCATCCATAATGACTCTCCATCCTCTCAATATCATCTCTGAGCCTGTAGCCCACATGGCTAAGGCTCTCCTCTCCTCTAAACTATCTGGTATGCTTGTAGTCACTTGTGCTCTTGCTATAGGTAGTCCATGGATGGCATGGACATCCTCTAGTATGATGGTCACCTCTATCACATCCCCATCCACCTCCCATTTGAAGGTGTTAGCTAGTCAGTCCTAGCATCTTAGGAATATGACTAAGAAATTAGTGTTGAGGGGGATCTTACACATATCATCTATACCTCTTAGAATCATGGCTACCAATCTAGCTTGATCTCTATCTAACAATATATCTAAAAAATATGGAAACCAAGACACATCCACTAACCTATAGAACCTTAGCTATCTCTACAACTAAGAAACAACAAAAGATGTATTAGTTATTCTATGTCATGTACAATCACAATACATTCTTTATGTACGTCATTTTTACAATTTTAATTAAAAATAAGCCTAATTGATTTTACCTTATTCATTTTATCCTATTTATAGCTTACTTGGTCCTTATTGCCCTCCTTTGGTCATTTTAGGTCATTCTAGCTCTCTTTTGGCTTTTTTCACACTTTTTCATGCTTATTTTGGTTCCCTGGTCAATCTAGTTTGACCAAAATTTCCCTATTTTTTTCATAGTTGACTTCACATTCCAAGTCAATCCACTTATCTTACCCTCCTTGGTACTAAGTTTTCATTCTGACCCTTATATATTAGTTACTCATTCCATTATAACTTTTTAGCCTTTATATTACACTATGTCAACCCATACCTACTAGGTTGATCATATGGATTCTACTTTGTTTTATCCTACTAGGTCGACCTAGTTTACTTAGTAAATTGTGTGTTGACCCAGTATATATTTCACAAAATGTGCATTTCACTCATTTTATTCATAAACCCTTCAAACCCATTTCCCATCTTCCTATTTCCTACCCTTAGAATCTAATTTTTCTTAATTTTGACATATATAAATTCTTAAAATCAAATTTTATCCAAACTTCACTTAATTCAATACAAATTTCAAAAAACTAGTTTGAGATCCGTAATTGCATACATGTAGTGTACTTGTTGCCACCTTTGGGTGTCATCCTAATATATCATGTCATTCCCTTGCCATCCTATCCTTGCTTGGTCTTAAATCTCTCTTTCCTCTCTTTCACAATTTAAAATGCAAAATGAATTCTCTTTTTTCCCTATTTAAACATTTTTTAGCAACTCAATTCTTTCATTTATTTTCAAGTAGATTCCTTGTTTTGCCTCTATCTTTATTTCTATTCATCTATTTTGCAAACCATAAAATACATTAGAATCATGATGATGTAGAGATTATTTTCCACTATCATATGTCTATCTTCCATTTTTTTGTTTTTTGGCTATTTTTACACTAACTTCTATAGGTTCACCTAGTGTACTATACATTGGACACCTTCACATTTCTTGCAGTCTACTTCTTTATCTATGACACTAAGGTAAGTTAAAGGTATGTGTTTTTAAATTATATCCTTTCATTTATCTTATTTTTTACTTATTTCACCATACTTTGCATCAATGTTGTGTGTTATCATGTTCTCTTTCGAAGCATCATCCTGTGTTGCACTTATGTGACACATGATGAGCTTTGGTTGGGGTATATGTATACACATAATATTTTCAAACTTTTATCATTTAATGACACTTCATATCTTGTAGGAAATTATCAAGTCTCAGTCTCTCTGAGTGCATGCCTTAATGGATACACTGAGAAAGGAGTGGGTAGACCATCGATGCTTCATAAGATTGTTGCTCCTTTTTCCACTTGCCATCCACACACTAGCCTCCTAAAACCATGAGCCCCAAGCTTATTATTCTTAGTTTTACCTATTCTTATCAATTTCTATGTTTTATCCTTCATTTATTTCCTTTTCACCCATTTGGCTTGTTTGTTATGCTAGGTTGACTAGATTGACCTAGTACAGTTTAGGGACTTATTCTCTCTTTTGGTTTGTTGGCCTCTCGACCAGCCTAACACAAACCTAGTGAGTTAGACCTAAAAACATGATAAGTCAAATAGGTTAACCTAGTGTAGCTGATGTATCTAAATGATTTTAGGGTAATATATTACTATATATACAAGGTCATTTACCAACATTTGTAAAATTGAAGAAGTGTGAATGAACATCTACCTATTGACCATTCTACTTAGAGAATTAAGATTTAGGGTTCAATACTTTCTTTGGAGCTCTAATTTCATCTTAGGGATAAGTATTTTGGATGCTTGGATAGGTTGTGTAACCTATATTTGATTTATCTTAGTTATCCTTACATACCATGATAATATCTTGTGAAACACCTTCGCCAAAGGGGAGATTGAGGCTTGATGGGTTCATCTTCAAAGGTAAGTATTCCTAACTTTATTCCTCCTTTGTAAGAGTAGATAGATAGTGCATTTTTATTCTTCTCTTCTATATATTAAGATTCCATATACAATGACATGATTATATTTTTGATGCCTGAAACTTTTGCTTCAGGTTAGACAATAATCTATGGGAAGATTTATAGATGTGGGACCAAATGTAGTATGTGAAGCAACGTCTAGGATTTTAGAAGTTGGCTCTTCATTAAATTTGTGGGTGAAGAGGGGTAAAAGAGAAAAATAGTAAACAACATGAAATTAAATCTAATCTAAGGTGATGCACTGAAAGATTTGAAATGTTAACGTACACTTCCATAAAATAGTGTAAACCTCTAAACACCATAGATCATAAAGGAGCTTAAAAACATGAATTAAGATCTAAATCATAAACAAAGATCTACACTTTAGAATTATAAGAAAAGAGATAATAGAAAAATATAATTTTAACCTCAAATAAAACATAACACCATGTCCTCTTCATTATGGATAGCGAACTAAATATAAAAGGCCAAAAAGGACACATACAAAGAATCCACTAATATCTATGAGGTACAACTACTAAGGTTTCAGAATGAAAAATCTAACTACTACTATCCTAGTTTATTATAGTGGCTATTCAGATAAATAATAATGCAAAAATGAAATAATCACCAACCCCTTCTAGAAGGGAAGAACCTTGAATATATAGGCAAAGTGACTACTTGAAGAGACGACATCTGGAGATTCCACCACTCTCACCCATAATGCCGTTGTAACTAAAAATGATCTAGAACTCATGAGTGGAGTTACACCATAGATCTTAGATATGTCACAAATATCTCTTCTAGTTATGGCTACTATGCTTAGGAGAAATAAGGTAGTGCCACATGTTTGCTCTTAGAGCTATTTGTTTATGCCATTTTTAGTGGCCTTGGTCCCCCCCCTCAAACTTAAAAGATTACACTTTAGGCGAGGCTTAAAGTGTTTCAAAAACTTTCTCAAAAGGAGGGACCCATGTATTCATGCAATGGCACTCTTTTAATCTCTAAAAAACTAACATCCTCCTTGGATAAACATGAAAATGACATGTATCAAGTAAGTACTTCTCTGAAGGGGCCGAAGGCTTTATTAACATGATTGAGTGTAGGGGCAACACATGTTGAGTTGGCACTCCTATTGGGAAATCTAGGCATATACTTGCCAAAATGGGTGTGATGATGCCACATGGTGAAACCACATTTGAATCTTACATTAACTACTCAATGGGGTCCCCCTAGTCTTGTTGACCAATTGCATTGCTTTGAAGTTTGACCCAAATGAAAAAAATTCAAGGAGAAAGGGGGTGACACATGTTGAGCTATCATTCCTCATAAGGGGAATGGAGTTTTCCCTAAGTTGGATGAGCATCAGGATATGATGTGGAAAAAGTGGGAAGAGGTCAAACTTAGAAAATATTTGAGAAAGGGGCCCCAAAAAAAGAAAGGGGTGAAAGGGTAACCACCAAGAGGTACAAAGAAACTACTATTTACTGAGCGAATCTAAAGATGTAGATCAAATTACTCTAAAATAATCAATGTGGATTTACAATTCATAATTCTTGGTGACTCACATGGAAATTTGCTTGAAGATGAAAGAACCCAAAAACTCTAGTGCTCAGACCAGTCAAAGCAAAATTTACAAAAATGGGAGGAAGATGGATACTTATAACTTTTGTAGGGATGCCTATAAGGGCACCCATTCTTCCTTCTTTAGCTGGGAATTTTTATTGAGAGACTCAAAGGCTCTATCCAAATCAATTATCTCCTTAAAGGAGATATTTCTTAAGCCTTTAACGACTATTAACATCTAGAACTCTAACTAGGCAAGTGGGTGAAATATCATATCCACTTTGGAGGCATCTGGTGCTTAACTAAGAGCCATAAAGATGGTCTGGTCATTATACTTTTGCTCAAGCAGTGCCTTGATATAATCCTTGAGGATGATGTTATTGTTAGATAATAAAAAGAAAAAGGATTCCCAGTTAGACTAATTTCTCTATGCATCCCTTCCTTTGTTGGACTGCTTAATCCAAAGCATTACAGAATGCCTTGCATTTTTTTGCCACCTTATTACAGCCCAAAAAATCATTTAATTTTTCCATTGCCTACCTTTGGTTGGACATCCCTACTACTTGTAGCATTTTAGGAGAAGAACTGTAGAGATTTTAAACCAAGCTCTATGAGTCTATGACCTTGGGGATGATGAAGGTGATTACCTAATCTACATATGAGCACACCTGGGTGGCCAACTTTTGTGTATCTACAATGAAAGAAGGTGTTATTTTTAGGCTTGTTGTTCTGACCTTGATCATTTTCTAGTAAGAATTACATAGTTATTAGATTAGGGGAAGGATTTATGCACCCTATGGGTGAGTAGGATGTCATTATTTAGTATTTAAATCTCCTAGTCCTTGACTAAGGAGTCTTTCTATTCTGAGTTCTATAGTTTTTGGAGTGCCCAGTTTACATCAGATAACTTCTTGAAAACTACAACTAACTCTATCTATATCTCCTATAGTCTAGTTTTAGTGGCCATTCACTTATTAGCTTCAACTTGGAAGATTTTCATTATGATATGGCCCTAGAGGTTGGTCCTTAATTGGTTGAGGTTGGTGTCCTTGGGTTTATCCTCAACATTGAGGTAGTTAGTTGTGGCTTTGACCTTGACAAGTTCTTGCTTGGTTTTCTCCAATTGGTGGGCTACCTTGACATAGTCTACAGACATAAACCCTTTATGTTTCCTCCATAATCTTAGCCCTATTAGTGGGATTGGATCGACTGAGGTTAATCCCAACATCGTAGATGGTGTAGTCCCTTGACTATATTTTTTCTTTAGGTTTGACTACTTGGGGGCTCAGATGAGTGACTAGACAAGATTGTTGTCTAGGGTCATAAAATGATCACATGTGGGGCTGACTATTAGCCTTGGACCACTTTCCTCTTTTCTTTTCTATCTAGGCTACTCAAGATACCCTCATGGCATCCACCTATTAATGATATTGATTTGGTGCTTAGATGATTTCTCTCATAAAGGGGATTCCTTGTGGTAGTACAAATGGGATAATTAAATGTTTTTGTGAAGTAGCAAACCCTACTCATAAAGAAGTGAGAAAATGAATAGTGAGGGATGAAGGGGGAAAATGTAGGAGCCCATGTGGTGGAGATAATGGTGATTGTGAAATGAGTGAGGATGAGCTAGATGATGAAGGTGGGGGAGTGAAGAATGGCATACGGGAGGAGATGGAAATGGTGGAAGAGAAGGGGTCAGTCCTAATAGTGGGTTGGTTAGATGAAGAGAATATTGGGGCCAAGGTAGTGTTAGGTTGGGTAGTATAAATTATTACAACCTACAGTGGGACCATTAGGGCTGATGAAGAGGTAATGAGGGGAGTCAGGGCACTTGACTAGGTGATAGATGACATTGCAACTTATGTTAGAGCTATGGAGGGAAAAAGGGAAGAAGTAAAAGAGGTGGAAGTAGAAAGAAGGGGACTTAAAAAGCATATCTTATTTTGTGGAGGGGCCATTAATGGGCTAGAAATAGGGGTCTCAATCTAATTAAGTTGGGATGACCCAACTATGAGGTACTTGAAGGGCACTTGTTTTTTTTGCAAGGCTATAATGTATGAGAAAATGAGTATTGGCCATGCTAGAGGGGTCTAGACTGCCATACAATCTACTTTTATTTCTTCCTTTGCTAGAGAGGTATCTTCTACTCCTCTTTAGGGGTATCTTCTTTTTTATCATCCCCTAATAACTTAATTGTGGATTCCTCCTCTAATGTGTTCTCTTCTGAATGGGACTCATCCCATAAATTTTCAAATTTCTCATCAAGGGTGTCCTCATACAAACCAACATATGGTTTATCGATCTCATATTTGTACTTCAAGAAGGTAGCTCTATTCTCTTTGTTTTAACCTAAGTCATTCAACCACTACTTCATCCCCTTTGATAACTTCTTAGTAGGGTCAAAATATTGGACTTTATCATAGAAAGTCTCCCATGATTTGGGGACATCTTACGAGATCAAGTCTAGGTCAACATAATTTTGAGGGAGGTATTATGTGGCTAACTTCTTCTACTCCAAGTAGGGTCAAGCCTACTACTTAGGTGCATTGGAAATATTCAATCCTACTATATACCCTATTGGGTCATAATCCCATCGATCATCTATTAGATCAATTCCTAGCTCTACCAGCTTGGCTAAGAGGAGATGTCCTTGGTGCCTTTTCTATACTATGATGCAATCTCTTGAAAAAGGAATGTCATACAGTCCCTTTTTCTTCTTACTCGCCCCATAGATGAAGTCTACTATATCGAGTTATTGAGACAACTCAAGGGTCAGGCTCCTATCAATCAACATAGGGGGGAGCCAAAAAGGCTCTTTGACAAGCCCATGCACCCAAATGAATGAAAAATGGTCCCCTTAGAACCAATCAACCAGGACCTTACTACCCACAAGCCATGCTTGTTTCTCATCTATCATCTAAGGAATGACATCCTATCCACTGAGATCCATGAGAACTAGATCCATAAATTATTCCAAGAACTCATAGTAGTCTTTAGTGACTGATATGATAGGGGCCTATACGATGATAAGGGAGACTATATTGGGGAAAACATCTATGTCCATGGTGTTCAGTTGTAGGTGTTTGGAGAAGAATTTGGAGTTTTGGTATAGAATTAGGTGTATGAGGTAAGATAAATACTAGAAAGTACCTATTATCAAGATTTTTTTAATTTTAACTCTCATAGTGGAGGTGATGGCTTCAACAAAGTCCATCTTGAGTGCTTCTACCTTCTCCACCACAATCATGAGGAAGATCACACCTAGCTAGAACTCCTCAACATTGGCACCAATATCCATTCCCAAAATGAATGATAGTATAGATAGAGTGTATTTCACATGCTATATAGGGAAAGTCAATAGGTATAGGGGCATGTAAGGCATCTTCATGATCTTTTGATTGAGAAGAGACCAAAGGAAGTGTGTCTTATCCTTCACTTGGGAATCCTATATGATTTAGAGGTTTTCAATGTTCTAGATGATAGTGTTGGGATTGTGTTGGAGTCAAAGCATTTCCCTAACATTAGCTACACTAATCTTAACCCTTAGGTGGGCTTCACCTATGATTGTGCTAGTTTTGGCATCATATTTTTTGGAACAAAGGATGATGATCTCAGGGTAAGGGTGCACATAGGGAACCATGTGTTATGCTAATGTGCAATCCCATATTTTTCACTTGAAGGAGGTATAATCCTTCCTACTAATTGTATCGAGCTTTCAGAAATAATCATCTTCCCTTATATTATTAGGATTATGAGTTGAATCTAGATCAAAAAATTCATCTATAGAGTCTATCACCAAAGCCTTATCTTTTCAAGGTCCCTAAGTTACTTTTATGGTATTTGGTGCCTTCCTTTTTGCTTAGGTAGGGGCTAAAGCATGGATTTGTTCATAGTGTATGTGGGAGGAGGGGTTCCTCCACTGCTCAAACTATGGGCTTTCTACTTTTAAGGGTGCTTCCCACTTCTTAAGAGGACGAAGAAGCTTCCATAGTCTAGGTAGGTGAAGGTTGGTTTAAAATTTTCCTCTTTATTTCCTTTGGGTTGATGGTTATTTATCACTCCTTTCAATTCTTGGGCTTTTTCTCTTTACAAGATTTAACTACTTAATGATCTATTTAGAATAACAAATTGTCAAGTGTTTGTCTTCAAGAAAGAGATGGTGTATTTATTCATTAGTACCACTAGGTAGTTCATCCTAGAAAATTAAAAAATGAACTCCCTCATAAATGGTGAGAGGACACACACACTTGAATGGATACTCTCAAGAGATTGGCAACAATCCTTATAGGGAACAATACATAATGGATAGTTTGACATTAATACTAGAGGAAGTGGGTTTATAACCATCTGTTAGAGAATGATTTTTAAAATGTGGAGAGATTAGGGAAAGGATGCATGGTGAACTAATCATCCACTTGTGTTAATGGCACTTATTTGGGAAGAAAAAAATAATGAGGAAAATAAACACAACAATGAGGAAAGGAAACTATCTAATTATGTACAAGGGATGGTAGGAAGTCAATTAACATGTTTTAGATTGATCCCATTGATGGGGATCTCTAAGACACTGCCCTCTAAATATTCTAGTTTGAAATCCTTCACCTAACTATTGCTAATAATGCAAAAAAGTCCTCTTTATAGATAATCAAATTTTGCATGTTGCCCCAGTTTTGTAGACTACTGATCATAATTAAGGACTAGGTATCTAATTTTGAATCCTAGGTCTAATGACTTTTTGTCAATCCATCACTTCACTACTTACTGTTAGATGATCTTTGCATCACCCAAAAACTCCCTTGATTCTTGGAGTCTAAGTAATTTATCAAGACAAATATCCATGCTCTGTTCTCTTTGATCTCAATAGCCTTCAAGAGTTATTGTGTGGGGATTTTTGAATCCAAAAGCATAACCAATTCCTTCCCATGTATAAGTTAATACAAAGAAGTTTTTGGATCTACTTTGGGGTGATGTGATCTACCCATAGAGTCATTCTTACATGCAAGTCCCAATCCCTCTATTTATTGTTACCCATTATTTTAATCAACCAAATTAAGTTCTTCTTTATAGAATTTGCTAATCTATTACCCTATGGGTAGTAATTAGATAAAGTCTTCTATAAAATACCATTTTGGAATGTAAATTTAGATATTTTTGGATCTGATAAAGGCTTTCATTTTATACAAAATGATAATTTTTGATGATCCAAATATATCCATGAGATCTTCACAAAAACTAAGAATCACATTCTCAATTGCCTCCTTCAATGGGATTGCCTCGATCCACCTAGTGAAGTAATCAGTGGCTATCAGTATCCACTTGTGACCTATGCTATAGAATAGGTTAATAATTATGATGAAATATAAGCCCCATTATGCAAAAGGATCATAGGTCATAATTGGATTGAGAGGCCTAGTCAAGTTTTTCCTCTTCTTAATGAAGAATTAGCATTTTTGACACCTTTTGACTACCTAAAAATAGTCCATAAACATGGTCATCCAGTAGTACCCAACCTATATGATCTTGGTTTTGGTAGTATTGGCCAATAAATGACCACTAGAGGTAGGAAAAATGCATGTCTTGAAAAATATTTTCTACTTGGGGCTTATCAACACACTGAAGGAGGTCCCTGTCAAAATTCCTCTTGAATATGACTCCCTAGACTGGCATATAACTAGACTCTTGTAATCTAAAATAACATATTTTATTTATAGGGAGATCATTGAGATACCTACTAGTTTGCACAAAATATATCCAGTTAGTCACCCAATATTATTCATCTTTGAACTGGTTTAAAAAGGCTACCTCCATCATGTTTTGATATTTTTCTAGGAGATCTATGCACTAGGCTAGGTACTTGCAGATTTCCTTTCCTTTAATTACCTTAGTTGGCTTGATTTCTATGTCATATTCTAGGATCTTGGTGATCTAGTTGGCCCTCTTCTCTATAATTTCTCCTTCCATGATATACTAATAAGCACTAGAATGCATGACATACACCATTATCTTATTGCCTACCACAAGGTTCCTGAACTTCTTAAGGCCCTTAATAATGTTGAAGGCTTATATTTATATAAAATTTTATTTATCTTCATACCCATGAAAAGTTATAGAATATAACATGATTAGATGTTATTCTCTACCCCTCTCTTCATTTTGAGTTAGCATGATCACAAGGCTATGCTCACTTCCATATACATACATAATGAAATATTTGGAAAAGTTAGGGTTAGCAAGTATGAACATAGTAGATATTGCACTTTTCATTTATTCAAATGCCACTCTCCCTTTGGGCATCCATTTGAAAACTAGATCCCTTTTTAGCATTAATGTGATTTTTTAAGCCAATCCTATGAAGTTTGATATGAATCTATTGATAAAATTGATCTTTCCAAGGAAATATTAGACTCCCTTTTTGTTTACCATCAAGGCCAAATCTCTTATGGATTTTATCCTCTCTAGGTCGATAACAATCCCACCATTAGACACTAAGTATCTAAGTAGATTACCTTGAGGGAATCTAATACATATTTTTTGGGGTTTAAGGACACCTAAAATTCATGACACCTTCGAAAGACCTTCTCGAAATGGTCAAAGTGGTCTTATTTCTTCTTAGAGAATACATTGAAGTCATCTAAGTAGATCATAATAATCTGATTGATTAAGACTTTGGAGGATACATCCATCACTCGTTGGAATGTTATCCTAATATTGGAGAGGCCAAAAGGCATCTTCACATATATGAAGGTTCCTCACTTCACAGTGAAGGTGATTTTGTGTTGATCATCCTCTTTTAACCACACTTGATTATACTCAGAGAATCCATATAAAAGTAATAACATAAATGCTCTCGCTACTGTCTGAAGGATATGCTCTATAGAAGGGAAAGGGTAATTATCCTTTAAAGATGCCTTGTTTAGATCTAAAAAATCCATGCAAAATCAAATTTATCTACTTTTATTTTGTATGTGGACTAGGTTATATACCCAAGTCAAATTCTTGATCATATATATAATACTTTAATAAATTAGTTTCCTAAGCTCTTGGGCCATCAAGGATTCAATCTTTGGGTTCACTGACCACTACTTTTACCATACTAGTTTGGATCCTTCTGTCAAGTCAATGGTATGCTAAATGACCTCTCAATCATATCCCTTCAAGTCATCATAAGTCCAAGATATGATGCCATTATATCTACTATATAAAGAAACCAACCACTCCTTATCCCTCGAAGGAACTTCTTTTCTAACTTTTAACTTTATTCCACCTCTAACATCGAGTTTGTATTAATCCTCCTATTTGTGATAAACTTGCACTTGTCATTCCTTGCATCATCAGAGTCAAAGAGGGTTTATAGAGTGATGAGGCCCTTTGGTAGTTTTTTGGCCTTCATTTACATGATTTGATCTCTTTATGATTCCTTGATATTCAACTATAATTATTCTATGAATTCATAAGATTATTAGAGGAACATTACAATTTGAGCATCTCTCTCAAACACCTACCAATTTTGGTCATTGTTCAATATGGCAAGCCTGATAATGACCCACACTATCTATTCATTGGTGAATAGGTCTATCCTTAGGTTAAATTGATAACCCACTATTTCCATTCTATCGATTTTCACATTTGTGGCCCTTGAGATTGTAGACATCCAATTCCTAACACCATTTGTGTTGAAATTGTCAATCTTACTTGAATTGCACTCAAATGCACATTTTAGGTCAAAATATATAAAATGACCTAAATGGTTCAAACCTGTCACTTACAAGTGCTAGTTTAGGTCAAAGTATCCATAAATAGGTCAATGCATTTTATGGGCTAGCTAACTTTGATTAGATCATTTCGAGTCAAAATGATAATATTGCCATTTAGTGCTCTAGATCAATCTTTTCTTCTAATTCATTGGTACACATCATTTACCTTTGTTATTTAGTGTTGGAAAAATTCTAAATGGAAATACAACTCTAATTTATCTAACATCACCTTTCAATTCCTTTCCAATCAAATTATAACCTAATAATATGACTTTCTGACCATTTTGATTAATTGTGCACCAATTTTTGAAAAAATGCACTAAACTTGATTAAACTTACTTAAGATAATTAATATAATTTAAGATATTAAGTAATAATTCCATAGATCTTTTTGAATTCTCATTATTGGAAATTGATTTTGAATATTTGCATCACCTAATGACATCATCTATGGAGTGGCATCCATCAAGCCATAAGTGCATAAAATATCAGGATTATGGGTCACCCATGCCTAGTTAATGCCTCCCATGCCTCTTTAATGCTTATTTATCTTGAGGATATTTATGAGTTTAATTCCAAATATTAGGATTATCCATGGTCACACATCTCAATCTTGAGATGGATGGTCATGGTTGATCCTAACCAATCTCAAAAACATATAAATAGAGAGGCCATAAACATGAATTTTAAGCTTGAATATTGCAAAGTTATAATGTTAAATTATTTCCATAATCCTTTGCATTTGATCATTGATTTTGTTTACAAGCTTCATTGATAGGCTAGTTTAGTGATTTGGAATCATGATCCTAGGTTTTATTGAGTATTCTTGAGACATTGGAAGAGTTTGCCACCTTTGTTGACAAAGATAAGGATGCTTGATCAAGGGAGAACATGATTTTGAGCCACATGGGTATGGTGAATTCATTTAAGAAGGTAATATGATGTTGATTTCTTTCATTTTGTTTCTTAATATGCTTTGTAATTCCCATAGGAATAGATAGGCTTAGTTAGTTAGTTCTTTATGTATTTTTCATTATTTATGGACTAATGTTTGACTAACTTGCTTTGTAATCCTCTCTAAATATTAACATGTTTGGTGGGATTAGACACATCCCACATATGAAGAAGATCATTTTATAGATTTAAAATCTTTATTTGGATCATTAAAACTCTTGTAAATTGATTTTTTAACTTTATTTTTCCATTTTTATTTGCCACATGTTTACATAGTAACTGACATCAGTTAGTAAAACTGACATCAATTGGATAGCTATCATCAATCACATTGGTATAACTGATGTCAATTAGATAACCATCATCGGTTAGCAAATGTAACCATCATTGGTTATATAACTGATGTCGGTCACTGTGTTTTTCTTAAAATAAGACTTGAGAGCTCTTTTTTTAAAGTTTATTATTTCAAACCTAAAAGATCTTCAAGGCTAAAGGGCATGCTAAAAATTTTGTTACAGGACCAAACTTGACATTTGTTAAAAAAATGTTTTAGATCACCTTTTGCATGCTTAAAAATCAATTAGAAACCTTGTTTTGGTGTTTAACAAAAAAATTAGATGTTTATGGTGAATGTTTTTAATGTTTGCAACTAAGACCAAGGGGTCAAATGAACACCACCTCATTTTTCATTTGGGGTTAAAAATGAACTCACCTTTCCAAGTTTTTTGTGTTCAATTAGTTGTTTATGTTAGATTTTTTTGGCAAAAAGAGGGATGTCACGTGTATGTTCTTCCATTTTTCCCCTTTAGGGAACCCTTATAATCAAAAGCACCATTCTTATTGCAAAAATCCTAGTCCAAGGCTTAGAAACAATGTCATTTAAAGTACTCGCCAAAAACTTGTCAAAGTTTAGGTGACCTTGAAAATGACCCTAAAGTCTTTCTTTTTATGTATTTCATTTCATTAGATCTTGGATTATGAGGGGGACATCATTACCTCCTATGATTTATTTAAGGAAGCTTTGACCTAGGGTTTCATCTCCTGACATTGACTTCACTTGCTCCTAATTGGAGTTGCACACAAGACATATCTACATTTGGACATCGTACTACATTGAACGAATAATAGGATATAGTGGTTGTAAAAAATACTAGACCTTTTTACAACTATTCAATACTATGGTCGCCCAATTCCCATGCTTATCTTTTACATCATTTGATGTGAAAGTAATTATGAAATTGATTCCCCTAGAATGGTCAAAAACTTTCTAGTTTAGTAGATGCCACTTTACCATACCTTGTTAGTTTAGACTTAAGACATTATTTTTTGGTCATTAGATTACTTGGTCTTGATATGTGTCTAAAAATTCTTGTTAACTCATTGAACTTAACCAAAACACATTACCCTAAATTTTCTTGAGCAAGGGAGGCATTATGTTGTCTAATTGGAAAATTCATCTTTTCCTTGTTCAAATTGTTATAAAAAACTTTGTGTCATGTCATCCACTTTGGTGTAGTCATGCAACCCAATTGAGTCTAGATCTTTCACCCAATTTGTTTAA
Source organism: Torreya grandis (assembly GCA_037957365.1). Taxonomy (NCBI): domain Eukaryota; kingdom Viridiplantae; phylum Streptophyta; class Pinopsida; order Cupressales; family Taxaceae; genus Torreya; species Torreya grandis. The sequence goes on along the minus strand of JARHVA010000597.1, from coordinate 1,176,477 downwards.
ATCCTTCATTTATTATCCACATTCAAAATTAAACCTTTTTAAGTTTTAAGGGTTGGTGTGTCAAAGTGGGTTTGCCATTTGCACACTAAGCTCATTTTAACTTGGGTTCAATTTTCTATTTGGATTGAAGGTCATTTATTAAGATTTAAAATCATATTATCATCTTGGTGGAGTCAAGTCATCTTGAGTATTGCTCATGATTTGAGTCCTAGAACATATTTTATCTTACTAGAATCATGTGGTGATATTGCACTGCTTATTTGGTCCTAAATTTATACTTAGGGATTCATGTATGTTTTTACATCTTGAATTGCTAAGTCCATTTTATCTTCTTCATAATCCAGAGATATTTCCTCTAAATTTATAGGGTCAACTTGTCAAAGTTGAAACTAGATTTTACAGTATAGGTGTATCACAAAGATCTAGGTTTTGGTGTACTAGTTTTCACCTTGGGTGTTTAAGTTACCTTACCCTCTTCTGATCTATATGATTTCAACCTTACCAAAGGTTGAGTAAAATTATGAACCAAATATTCTAAATTGTGCATGGTTTCAAACCACCATCCCTTATAGTCTCATTAGTACCTTGGTTATTTGTTTAAAAGAAAGTCAAAGCATACTTTGTTTGGTTTCCAAGCATTGGTCCAAAGTTAGTCAAACACACAGAACAACTCTTTTAGACATGACTCAAAGGTTCACTCATAGTGGGGCCTCTTATGGCCTTAGTTATGAAGATGATAAATTTTATGATGGTCAAGATAACCCTATTATTTTTGATGATATCCTTGCAACAGTAGGATCTAAAGATGATTACAATGAATATTAACCCCAAGAAGAATAAGATGAAGCCATTCTTAGATCGATAGAATTAGGTGCTAGACTACCATCTGACTTTCCTATAAAATAATTACATACCTTAGTTAGATAAGGATAACAATGATGAGAAGAACAAGCTTTTATATGAATAGACATACCTTCTTCCTCTAACAAAGGAAAAAATACAAATAGAGTCAAAACCCACAAATCTAGATCTTCTAGATAAGATCAAGATAATAAGTCAATGATATGAAAATCAACTTGTCACAGACTTAACTAACTCCCTAATCCACTTCAATTCACAATGATGCTTTAAAATAACAAGGAAATGTGATTGAAAGTATGCAACCAATATTAGATGAAGACATTACCATAGTGGATCAAGGTAATCTAAATGAATAGTTAAAGTCACAAGAGACTTTACAAAGTGTTCTATTTGACATGGAACATACATTCTTCAATCATCAAGAACCTCTTATTACTTTACAAACTCAAAAACCTAGATATTCAGTTCAAATTGAGGAAATCCCGCAAGATAATTTGGCTAGTTTTTTTCAACCAATAAAAAAATTGGTAAATAAACCTAGAAATTTCCAAAATCAACAAACTAAAAAATAATGAAATTCAAGGAATGTTTTAAAATCCAAGAATCAACATCCTATATTCTCAACTCAAAGATCAAATTAGAACCAGGTCATGGATCAAAAGGTATACTCTCTCTAAATCCACACAAAACTAAGGGCACATTCTACCTTAACAACAAAAAAACTAGGGGCACATTCCACCCCAACAAAAACAAAACTAGGGGCACATTCTACCCCAACATCAACAAAACCAAGGGCACATTCCACCCCAAAAACAATGAAACTAGGGGCAAATTCCACCCTAAAAAAATCTTATTCAATCCACAAATGCACCAAACATGCAAGAATGGAATTCTATGAAGGAAATTGTTCAAAGATTGGAGATGAATAATAGAGTCAAAAAGTAAAAATTCAATGAGATATGACCATATCCATTTGATTTATCTATTCTCCAAAACGCCTTTCCACCTCATTTTGAGTCACCCAATTTTGATAAGTACAAAGGAAAAGGAGATCCACGTGATCATAAATAGGCATTCTTCATCTTATGTCAAGAGGTTGCTTATAGTAGTGAGTACTTACTATGACTATTTCCATGAAGTTTAGTGGGACAAGATCTTGATTGGCTACTTAAACTACCCAAGGGATCAATTATAGATTGGAATGACTTATCAAAAAAGTTTGTTAACCATTTCTCATATACAATAGAACATGAATTAACCATTGTTGACTTATGCAAAGCCAAGTAGCATGATGGTGAAAGTTTCACCACATATCTATAAAGGTGGAGATAATTGGCAGGTCACTTTCAACATAATTTGATAGATAAACAGTTGGCTGATATCTTTGCACAAACTTTGCATCCTAAAATTGTGCATAATCTACAATTATCTTGTGCTAACTAATTTGAAGAAATTATTGATAAAGGAGTACAGATTGAGATGGCTCTTATTACTAAGGGCCTTGTTAAGATTTTTACACAAGGTCAAGCATCTAATTAGACTAAATCATCGATTCAAATAATTATGTAGGATAAGCCTAAAGGCTTTAGAAAAAATAAAAACATGGTTGGAAATTGGGTGAATAAAATAAGACATTTACAAATGGTACATGCTATGCCTCCTTTAAATGTATAATTAAATCCCCTGAATCCACTACCTACTTTACAAAGATAACCTCCACAAAGGACATTCCATAAAAATTTTAGAGTCTTTAACAAGTTAGGATAATCAATTGAAATAGTGTTACAAAACTTTATTACAAATAATTCAATTGTATGGCTAGGATCAAGGCCATTTCCTCAAGATCAAACAAAACTAGATTGGTACAAAGAGAATGAATGGTGTAACTTTCATCATGTTGTTGGTCATGGTGCATATTGTTACATTCAATTATGACATATTATTGAGAACTTTATTGAAAGTGGTGAACTATAAATTAAGTTGGCCCCTAATCAAGACATAAATTAGGATATGGGAATCTACAAAGACCCCTTTCCTTGACATGATCTACCACCACCAAGAAATAATCAAAATGGTCAGAACCAACAACAAGGCTAGAATCATAATGAGCATAATCAAGATCATAATTCCCATTCTAATAGTGTGGATTATAACACTATACCTTACAACTATAATAATACTATGGGATGCATTTATGTAACCCATATTACCACTATTAATTTAAAACCATGTGGCTAATCTCATGTTCCTCATAACATGGGGTCCATCATTATAAGGTCAACACCCTCTCCCCCTAGTAATACCATGTCAGGTTCACACCATCATATTGCTACTCCATTTACATAGGTTACTAATCTTGAACAACAACACCTTTCTTCTAATTATAAAGGTTCCTCATTGACCCAAAATTGTAGTAATACAACTAGTCACCCATGAGTCACCATCCAAGGCCTTTTAAATTCTTCAAATTATAATATCTCATTACCACCTCTAGGTTGTGTAGTCACAACTAGGCACCCATGAGTTACCATCCAGGGCCCTTCACCCACTTCTTCCATAAAACCCACTGATAACATTGTGCCAACAGTTCTAAAGCCAAATATTGTCCCAATAAAGACTAAAATAGTTCAATCCACAATTTAAAGGCCTTATAGTCTAATCAATCAATTAAATAAAGCCCTTGCATAAATTTCCATATTAGAACTCTTGATGACATCTGATGTCCATAGAACCATCTTCAATAAAATTTTACAAGAGTCTATTATGCCTAATGATATAAACCTTGATCAATTCCATAACTTAGTTGGACACTTGTCTTCATTTTGGCAAATCACATTTGATCAAAAAGACATGTCCACCCTCAGCCTAAACCATAATAACCCATTATACATTGAAATAATCATTATAAATCATAAGATCAAGTGGGTTCTTATAGATAATGGTTTAGGGCTGAACATCTTATCTCTTAAATTGGTACGATGATTGGGCTACATGGATAAAGATATTCAACTAGAAACTATTACAATCAAGGCTTATGATAACATTAAGAGGGAGTCATTTGGTAAAATTTGGTTTCCAGTCATGGTTGGGTCTATTTTCATCACACATTATTCCATATTATGGATATTAAGATTCCTTATAACATACTTCTTGGTCATCCTTAGATCCATGAAGTACAGGCAATTCTATATACTCTTCACTAATGTCTTAAGTTTCCCCATGACAGGATCAAGGTTACTATTCCCACTGATCAACAACCATATCAATACTACAAACATCTTGAAGCAGAGTTTCATAATTATAACTATTGCCCAAGTTTTTAATTCATTACAAAGAAGAAAAAAGCCATTATTTCTCATCTATCTCCATCTACTTATATAGACCTTGGTGATCTAGCCTCTAATTTAGCTAATCCATTTCCTACAGCTCTGATCCAAAACTTAGAAGTTCTAGTTAATAAACATTTCAAGAACAAAGAAATAACATAGTAGCAATGAATTCTCTGAGAAGAGATGTATTATTACTCAAAATCACAATACAACTATATGCTTATCTCTGGGAAGAGATGTCTAATTTTCCATTTTAGGTTAAATTTTTATTTATACCTATTTTAAAAGTATGAAGAGGATGTGGAAGGTCACCAATATTGAGGGAGATTAAGTGGTTTGAATTTCATGCTTTAAAACAATATAGGATTCAAGGAATTACTATTTTTAGAAACTTATTATTTTTAGACTATACTACTAAAAATTAAATTTGGGGCACTTCCATTGGGTTTTTTAGGTGTCAAAATTCATTGAGAAAATCTCCATTCAATCTCATGACATTCTCCTCATTCTTATCTTTCCAACTATTCAAACGGTGAGTCAATTGGAGCTACGGTGCAAAAGTTATGGCTCTCAAAAGTTCCATCATCAATTGGGGTGGAACTGTCACCCGAATTGTCACCTAAATTGGTGCCCAGATCAAGTTCTGGCCAATCGGGTTATTCTTAAATATGTAGGAATTTCTATGTATCATCTGAAGGATGTCCTCCATATTGAAAAATTACCAAAATCCCCTAAAACATTTGGTAAGCCTAAAACTTCCTAGACTCCTAACAAACCCGATCAAATTTGGCAACTAAAGGAGAAACAACCAAAACCTCCTATGGTTTTTATACCTACAATTAAACCAAATAAGGGATAGAGAGGATTTTACTGAGGGATATTGGTTATGTTCTAAAGGCCTTGCTAATTATTTTTAGAATCTAAAGTATCCTATCCCTAATAGGATAATGGATCATTTTGACTATATAGGGAAAGGCCTTGGCCCATAAGTGCAAGGAATTTTAGAACCCTTATCAGTTGGAGTTATCAATTGGAATCATGATCTTAGATTTAAACCATTAGAGGATGACCTCATGACATTTGATAATGACTCTTTTAAAGTGACTAGTAATGAGACTCCTAGAAATGACAAAATGTCATATTATAGCCTTTTTGATGAGCTCACTAACTTAGATTTATTTGATTCAAATGCTATATTGACCATAATGCCTATTGGAACTTCCTATCCTAAAGCAAAAACCCATTTTAGTGGTTCTTCCCTTCCTAAAGTAGGACATTATATCTTTACAATTGGTGCTTCCCATCCTGAAGCAAACCCTCAATGTAACCTATGCCTTACCCATACTGAATTCATATATTAGGACTAGCAAAATTTATTTATATGCCTTGATGAGTTTCAAAATGAACAATCAATTACAGAATGCCTGGGACTATGAGATGCATTCCCTATTAGGGATCATAAGTAGGGTATTTTTTCATTGGATCCTTATGCCTACTTTGGAGAGAAGGCAAAATTTCTTTGTCATAATAAAGAATAAACATCAAAATCTTTAGGTGAAAACCTCTTTGAGACACTTGTCGATCAGGAAGAAAGTAAAGAAAAAGACAAGCCTTTGATTGAAAACCTATTTTAGGTACTCCTAGGTAGGAAAATTTGCTTATCCCCTTATGACATAGAAAGTCCATCTAACTAAGTTCCATAGCTAGTACAGGCATCTCTTCATAACAACATCAAATATTTTAACGTCTTGCTTTTGAGTTTTTATAGGTTTTTACCAATTGGCCTTTACCTAAGAAGGTAGATTCTGATTCCTCATATTATCTATATCTTTGGGAGGAACAAAAAAAGATATAGTAGAGGAAAATGATCATAACCATACATTGCCTACAATTCTGGAGGATGGATCCATACTCCTTGTGGAGAAAACAACATGAGTGAACTTGGGAACCTATAAGGATCTTAAAATTGTTTATCTTGGAGCTTCCCTTACTAAAGCATAACATGAACATATTATATCCATTCTTAAGGATTATATAGACATCTTTGCATGGGCATACTCTGACATGCTAGGATTAGACCCAGATTTAGTTGTGCATCATCTTGTTGTTGACCCTAGTGCTAAACCAATCAAGAAAAAATTAAGAAAGATGAATCCATGCATCGCCCTTTTGGTTAAGGCCAAGTTGGAAAAGTTGTTAGGAGCCAATTTTATCAGACCATTGGACTACTCTAAATGGGTTTCTAACATAGTACTAATGAGTAAAAAGACCCAAAGCATATGTATTTTTACTAATTTCCATGATATCAACAAAGTATGCCCTAAAGATGATTTTCCTCTACCCAACATCGACATGATCATCAAATCAAATACTGGGTATGAGATGTTATCCTTAATGGATGGATTTTATAGTTATAATCAAATCAAGATAGCCCCTAAAGATTAGCATAAGACTACATTCACCACTCTATGGGGGACATTTTATTACCAAGTCATACCATTTGGTTTTAAAAATACTAGAGCCACATATCAACATGAAATGATTGTCATTTTCCATGACATGATGCATGACATTGTTGAGAACTATGTTGATGATATACTAGCAAAAGCAAGAATAAGAGTTGGACATCCTAACATTCTACAAAGAATATTTGAGAAACTTCATGAATATAAAGTCTGCTTGAATCCTAATAAATGTGTCTTTGGAGTCACATCAATAAAATTTATAGGGTTCAATGTATCACAATGAGAGATCTAAGTCGATCCTACAAAGGTCAACACTATTATAGAAATTCCTCCACCAAACAATCTTAAATAGTTGTGAGGTCTACAAGGAAAGATCCAGTCTATATGTAGGTTCATTTCTCAATTGGAAGATAAGTGCCACCTATTTACCCATCTCTTAAAGAAAGGGGTAAAATTTTAGTGGGATGAAGATTATCAGATAGCATTTGTAAAGCTTAAAACATACTTGGTCAATCCACTAGTCTTATGACCTCCAACACAAGGAAAGCCACTGCTTCCTTATATATCAATGATGAAACATGCACTGGGGGCACTTTTGGCTCAACATGATGATCATGGTAAGGAACATGCTATTTATTAGTTAAGCCACACATTGGTAGATTATGAACATAATTATATGGCTATTGAGAAGGCATGTTTAGCTATGGTGTTCGCCACTCATAAATTATGACATTATATGTTAAATAACAAAAATATTGTTATTACCAAGGTAGATCCTCTCAAGTTCCTCTTATCTAAAACAACTCTTCAAGGATGCATGAACAAATGGATTATGATCCTTAGTGAGTTTTATATTGACTACCAAAATCAAAAGGTAATTAAAGGACATGTTTTTGTTGACCAACTTGCAGAAGCTCCTATTACGACCACTCAACCTCTCAACTTTGACATTCTAGATGATTCTATCATGATGATAGAATAAGAATCACAAGAACCTAAACATTGGACACTCTATTTTCATGGATCCTTCACGTCTCAAGGGTCTGGAGCTGGCATATTATTGATCATGCCACAGGGGGATCTGATCCCCAAAGCATTCCATAGACAATTTTATTATTTAAATAATATGGCTAAATATGAGGAATTGATTGCAAGGATCCATCTTGCTATATAATGGGATATTAAAAGCTTAAAGGTCTATGGATATTCATAGCTAATCATAAATCAAATAACTAACTAGTATCAAATAAGGGATGATAAGCTTGTTCCTCAAAAGCAAATTTTTGATAACCTCAAAACACATTTTAAATCTCTATAATTTGAGCAAGTTTCATGAGTCAGCAACATATCTGCTGATGCCATGGCAATAATTGGTTACATGATTCAAATGCATGATAGTGATAAAAAGTATCAATTTCTGATTGAAAATCTTCTTTAGTTGACACATATTCTATCAGATTCAAAAGAGATATGCACCATTGCTGATCTTAATCCCTCACCTGATCTAACATGGTACCAAGATTTTTTTAACTATTTCCATAGTCATGTATTTCCCACCAACCTTTCAACAACCAATAAAAACTATTCCTTCATCACTTAACATGTTACATCTTCCTTAGAAACATGTTTTTATCATAAAGGCTATGATGGAATGCTTCTTCATTATTTATCTTTGGTAAAATCTAAGATGGCACTAAAGGAGGTTCATGAAGGAATGTGTGGGGCCCATACCAATGGTGTAGTCCTAGCAAAGAAACTCCTTAGAACAAGATATTATTGGCCCAAAATGGAAATAGATGCTTGTAATTGTGTAAATAAGTGTGTTCCTTGTTAGCAACATGGAAACTTGATACATGCACCTTCCTTACCATTGCAACCAATTACAACACCATGGCCATTCTCAACATGGCATCTTGATCTCATTGGTAAAATTAACCTGACATCTTCAGATGGGCATAACCACATTTTGACTAAACTGAGTACTTTACCAAGTAGATTGAGGCCATTCCTCTCACTTATGTTACCAGGAAACAAATAGCCAAATTCATTCATTACCATATCTATCGATATAACATCCCAACATGCATTATATCCAATAATGGTGGATCTTTTGTGAACCAAGATGTGAAATCTCTTTGTGGAAAATTCAAGATCAAACACAAGAAATCCACTCCATATAACCCACAAGGCAACAAACAAGCTGAGGCATCAAATAAAACCATTCTAACCATCTTAAAGAAGATTGTCAATGATACTAGCTATAATTGGCACTTTCAACTCTTTCTTACCCTTTAGGCTTATACAACCAATCATCACACCCCAACTGGAGCTACTCCATACTCCCTTGTTTTTGGCATTGAAGCTATAATCTTGGTTGAGATTGAGATCCCGTCATTAAGAATACCATTGGATCACATTGAAGATAATGAAGACTATAGAGTCTCATGATTACATGAACTAGATATTCTTAATGGTAAGCATTTGGATACCCTAGAAAACTTGTAGGCCTATCATAATATATTATGGATAAGATACAATAAATGTATTCTCCCTCAAGAATTTGAGATTAATGACTTAATTTTGAAAGAGAAACAGAGGAATATGAATGTTGAACCTAAAAAGAGGCAAGTTTCAGCCTAATTGATTAGGACCATATATTGTCATAGAAAACTATGGATCAAGAACATATCGATTGGTTAAACCTAATGGTGAAGAAATTTTAGAGTGCATGAACATCATACACCTTAAGAGGTTCTACACATGGATAGATTTGAACCATTATCTATAATATCCCTGACTTGGGGGAAACTTGTGTTATCATAATTTTATCTCACCCTTTTATCTTACCTTGAACACATTTTATACTACCTTGGTCCACTTTTCATGATTCGCAATAGTAAAGGCTTTAAATCCTTGGCACTGTGAACATATTATTCATCCCATTCTAGATTGCTCTCTTTGAGAGGTATATTATTTGTTATGTCTAAGACATGTTATAATCTTGAACACTTGTTATCCCTTTACCAATTATGATCTTGATTATGTCTCATGAACATTATGAACATCTTTAGTAGTAGTTTTATAAATTAGTTCAACCAAGACAATATTATGCAGCTTCAAACAAGTGAACAAAAACATCTTCTCAATTCTAGACCATTGCTACACTGTTATAGATAGCTAAATGTAGCTACTTCTTTTTTACTTCATGTTGCACATTATTCTATATCACATTTTCTACTCTTTATTATTTTATCAAGATCCTCGCTCTCACTGATTTGTGAGTATGGGTCGTTGTAGTCAAATTTGCTATCTTATTATAACCTCTACTCTCAAGACGTGCATCTCCTCAACTAGATGGTCCCACATTATGCATATTTTATCCCAAAAACACTAAAAACATTAGAAATACATTAAAAATACTAAAAACATTAGAACATGATCCATAAAAGAACAAATACATTTTCTCATGCTTATATACATTTGTACATTCCCATTCTACCATGCTATGCTCTTGCCATTTTACAAGCACAAAAACACCAGTTCATTTCATCTTTTCCCATGCACTTTCTATTTTACAAGATCATTCTTTCTCATCTCATCAACTTCTTGTTTGCCAGACCATTCTCATTTATTTGTCATATCTTCCATTTCTTCTATAACATTAATCATGCTGGTCTGATCATCATTTTTCCTCTATCCCATTTCTTGGGAGACTTACATTTAGCCTAAAGTTCATGTTGAAACATGCATCCATGTAACTATGTAGGCAACGTCTGCTTGTATTATACATCTAGAGTCAACTTAGCTAACCCCTTCCTTTTCTTCTATCATTGTTCCTCTTTAATTAGGGAACAATTTTCATGTCATTGTTCTTTGTTATGATGTGGTAGAAATTAACACCTCTACCACACATTTGTCTTTAAACCACACTAACTTGGTTTTTATTTGTGTGTGTTTATTTGAGTTATTTTGGTGTTTTATTGTGTTTTCTTGGTGTTTTTTTGTGCTTTTGCACCTCTCCTTTTATTTCTTCTCCTTTTTCTTACTACTTCTCTCATCTTGGTCTTACGTTTCCTTGTTTGTTTTTTCTTATCTCTTTTGTGCTTCAAAACATCTTGATGATTCACATGGATATTGATTATTTATATCTTGATCCTATGTTATTATGTTATTATTGGACCATTTTGTTTATCTGATTGTTGTTGGTGTCTTTTTTTTTAATTTGATTTTTATTTTCTCTTTTGTGTTTAAGAATGCCTTGAAGGTCCACATGGATCTTGATTATTCATATCTTGGTCTCATGTCATTAAGACATTCCTGACTTTTGTTTTTAAACATTTTTTTCCTACTTAATATCATATTTTGATTTCAAGTTAGGTTCATTTATGTTTATCTTTTTCTTTGTTTTTGCTTTTTGATTTAAATATAAATCACTATAACTCTGGTTTTGGTCATTATTTTACCATTATCCTTAGTTATAGGTATTCACATTTGAATTGGCTCAGTACAATTATAATCTTATGTCATTCTAAGTTATTCATACTTATGATGCCTAAGTTATTTTACTATAACAGTCACTTTATGCTCAGGTCTCAATGTCTTAATGTCAACATCAACTTCGATGAATGATTCTCAAGAAAACTTTGCAACACCTAGGCTCATGAATGGAATTAGACTTGTAGGTAACATGCATTTCAAGATTCTTTATCTATGCTTAGATGTGCATCTATTTTCATACATTGTAAGTCTAATCAATTCTTGGTCATTTTTCATCATTCCTTATTCCATTCTCTCCCAAACTTGGGTAAACTACGTTGGCCTGAAGTTCATGTTGGAACATGAGTCCATAGAACTATGTAGGTAGTGCTCAATTTCTATTGAGGTCAGCTCAACTATCTCCATTCTTCTTTTCATCTCTCTCATCACTTTTTGTATTATCATATGCTTGGTTTTATATGGATTTCTAAGCCATTACACCATCACATGTATGTTTTTTCCCACTCGCTTTAACCTATCTTTTTAGTTATATCCTTGAGTTATTTTTACTTAATAATCACCCATACTGGGGTGTAGACACCAATATCATGTCAACCCCCCTTGGTCCCCTTCTAAATGTTAACACTCCTAACCCACACTTGCACACCTTATTAATTTAAAAACTACTTATTTTAAATTAATTACCTCACCTTGGACACCTCACCTAGACACCTCACCCTAAGACCGTTTCTTAGCCTATGAGTCAGCCTGAGACTAGGTCCTTCAAACCCTAACTAACCATGACCTATTCTCACCCCATCTTGACTCCCTAACCAACTCTCATGCCTCATAAGCCTTGTTTTGACCATTCTCCAATGAAAAAGGCACTTGGCAGGTGGAGAAATGAGCAAAGAGCTAAAAATAGCCCTTTTACCTATTCTCTCTCTACTGATGTCAGTCAACTCATGACCGATGTCGACAGTTCTACGTCGATGCCGGCAGGATCACCGATGTCAGTTACATAAGCCAAGCTCTAACATTGAGCTAAGGCCACCTTTTCACACATTGGGATGTGCACTCTAAGATTTCAAGCATCATAACTTGACTATTGTTCTCTTGGCTACCGAAGCTCTACACAAATCATTCCAGAGACTAGATTGAAAGATTGTATGAGGACCTCAAGATACTAAATTGAAGAAATCCATGTTTGCTTCATTGGCTCACAACACCGATCACATCAGCCATAATGGGAATCACTATTCTGACACCTCTGGTTCTTCGCCTTATAAAGCTAAGTACTCTAGTTTTCATTTCAATGTTTTAAAATATATTGTCAATTAGTTTTCATTGATATTTCTAAATACTGTTGAGAGGCCCAACTTCTTCCATGGAGGGGCTGAAAGGCCTTCCCCTTGTTCTCACCCCATTTTCACACCAATCCTCTACCTATAACCTTCCTTAGACCTCATTCACCTTCTCACAACCCTGCACCAACCTCTGAACTTCCAGAAACCCCTTTGTCTATCCTAAAAATACTCTAAAAGCCATCCAAGGCTGACGACCCCAACTGACATCGACAGACCAACCAACATTGACACCTTCAGCTAGACTAACATCGATAACCCAACTAACGTCAGTACCATTTACCTGACTGACCTTGGTAGACCCACTAACATTCGTGACTATGTTCTGAACCAGCAATCTAGAAAGCCATCCAAACAACCCATTTAGACCAGACAAAACCTTTAGCCAACCTTCTATAGCATTTTGAGATACATATAATATAAGGAATAGGTACACACCATCTACTTTTCTATTTCTTTAATCATTTATCATTTCTTCCTTTATAATACTTTTATCTTTAAACAGTAGACTATCATCCCTTACGGAGCTTCATGCTTCTGGGATCGAGCACGTAGCTTGGTAGTCCACCATAGCCTCTTCTAACATCTTTCTTGTTTAAGTTTCATTCTTACTGCATGTGTTTCCTCCATAGCCAAAGAGGAGCTCCCACAAGGCTTGGATACAGTGTGCACTAAATCTGGGTAACATCAAACCCATAACCTCTTAACCTTAGTTTCTTTCTCATTTGAATGTAATTAGTGAAAATCTAGAGAAACATTCTGGATGCTTGGTGGGACCCTTGGAGTTTTCCTTGGGTTCATTCTTCTTCTTTTAAAATTCAAATTTTCATGTAGATGAATTAGAAAAATATTCACTTCTTGCATCCCCTCTTCTTTGCCTTTATTTCTTGAGAAATAAAAAACTTAGCTTCTCTTACTTTCTTTTTTTTTACATAAAGTTAATCAATTCTTTCTCCTTTTTTTTTACCTCTTCTATCTTTTTGTTTCAAAAGGAAATCATTAGCAGAGGTTAAAAAGAACATCTCTTTTCTTTCTTGTTACTTCTTTCATGCATCATAGAGTAGTGAAAAATTCATACTCTTTACCTCTTCTCCATTTGTTTGTATTTGAATAACATATTTCGATTTGGGTTAAAAACTACTGCATTTCATTCTTGCTTGGATGCACACTTAGCCCACTTAGTAATTAAAGCATTATGAATGAATCATAGTGCATGAATGTGACACAACCAAACCACAATCACTTCAAATCAAACACATAAACTTACTTGAGACAAGGCGCGTCTAGGATTTCATCACCTAGCAGATACCTTACCCCACCCAGTGATCCTACTTGGATTTCACCACCAAGAGGAGGACCCACTCTATTCTCTAGTAGAGTATAAACTATAGGGAAGGTATATTCTAGCTAAGTAGCCCAACTCAGCTCTGGGTTTGTGAAGTGAAGGGAGCAAGCCCCAACACCAGGCCACATACTGACCCTAACATAGATATCTTTGAGCACTAGAACACAACCTGAAACCAGCCATAGACTTCCTCTCTAAGAACTGTTCTACAAGGCCAACTCCTAACACATTCTCTTAAGGTATAAGCCACCACGACTTTAAAACTCATTCCTAAGAATCTAACATTTTAGAGGTTGTTTGCCTAATCATCTATTCTACTAGTTTTATCTGAGTGTTTGAGCTGGTAAGGTTGTACTATTCTGAAGTCCAAAATAACTCAGAATATCTTCTTCTTCCAAAAACTATCAATCTTTTGTGTTTTTGGAATTACACAAAAACCAACATCAGTTTCTCCATCGACATTGGCAACAACCTTCACTGACATCGATTAACTGACCGACATCGACAACATTTTCTAATTGATATTGGTTAAACAACTGACATCAGTCACTGTCAATAAATAAATAAATTCCAAACAACAAGCTTAAAACCCAAATTTCTTACTATTTAACACAAATTCTAGTTTTATAAAACTAAAACACATAGTTTTTGAAACCTGAACCCCTTTCGCCTTGGATGGTCCTAACATGCAGTCAAGCCAAATTCTTTGTTGACCATGTGAGTCAATAGCCACTCCCACCTTCGCCCTTCATGCCAAGTCATCTAATGGAGTATACTTTAGACACCAAGCATACTCCTATCCAACCTACCCCCGATCAACCTCCTATTATTCCTGAAGGGGATCAAGATTTTGAGAGATTCCTTAACCACAAAATCAAGGCTCTCCAACATTATCTCACTAGAAGCCAAATGCGAGATCCTTTAGGGAACCCTATTTATAGGATGTCGGCTTCTTTAGTTAAAGTGGCAATGATATCAACAATATCCGGTACCCAACCTATGGTCACTCAAGCCACTACCTTGACTAGTAACCCAACCATGGCTAATGTTCAAGATTTGGCCTCCCCTTCTATCCTTTCTTGCCCTACCTCCATCAGGGTTTATGTACCCCCTCAAACACAAACAATTAAACCAAGTTCGACACCTTTCTAGAACTTGATTGTCTCTATCCCATCCACTCTTTTGCCTATAAACATGAGAGTGACCACTTATCCTTTAACTAGTGTCACCACCATTCAACCACCCTTAGCAGCATCTAGTCAAGTTGTGCCCTCTAACTTCATGGCACAAGCCCCCT
This sequence comes from Torreya grandis, assembly GCA_037957365.1. Lineage (NCBI taxonomy): Eukaryota > Viridiplantae > Streptophyta > Pinopsida > Cupressales > Taxaceae > Torreya > Torreya grandis. The sequence goes on along the minus strand of JARHVA010000597.1, from coordinate 1,161,340 downwards.
TGACCTTGACATCAGCCCCTATGATGAACTATCAGTATGTTACACCTACACAAATGAAACCAAGTACATCATACGCCCCTTCCAATGCCTTCCAAGTACCCTATAGCTTAGGGGGTGCCCCTCATGCCAATCCATCTGCCGATCTATTTAAGATGCTGATGGATAAGATGCCCAACCTTGAGACATCTATTTTAGGTTCGAGGAGTGTTCTTTCATATGAAAAAATCTACAACGAACCTATCCACCATTCAGTTCCTATTCGACCATACCCTAGCCAGTGGGAACTCCCAAAATTTACTCACTTCTAGAGTAAAGAGGACCCACAACAACATCTATGGGCGTTTAGACATGCTTGCTACCTCATAGGGCATGATGATGCATTATTGCTTCACATATTCCCTATGTCACTTTTTGGTGCTACCCTTGACTGGTATAGCTCCATTACCAGTCATTCTCTCTTCACCTTTATTCAACTCACTCAGCTATTCCTCGATCATTTCTCAATCAATATTACCAAGAAGGTCTCCATCACAGACCTTTATTCCATTAGACAATTTGAGGATGAGTCAATAGCAGACTTCGTCACCTGTTGGAGAGGTTTGATTAACCAACTCTCCTTCTCACTACCTCAAATTGAGCTCATTGAGCTCTTTTCAAGAGTATGTGCCAAGCACATCTCATCCACTCTGTGGGTTCAAACTTTCTACACATTTGATGAAGCTTTCACTATGGCCTGAAAGCTTGAACTCTGCGTAATCGAAGAAGACAAGGTCAAATTATGTAACAAAAATACCAATGCAAAACCCAATGACCCTTCTTTTTCTAAATCTTCTTCTTCTCACCCCAAGTCCAAGGGATCGGTGAACATTATGGTCTTTAGGTCACCATCTTCTACCACAACCAACCAATCTGAGCCCTCCACTTCGCAAAACATCACTAGACAATTCTAACAATGGTATGAACAATGATGATACACTCCAATAGGAGAATCATATGCTTCTGTATTAGATAAATTAGTGAAGTAGGGAGTCCTCAACCTCCCTCAAATCTAACCACCTATCCAATTTGACCCCTCATGAGCCATCCTTGCATGGTATAGGGAAAATGACTTTTGTAACTATCATCGTGTCAAGGGTCATGACATGGATAATTATAAAACCCTAAAAAACATTATTCAAGACATGTTAAGCAAAGGGGACCTTGTTTTGGATAACCCTAATGCATCAGCCAACCAAAACATAGATGTCTTTAGGCAAACATTTCCTAACCATCCCCCAAGTCAAAACAATGTTCAAACCATGGTTGATGACCCTCAAGAATGCAGCATACACACAGTCAACATAGTCTTTCCTTTCATTCCTATCCAACCTCTCCCATAATCTGAAGAGGTTGGTCAACCCATTTCTCCACCACAAGTAGAAGATCCTATTTTACCCATACCACCCCCACACAATGAAGATCTCCCTTTGCCTTGCCCTCTTCCTCACGTGGATGAACCTGTTTCACCTGTATCACCCCCACGACATCAAGCACCTCCTCTGCCCATTCTTCTACCTCGTGAGGATCCCATATTGCCTATTCCTCTTGCCCCCACCTTCCCTATTCTTTTACCATTGGAAGAATTTACCATTCATACCCTATGCCCTCATGTAAAAGGGGCCATCATTCCTCTATTTTACCCTTTGAAGGAGCCTTCCTCTCTTATTTTTCCTTCACTAATGGAAGATAGTCCTCCATCTACCCCCTTTTCACACGTAAGAGAGTCTACTTTGACCTCTCCCATATTAGAGGATGCTTTGATGGTACCAACACTAGTGGCCCCACCTTTATCCTTCTTATTACCAATGGAAGATCATACTTTCCATGCTCCTAGACCACACGTGGAAGGCATTGTAGACACCGCAAACGTGTCTACACCTTGGTCCTCCCCCTCGGCCTTAAACCCCTATCCTAACCCTTGACCTTGGCCCCCTTTCCACCCTACCCTTGCCACCTTGGATCCTCCCTTGAATCCCTCTACCTTCCCCCTAGCATTTATTAGGCCAAATCTCTTCTTTATTTTCCCCCCACGGCCATTTTGGCATCCTCGTGATCGTTCTTCCCATCCCCCCTCGCTCGGTGGCATGCAAGAATGGGCAGAGGCTATTTTTAGCCTCTGTCCCCATTCTGTGACCGCCGACGTCGGTGACCCTTCAGCCGACGTCGGTGAAACTGTCAGCGTCGACATCCTTCATTACCCCTTTCTGCATCCGTTACACCCCCTGGACCCTTGAGCTCGCAAACAGACTTCTCTTGGCGCTTTAGCTTTCATCTCTCCTCTGCCTTGACCTCGTGAAACAACAGCAACAGGTGAAAAGGCTCTGGATCAGGGATTCTCTTCTTCCAATAAGTCTTCCGTGGCTCCAACAACAACACCTCCTTTCTTCAGTCAGCAAAAAGGTAAGCAAAGTCTGGTTTTATCATTTCACTTCTTTAGTTTTCAGTTATCTATCCTAGCTATTATCCTCTGCTCCCTCTATTCTTCCCCCTGAGAGGCTGCAAAGCCTTCTCAGGTCCTGTCCCCTGTGTATCTTCCTCTTCCCCATCCCCCTGTCAACAAAGACCTTGTATAAGGCACCCAACCAAAGCTAGACCACTCCCCAGTCCATCCAACTCCGTCCTCAGACTCTATCTCGACCCTCTTAACATCCCAAACCTGTCCATAGTCCAGAACACATCTCAGACCCGACTACAGGCCATAACCCCGACCGACTCCGGTCACTACCCAAACCGACGTCGGCAGGATAGCCGATGCCGACAGATCAGATAATCGACGCCGGCAACATTTTCGACCTCGGCGACTGTCTTCAGCCTAACAGCTCCTTCAGGTAATCATTTTGGTCTTTTCTTTCCTTTCTATTTCTTTGTCACTTCTGTATTCTGGCATTCTGTCTTTTTATCAGTCACTTATCTTATCAAAACAGTGGGTTGACCTCCCTTAAGGAAGTTTTTACACTTCTAGGAACAAGCTTTTGCTTGGCAACCCACTGCCTATTCATCTAACATCTTCTTGTCCAAGTTTCCCTTTTTCTTGCAGGTGTCATTCCTCCACAGCCAAAGAGGAGTGCCCACAAACGTCTGGATTTATGGTGCGCAATCTTTAGTCCAGGTACTTCCCAAGCCTTGTCCATTACTTCTTTTTAGTTTCTTCTTTCTCTTAGATCTAAAAGCAAATTTTGAGTGGAAACATTCTGGCACGCCCGGTGGGACCTTAGGTTCCTCCTGGGTTCCTTTTCCTTTTCATTCATTTAGGTGCATTTAGGCTCCTTCCCTCTTGTCTCTTTCTTCTATTCCAAATGACACTATAAGCAGGACTAAAATGAATCTTTCTTCCTTGCATTCTAGACTAGTCTAAACATCATACTCTTGACCCTTTCTCAAAGCTTGTCTGCATCACAACATCACATTTCGACTTGGGCATTAAAACGTATTGCACTTTCATTTCTGCTTGTGCTTGCATTAGTCCGCATCTAGTAACTTAGACACATATTGAATGAATCGTAGATACTTGATGTTACACTACTGAACCACATGCACTAAACGAACATAAAACATACTTGAGACAAGGCCCGACTAGGATTTCATCCCCCAACGGATACCTTACCCGTCCCGATGACCCTACTTGGATTTCATCACCAAGGGGGAAGCCCACTCCGTTCTCTGGCGGAGGATAAACTCTAGGCGAGGTATATCTTGGCTAAGTGAGACCAGCTAACCACTGGAATTGTGAAGTGAGGGGAGCTTGCTCCTTAGCACCAGGCCACGTACCAGACCCTAACACAGATCTTTGAGCACCTAAAACAACACCTGAAACCATCTTTAGACTGCCTTCTTCTAGGACCCATTTTTCAGCCAATCTCCCCAAACATTCATCTAAGGCATAAGCCACAGCTTCTAAGGTTAATTCCTAGGATTTATCGCTTAGGCTTGTCTGTCTCTCTCTGTTTTCCTCTTCTCATCTGTTTGTTTGAGTGTGTGAGGACGCTTTCTTCATTGTTTTCCAAGAACCTTTTGGCTCTCTGGAAAACACAGTCACCGACATCGGTTCTGCCACCGACGTCAGCCTTCCCCTGTCACCAGCATCGGTTCTAATACCGACGTCGGCTTCATCTGTTATCGGCATCGGTTATCTGACCGACGTCGATCTCTGTCACTGTCCTTTTTTTTAAAAAAAAACCAGCAGCCTGAAACCTATCCTTTCTCTGCCAAAGACTCCATCCTGGTTTTTTGGAACTGAGCAACACAGTTCCTGAGACCTGAACCTTCTTTGCCTTGCATGGTTTTGACTCGTAGCCAAGCCAAAGCTCTTGTCAACCACGCTAGCTGTCAACCACTTCCGTCCACCCCGTCTGTGACCAAGCCTACAATGGAGTTCAACTCGGAGACTGAAAGAACTCCCATTCGTCCAACCCCGCCGCAGACTCCCATTGTCCAAGAAGGGGACCAAGACTTCGAGCGATTCTTGGACCTCAACGTCAAGGCCTTGCAACATTATCTCGCGCATAGCCGAACGCGAGACTCCTTGGGCAATCCAATCTATGGAATGCCAACCTCCCTTGTCGCGACTACGGCTGTATCGACAACATCCATAGTTTAACCTTTGGACACCCAGGCCATCGTTTCGACCACTGACCAGACTCAGACTTTGACCAATCCTCCAGGTGTGGCCTCCCCCTCTATCATTGGGCCCACTTCCATCGGGGTTCTGGCCCCCTGTCAACTTCAACCCCCTCAACTGCTATCCACTCCTTTTCAAAACCTTATCATCTCTATTTTGCCTACCCTGGCCCCTATCAACACCAGGGTGGCTTCTTATCCCTTGGCCCCCGTTACCACAGTTCAACCTCTTGTGGCAACATTGGGCCCAGCTATGTCTTCCACCCAACCACCTTTAGCCTCCACCTCTGCCCCTACAATTAGTCATCCGTACATTGCACAACCGACTATGTCGCATACCTCCCCTAGCCTCTTCCAAGCGCCCTACAACTTAGGGGGCACGCAACCCGTCAATCTGTCGGTAGACATCATCAAAATGCTAATGGACAAGATGACCAGTCTTGAGACCTCTGTTTCTGGCTCGCACAACACTCTTTCATACGAGCAGATCTGTAATGAGCCCATTCATCCTTCTGTCCCAATCAAACCATATCCTAGCCAGTGGGAGCTTCTGAAGTTTTCTCGCTTTCAAAACAAGGAAGACCCCCAACAACACTTGCGGGCATTCAGACATGCCTGCTACCTCATTGGCCATGACGATGCATTACTCTTACGCACGTTTCCTATGTCTCTCTCGGGTGCTGCACTTGACTGGTACAGCTCCCTTCCTAGCCATTCTCTCTTCTCATTCACACAATTGGCTCAGCTCTTCCTCGATCACTTTTCCATCAACATAACCAAGAAGGTCTCAATCACAGACCTCTATTCTATCCAGCAATTCGAGGACGAGTCCATAGCCGACTTCGTTGCTCGATGGAGAGGCCTTATCAATCAACTTTCCTTTTCCTTACCCCAGGCTGAGCTTATTGAACTCTTTTCCCAAGCCTACGCCAGACATATCTCTTCCACCCTGAGGGTTCAAACCTTCCGCACTTTTGACGAAGCCTTCACAATGGCTCACAAACTTGAGTTGCGTGCCATCGAGGAGAATAAAGTCAAGTTGCAGAATAAGAATCCCAGCTCTAAGACCAATGACTCTTCCTCTGCCAGGCCATCATCATCCAATTCTAAATCCAAGGCTTCAGCTAATGCCGTGGTTGTCAGACCTTCATCCTCTTCGACCAACCAGCCTGAGCCATCTACATCTCAGAGCGCTACTCGCCAGTTCCAGCAAAGATACGTGCAGCGGTGATATACTCCTCTCAAAGAATCATATGCGTCTGTGCTGGACAAGCTTCTCAAACAGGGGGCCCTCAATCTCCCTCAAGCCCGACCTCCTCCACAATTCGATCCCTCTCACGCCATCCCGGCATGGTATAGGGAGCATGACTTCTGCAGCTTCCACCGTGTTAAGGGCCATGACACGAAAAACTGCAAAACCTTTAAGAACATAATCTAAGACATGCTCGAAAAGGGGGATCTCATCTTAGACAATCCAAATGCACCCCCTAATCAGGCCATTGACATCTTCAAACAACCTTTTCCTAATCATTCACCAACTCAGAACAACGTCCAGACCTTAATTGACGACAATCATGAGCACAACATTCAAACAGTCAATACGGTCTCTCCATTCGTCCCCAATCAACCTCAAGAGGCTAGTCCATCAATCAGTCCATCACATGTGGACGAACCTCTCTCCCCAGCTAGTTCTCCACCAACCTCTCTCATCTTGGATGACACCTCGGCTTTACCTGCACCACCAGTCTCGCCATCCTCCGTTTTACTGCCTATGGAGGACCCGACCCTTCCTACTCCTCAGCCGCAAGTGGAGGGCACCGTCATCCCTGCCCTTTACCCGCTCGGGGAGCCTCGCTTTTTGGATTCTTCTCCACCTAGGGAAGAACCTGTCTCCCCTTCGTCTTCATCTAAATCGGTCATGACTTCACCACACCAGGCGTCTAAGACCACTACACCCATCTCGTCTTCAACCTCGCAACCATCAACATCTTCTTCTCAGCCATTTTCCCAGTTAGTGGAGAAAATCGCGCTTCTCCCTCCAAGGAAAGTGATGCCTCAGGTGTTGTGGGAGCGTCTTAAAGCCCTTCAACATACCCGTGCCCTCTCATCACATACTGCTAATCCTCCTAAGGCAGAATCTCGTTAGACTCTTGACAAAGACCAGACTCTCAAACCTCAACCAAACCCGTCCAAACCGAAACCTGCATCTACCTCGTCTAAACCCATCAAATCATTTGGCGTTCGTCCTGTCTCCACCCTCACTCACCCACAAGTGAAGGTGGACCTAGGCCAGACCTCGACCAGCAGCACTCTTCCAACTAAGTCAAAGAGGGCTGCCAGACCACAGAAACGAACGCCTCCTTCTCCGTCACCATTGCCATCAATTTTGGGCCCTCATCCTTCGACCTTGACCAGCATTCTTCCCACTCTGGCCTTCAAACAAAACTCATTGCCTCCTTTGCCTATCTCCAGTCGGCCCTCTCCTAAAAAGGTGTTCTCAATCACCAGGCCAGAGCCATCTCCATCTGTCACCGCGCCATCAACCCATAAGGTGGTACGAAAACCTCTTCCAACCTCACCTAAGCAAAAGTCACCAACCTCGCGCATATCAAATAACACGAACCCTCTATTGGGCTCATACTCGTCGATATTGCACTGACTTCTCCAGACTTCTGACATAACCCTTCTGCCCATCAAGCCTTTCCAACCTCTCAGGTCCAAGCCCTCCTGGTTCAACGATACGAAAATTTGTTTATATCATCGTACACCAGGACATGACACCGAGACTTGCTGTACCCTCAAGGCCGTCATCCGCCGCCATATGGAGAAAGACACTCTTCTCCTTGAGGACACTCTCGACCAGACCCCGACTCCTTCCTCTTCAAACACGTCAACATCTCACCAGCAAGACATGACCCCTTCTTCACCTCCCATTTTCAAAATTAATGCTATCCGTATAACCACTAGGTCGCAACAGGACAAGGCCAAAGCAAAAGCTGCCATCCCTTGGACCTATCCCTTCGTCAAGCCACCTCTTATGCCCAAGCCTAAAATTTCTATCCTTGGTGCGTCCCAACCTTCTTCGTCTTCCTCTTCTGGGCTAATTCACGACTCCATGCTGAAGCAGCTTCATCAGACACCTGTGAAGATGTCTCTTTATGACCTTATCCAAACCTCGCCTCAGCACCGTCAAGCCCTTGTCCAAGCCTTGCAAGCAGCGGAGGTCCAACCCGAGGACCCCCAACCACTCGCTGCCCTCGTCCATTCTTTATCTCCTGTCAACTCCATCACATTCAGTGATTTTGAAATTCCCACATCTAACACGGAAGATCAGGATGCCGCCCTCTTCATCACTGCCTATGTTGATCAGACACGCATCAAACGCGTTATGATCGATGGGGGTGCTAGCATCAACATTATCTCTACCCACGCCTTTGATCAGCTGTCTCTTCCCAAGAACTGCATCTCCAAAACTGACGCGATCTTACGCTCTTTCAATGACACCACCACCACGACCATTGGCACAGTCATCCTTCACATCCGTGCTGGCCCACGCACAGTCCTGGAGCTCTTCTATATCATCGAAGGAGAGTTTTAATACAACCTTCTACTAGGCCGACCTTAGATCCATGCCATGGCCTGTATTCCTTCCACCCTGCACCGTTGTGTGAAGTTTGAGCATGATGGGCAAGTCCATACCATTCCCGCTGACCCTTCACCCTTCAAGACTTGCAACACCACCTACCGTCCCAACGATGTCCTCATTCCCATCAAACCGTCAACTCCGGCACCGCCTCCATCTGTGGAAGCTTCAACCAATTCGCAATCGGCGGTCGCCCTCACCCCTCCTCTTCAAGCACCGACCAAAGACCCCATGGAAGACATCTTCCAACGACTATCACTTGGGGAATATCGCTTGTTGACCCTCGACATGTTCCAAACTCCGCAAGAGTATGGACGCCTTCACCTCAGTCCCCATTACGACCATCGGATCGGGATGGTCGTACCTTATGGTCCTCCTCACTTCCAAACCAACTTTGTCTATGGGGGGCTTAATCAAGCTCCTACCAATGGCAATTCCCTCTCTTCACCCCAACCTTTCACATTTGATTTCTCATTTCTTGGCAACCCCGCCTTTGCACACACTTACCTTCACAGGTGTGCATGGAAGGGTTTTGGTTTCGGACGTTATGAGCAGGGCTCCCATCAGCCCATCGAGCCGCTCAATGATCACGATGCCAAGAAATGGTATGGCCTGGGATATCATGACCCCACTCAGGCTCCTTCCGACCTCTGTCCCGAGCCAACCATCGACCAATCTCCTCCAGACTCGCCCATTTCTCCTTCGTCACCTATGGAGTCGGTGGTTTCCATCCCTCCTAGTTTTTTTTTTCATAAACACCATCCACCTGGAACCCCTGACCTATCAGCTCAATGGGGTGTCCAGGTCTCTCCCTCTCATTTTTCCTAGCATGGTAGAAAATGAGTCGGCAACCATTCACACTGCCCACTGCGTTGACGATGACGCCATCCTTTCCTACATGGGTGCCGATGACTCTTTCATCCAGCGTTTCCTCCCTTCTGAAACCCAGGTTATGTTAAATGAATCCACCATTGACATCAACCTCCCTTCTTCTTTCGATGTTCCTCACATCTTAAAGATTGGCCAATCTTTAGACACTCAGGAGCAGCTTGACTATGCCCAGTTCCTTTCCAACCATAGCAAGGCCTTTGCCTGGACTTACAGCGACATGCCTGGCATCGACCCCACCATTGCTACCCATAACATTGTCACCAAACCAGAGGCTAAGCCTGTTAGGCAGAAGCTTCAAAAGATGCATCCTCGTGTTGCGCTCCTTGTCAAAGAGGAGCTTCAACGCCTTCTTTCTGTCTCCTTCATCCAACCCATCGATTATCCACAGTGGATCTCTAACATCGTCCCAATTACTAAAGCAATTGGGGGGATTCGGATCTGCACGGACTATCGCGACCTTAACCTAGCCTGTCCCAAAGACGACTTTCCTCTTCCTAACATTGACCAGCTTGTTGATCTCACGGCCGGCCACGAGATGCTATCTCTCATGGACAGGTTTTCAGGATACAATCAAATCCTGATCGCACCGAAAGATCAGCACAAGACTACCTTTATCACCCCATGGGGGACTTTCTGCTATCAAGTCATGCCTTTCGGCTTGAAAAATGCTGGTGCCACCTATCAGCGCGCCATGACTTACATTTTCCACGATCTCCTCCACAAAATCATGGAGGACTATGTGGATGACCTTCTCGGCAAGTCCAAACTCCACCGCGACCACTTGACCATTCTCACAATCATCTTCTCTCGCCTTCTTCAATACAATGTCTGCCTCAACCCCAAGAAGTGTGTCTTTGGGGTCCTCTCAGGCAAACTTCTCGGCTTCATCGTTTCCTTCCGTGGTATCGAGATAGATCCCACCAAGATCCGCGCTATCCTTGAAATGCCACCCCCGACCAATCTCAAGCAGCTTTGCAGTCTACAAGGGAAGCTCCAGTCCATTCGCCGTTTCATCTCGCAACTTTCAGACCGTTGCCAACCTTTCTATCACCTCCTTAAGAAAGATGTCTCCTTTAAATGGGATGAGGACTGTCAAGAGGCTTTTGAGGCCCTCAAAAGCTATCTGGTCTCCCCACCAGTCCTCATTCCACCTAAGGATGACCAACCCTTCTACCTTTATATCTCTGCCACTAACCATTCGTTAGGTGCCATGATCGCGCACCGAGACGAGCATCATCGTGAGCAAGCGGTTTACTACATCAGCCGAACACTGGTCGACTATGAAACTCGATATACTCATACCGAGAAACTCTGTTTGGCATTAGTCTTTTCCGCCACCAAGCTCCGCCACTATCTTCTCAACCACAAAACCTTTGTCATCACTCACACCGACCCTCTCAAGTACATGCACTCCAAGCCATATCAGAATCAACGTATGGCTTGGTGGCTCATGCTGCTTGCGAAGTTTGACCTCGAATTCATCCAGCAGAAATCTATCAAGGGGCAAACCATCGCTAACCAACTGGCAGATGCCCCTCTTCCTGACAACCAACCTTCACACTGTGAGTTCCCTGACGAGTCTATCGCTACCCTTTCCACCGATGACACCGTCTACCAAATGACCATGTTCTTTGACGGCTCCAAATGTCAACTCGGCGGGGGTGCGGGGGTCATCCTCATCCCACTCGAAGGGGAGCCCATGCCTCTATCTTTCAAGCTTGACTTTGATTGTACCAATAATATGGCCGAATACGAGGCCTTAATTTTGGGACTTCAGACCGCCCTTTCTCTCCACATCAAGTCTATCAACATCTTCGGTGACTCGCAACTCGTCGTTAATCAAGTTAACGGTTCATATCTCTGTAAAAATGAAGTTTTACAGAGGTATATGAATCGTGTTGACCTTCTTTTAGCATCTTTCAATCATTACCTCTTGCAGACTGTTCCACGCTCTACGAACAAGTTTGCCGACACCATGGCTTCTCTTGCTTCGCATATCCCATCTTCATCATCATCATCTCGCCTTTTTGTCACAGTGCATCATGTACCTTTGCCTTCATACATCTCTCCTCACATCAACCATATCAACACTGTCAATTCTAGCCCACAAGATGACTGGTATAAGCAACTTGTAGACTACTTGTCTCTTTCTGTCACTCCTCCCAACCTCTCTAGCAATGCGCGGCAAGCTTTCATCAAGCGCACAGCTCGCTATACCATGCTAGGGGGTCTTCTCTATAAACGAGGCTTCAACGGCCTCCTTCTTCACTGTCTAACCTCCACTGAAGCTCCTCAAGCCATAAAGCAAGTCCACGATGGGATTTGTGGTGGACACTTCAGTGGAAACTCAGTTGCCAAGCGCATCCTTCGCCTGGGTTATTATTGGCCCACCCTTCATCAAGACTGTAGCGACTATGTTCGACGTTGCATCAAGTGTCAGCAGCACTCTAACCTGCGTCATCTCCCCAGCCACGCCTTACAAGTCGCTCAAGATTTTTGGCCTTTTTCTCAGTGGGGCTTGGATCTCATCGGTGAGATCAACCCTCACTCGTCTCTTCGTCATCAGTCCATCATCACTGCCACTGAGTATTTCACCAAGTGGGTGGAAGCCATTCCTCTTGTCTCCATAAAAGCCGACAAAATTGCCGACTTCATCAACAGCCACATCATCTGTCATTTTGGTGTCCCTCACAAAATCATTACCGACAACGGCAAGTCCTTAAAAAACAAGACTGTCCAAAAACTATGCGACTCATTTGGCATCAAACTCAGCTTTTCTTCACCTTACTACCCACAAGCAAATGGGTAAGCAGAGGCTTCCAACAAAATTCTCACTAAAATTCTCATGAAGGTGGTCGACAATACAGGTAGGGATTGGTACATTCATATTCCCTTCGCTTTGTGGGCCTACCGCACTAGCATCCGAACCTCTACGGGTGCTACTCCCTTCTCTCTCGTGTACAGAACAGAGGCTGTCTTACCTCTCAAAGTACAGATCCCATCTCTCCGCATCTCCCTGCATGACATTCTCTCCAACGACGACTTTCGTCAAGATCGCCTAGCTCAACTTGAGTTACTCGACGAGCGCCGTCTTGCTGCCCTTAATCATCTCCATGTCTACCAAAGTCGCATAAAGCGGGCCTATGACAAAAATCTGTGAGAACGAGATTTCAACATCGGAGACCTCGTCCTCAAAGAGAATCAGCACGTGACCAATATGGAGCGAAGTAAATGAGGCAAGTTCGCCCCCAATTGGCTTGGACCTTTTATCATCACGCACAAGTATGGGTTAGGGACTTATCGTCTGTCTTCCCTCGACGGATGGCCAGAACCTGAGCCTCTTAATGCGTTGCATCTTCGACCATTCTTCTGCTAGTCGAGTAATCATCTACTTGACACGTAACTTGAGCTCATCCCTTAAGCAATCCTCGTCCTCTTAATCCTCATCCCTTTCAACCCTATTCCCCTTTAACAAGTCCTCTGCAACCCTTTTATGATGCATGGATGCTTTGTCATAATAAAAGGGGTGTCCTTGAACTTCTACAGCCTTGTCCATGACTAACAATCAACAATATATATCAAGATGTCAAAACATATCCATGGTCACAAAATCAAGTCAAAATCAAAAAAATAGACTGCTCCCTCAAAGGACAGCTGTACTATCATTGTTGTATTACTAGACTGATCCCTCGAAGGACAGCTAGGCCAACTTATCAAACATTATTAAGCAAAAATATAGACCACTCCCTCGAAGGATGGCTATGACTAAATCTTGCTACAAACAGCACCTTTCTTAGAAGCTTCTCGCATCGATCAGCTTCGCAACATGACCACCAAGCAAAAGACATCTCTATGTAGGCTTCCCGCATCGATCAGCTTGCACCAAAAAAAAAAAAAAAAAAAAAAAAAAAAAAAAAAAAAAACGAGTCATGGACTTGGCTTGTAGTTGTCTCAGGGTCTCCTATAACAGGGGCAAGGTTATTCCTGCTCTTAAACTGGGTTACCCTATCCTCCTCCTATCACCTGCTCAAGGGACTTCGAGCTCACTTTAATGTCAAAGTGATTCGATTACCATTTTAACTCAACACTGGTCAACGACGTAATGCATGAACGGGGCTTTGGTTCTACTAACCCCTATCTATGCTTCCTTTCTGGTCCTCGTCAATGAAGGAGCGATTTGCCTTTCATCTTTTCTCTTCACTTTAGTCACATTTAACTGCATCAATCGGCGACTCATCTCAAACCTAGCCATTTTCATCATTTTCAGCTGACATCATCCTAGACCATTTCACATAGTTTCTATGGACACCAATACACATGGAAACTACCGACTAGACCCAATTTATGTTAAGCATAAACCAATACTTGCTGAAGCATAAATAGACTTCTATTAATTTTTAGCATATATCCATCGCGACTATGGAAACTTGCTAGGGATGAAAGACTCTCGACCAATTCTACAGAATACACCATCTGTAGCATCATTTTATCCTCATCTTACCCTTGTCATTTTAACACATGACCAATCTCATCATCAACCCATTTTGCCTCTTCTTTGTCCGAACTACATTGGTCTGAGGCCCTATGACCAGGGCTATGTAGGCAGCACTCAGATAACACATCCTCTGAGGTTAGCTCGACCACCCCCATTTGTTTGTCTCTTTGATGAACAAACCTTCTCTTCTGCGACCTTGACCTTGACCTTGACCAAGACCAATCATTCTCTTTGACCAAGACCAATCATTTTCTTTGTCCAAGACCAATCATCGACTTTGACCAAGACCAATCAATCCCTCTGACCCTCCCTCCCTTTTAGGGAGAACTACATCGGCCTGAGGCCCCTACGATAGGGGCTATGTAGGCAGCACTCAGTTGACATGGGGTCTTCTGGGGTTAGCTCGGCCGCATCCTTTCATCCATCCATCCTCTTGACCAACGACCATCCTTCGACCTTCGACCACTTCCAAGACAATGTTGCCTTGGTTGTTTTTGTGTGTGTGCTACCTCACGGCTGGTTAGCAGAATTGTCCGCAGACTATTTTTGACCCTTCGCAAGTATAGGATCGCGAGCCAGTTGATCCCTACTACTTGTGGCTTTTTCATGTTTCTGGGAGCACTTCCTGAGCCCTGGATACCTGGAACATGACGACCATTTGGAGCTTCAACTTAAATTGAGTGACTCGATCAGCAGACGACTAAATGCTGGGGCCCGATTACTTCAATTTTGGCACTCCTTGACCCTCGACATGCGACAATTTGACCCGACCATCCCGTGACGTGGTATACGCGCAATCACGACTTTTGCAGCATTTTCACTCACTTTTCATCTTTTCTCATCCATTTCTCTGTCAAATCGACACTTGATCTTCGGTTCCCTTCTCTCGACTATCGCTTTGAGGGGGGAACACCTCATCCTTTTTTTGGGGCAACCAACTCCTGTTTTTGTCTTGCAGTTCATCTAGAACAATCAACAAGACAAAAAGGGGCAAATGTAGACACCGCAAACATGTCTACACCTTGGTCCTCCCCCTCGGCCTTAAACCCCTATCCTAACCCTTGACCTTGGCCCCCTTTCCACCCTACCCTTGCCACCTTGGATCCTCCCTTGAATCCCTCTACCTTCCCCCTAGCATTTATTAGGCCAAATCTCTTCTTTATTTTCCCCCCACGCCCATTTTGGCATCCTCATGACCGTTCTTCCCATCCCCCCTTGCTCGGCGGCGTGCAAGAATGGGCAGAGGCTATTTTTAGCCTCTGTCCCCATTCTACGACTGCCGACGTCGGTGACCCTTCGGCCGACGTCGGTGAAACTGTCGGCATCGGCATCCTTCATTACCCCTTTCTGCATCCGTTGCACCCCCTGGACCCTTGAGCTCACAAATAGACTTCTCTTGGCGCTTTAGCTTTCGTCTCTCCTCTGTCTTGACCTCGTGCAATAGCAGCAACAGGTGAAAAGGCTCTGGATCAGGGATTCTCTTCTTCTAACAAGTCTTCCGTGGCTCCAACAATAGCACCTCCTTTCTTCAGTCAGCAAAAAGGTAAGCAAAGTCTGGTTTTATCATTTCACTTCTTTAGTTTTCAGTTATCTATCCTAGCTATTATCCTCTGCTCCCTCTGTTCTTCCCCCTGAGAGGCTGCAAAGCCTTCTCAGGTCCTGTATGGGTAGAAATGATGTTTGACCTTGTATGGGTAGAAATGAGGTTCTATTATCAACATCATTTCTACCCATGCATATGATCAACTAGCCCTTCTGAAGAATTGCATGTCAAAAATTGATGCAATTTTTTGTTCTTTCAACGATGCCACCACCACTATCATTGACACTATGGTCTTATATGTTCATGTTGGCCAACGTACAATTTTAGAACTCTTCTATATCATTGAGGGGGAGTTATAATATAACATGATATTGGGATAACCTTGGATACATTCCATGACCTGTGTCCCTTCCACATTACATCATTCTGTCAAGTTTGAACATGAGGGGCAAGTTCATGTCATTCCTGCTAACCCTTCCCCCTTTAAAACATGCAACATGACCTACCAAACTAATGATTTTCTCATCCCTTTTAAAACATCTACCTAAACACCACCTCTACTCGTGAAAGCCTTGACAAGATTGTAGACACTGATCATACCTATGCCTACTCCTCAAGTGACCATGAAAGATCCTATGGAAGATACCTTCCAACACCTTTCACTTGGGGAGTATCATTTGCTTACCCTTGACATGTTCCAAACTCCATAGGAATATGGAAAAATTTATCACCACCCTAACTATGACCATCACATCAGAATGGTCATCCCATATGGTCCTCCCAATCTCCAAACTAATCTCACATATGGAGGGCTAGATCAGGCTCTTACTATTGGAAATCCTCTCTCATCACCCTAACTATTCACTTACAATTTCTCCTTCCTCGACAACCCTAGATTTGCTCACACCTATATTCATAGGTGTGTATGGAAGGGTTTTGGCTTTGGGCATTATGAACAAGGTCCCCACAAGCCCATTGAGCCTCTAAATGATGAGGTAATCAAAAATGCCAAGAAATGACATGGCGTGGGTTTTGAAAAACCTACAAAACCCTCTAAGATCCCTCACCATGAAACTATCAAAGAGAATTCTCCTCCAACCTCACCTATTCCCCCACCCTCACCTACAGAATCGATGGTCTCCATCCCTCCTAATTTTTTTTCATAAATGCCATTCACTTGGAACCTGTGACCTATCAACTAGGTGAGGCATCAAGGTCTCTTTCTCTCATTTATCTAGACATGATAGATAATGAATCTTCTAGCATCAACACTATGTAATGCCTGGATGATGATGCCATACTCACCTACATAGGTGTGGATGACTCCTTCATACAATTATCACTTCCTTTGAAAATAAAGGTTATGTTAAATGAATCAACTGTTGACATTAATCTCCCATATTTTGATGTTCCTCACATTTTAAAGATTGGTCAATCTTTAGATGCCCAAGAACAAATCGACTATACCACATTCCTTACATATCATAGCAAAGCCTTTGGTTGGTCCTATAACAATATGCCTGGTATTGATCTCAACATTATCATCCACAATATCGTCACAAATAGCGAAGCTAATCTTGTCAGGCAAAAGCTTCACAGGATGCATCCTCACATCGTACTCCTTGTCAAAGAGGAGCTTCAACATCTCTCTGTCTCATTTATCTAACCCATTGATTATCCGCAATGGGTGTCAAACATTGTCCCTATCACAAAAGTAATAAGGGGAATTTGAATTTGTATTGACTATCATGACCTCAACCTAGCTTGCCCAAAGGATGACTTTCCTTTGCCAAGCATCGACCAACTTGTTGATCTTATGGCTGGTCATGAGATGCTATCCCTCATGGACAGGTTTTCAGAATATAACCAAATCTTGATTGCCCCAAAAGATCAACATAAAACCACCTTCATCACCTTATGGGAGACATTCTGCTATAGGGTCATGCCTTTTGGCCTCAAAAATGTAGGCGATACATACCAACGTGCCATGACTTATATCTTTCATGATCTCCTCCATAAAATCATGGAGGACTATGTGGATGATTTGCTGGGGAAATCCAAACTTTATAATATTCACTCACCTACTACAATATAACATTTGACTCAACCCCAAGAAATGTGTCTTTGGGGTTCTCTCAGGGAAGATTTTAGGTTTCATCGATTCTCTCCATGGAATTGAGGTATATCCAACTAAGATTCGAGCCATACTCAAGATGCCCCCACCAACTAACCTGAAACAAGTTTTTAGCCTACAAGGGAAGCTTCAATCTATTCATCACTTCATCTCGTAGCTATCTGATTGATGCTAACCCTTCCATCACCTCCTCAAGAAGGATGTCTCCTTTAATTGGAATAAGGATTGCCAAGAGGATTTTGAGGCTCTTAAATGCTATCTTGTCTCTCCACCAGTCCTTGTTCCACCTAAAGATGACCAACCCTTCTATCTTTACATTTTGACAATAGATCATTCCTTAGGTGCCATGATCATGCATCGAGATAAACAACATCATGAGTAGGCAGTTTATTATATAATATAAATTCTCATTGACTATGAAACTCAGTATACTCATATAGAAAAACTTTGCTTGGCATTAGTCTTTGCTGCCTCTAAACTCTGCCACTATCTCCTCAACCACAAGACTTACGTCATCACCCATACTGACCCTCTCAAATACATGCATTCCAAGCCATACAAAAGCCAATGTATGGCTTGTTGGCTCATTCTTCTCACTAAGTTTGATTTGGAATTCATTCAACAAAAATCTATAAAGGGTCAAATAATCACTGACCAACTAGCAAATGCCCATTTACCTGATAACCAACCCCCTAATTGCAAATTTCTTGATAAGTCTATCACCATGCTATCCATCGATGACATCCCCTATCAAATGATAATGTTATTTGATGGATCTGAATGTCAACTCGGTGGGGGTGTAGGGGTCATTCTCATCCCTCACAAGGGCGAGCCCATGCCTCTATCCTTCAAACTTAACTTTGAATGCACCAATAACATGGCTGAGTATGAAGCCTTAGTTTTAGGGCTTCAAAATACTATTTTCTTAGGCATTAAGATAATCAATATCTTTGGTGACTCATAACTAGTCGTTAATCAGATTAATAGTTCATATCTTTATAAAAATAAAGTTTTGCAATGATATAAACACTGTGTTGACACATTGTTAGGGTCTTTCAACCATTATCTCTTGCAAACTATTCCTCGCTCTATGAATAAGTTTGCTGACACAATGGCCTCTCTCACCTCACACATCCCATCTTCATCTACTTCCTTGAGAATCTATGTCATGGTACATCATTTGGCATTGCCCTCATATATCTCAACTGACATCAACTTTGTTGGCAATATCAATTCTAGTCCACATGATGTTTGGTATAAATAAATTATTGATTACTTGACTTATTTTATCATTCCTCCTGACCTCTCTAGTAATGGACGATGGGATTTTATCAAGAGTACTACTCGATACACCATGCTAGGGGGTCTTCTCTATAAATGATGTTTTGATGGCCTCCTTCTCTGATGCCTAACCACCACTGAGACATCTCATGCCATCAAACAAGTCCATGATGGGATATGTGGAAGATATTTCAGTGGTAACTCAGTTGTAAAGTCCATCCTCTACCTGGGCTATTATTGGCCCACTCTTAACCAAGACTATAGTGACTATGTTCGGCATTGTATCAAATGCCAATAACATGCTAACATACTTCACATCCCTAGCCATGCTTTACAAGTTGCTAAGGATTTCTGGCCCTTTTCACAATGGGGCTTAGATCTAATTGGTGAGATTAACCCTCATTTGTCTCTCTGACATCAGTCTATTATCAGAGTGACTGAATATTTCACTAAATGGGTGGAAGCTATTCCCCTCATCTCCATTAAGCTGACAAAATCATCGACTTCATTAACCACCACATCATCTATCATTTTGATGTACCTCACAAGATAATCACTGATAACGACAAATCTTTCAAAAACAAAATCATCCAAAAGCTTTGCAATGCTTTTGGCATCAAACTTAGCTTCTCCTCACCTTACTATCCACAAGAAAATAAATAGGCAGAAGCTTCTAACAAAATCCTAACCAAAATCTTAATGAAGGTGGTCAATGACATTGGAAGGGATTGGCACACTCACATTCCCTTCACTTTGTGGGCCTACCGCACTAACATCCGAACCCCTACGAGTGCTACACCTTTCTCCTTAGTGTATGAAACTGAGGCCGTCTTGCCTCTTGAATTATAAATACCTTCTCTTCACATCTTCTTGCACGACATGCTCTTTAATGATGACTTTCATCAAGATCAATTAACACAACTTGAGTTACTCAATGAACGTCATCTTGCTGCTCTTAATCATTTTCATATCTACCAAGATCGAATCAAGCGTGCCTACAACAAAAATCTGAAAGAGTGAGATTTCAAAATTGGAGATCTCATCCTTAAAGAAAACAAACATGTGACCAATATGTAAAGAAGCAAACAAGGCAAGTTTTCTTCTAATTGGCTCAGACCTTATATAATAATTCACAAGTATGGATCAGACACTTATCATCTGTCTTCTCTCAAAGGCCAGCCAGAACTTGAGCCCCTTAATGCCTTGCATCTGTGACCATTTTACTATTAACCAAGTAATCATTCACTTGATGTTTAATTTGAGCTCATCCCTTGAACAACCCCCATCATCCTCATTCCTATTCTTTTCAACCCTTTTCCCTACAAAAATTAGTTAACCCTTTTTTAAGCATTAATGCTTTGTCCTAATAAAAGGGAACCCCCTAAACCTCTATATTCTAGTCCATGACTAAAAGTTTAGTTAATAAAAATAAATATAAAACTAGGATGCCTAACAAAATATTAAAAAGTCATAAACTATAAATGTAGACTGCTCCCTTGAAGGATAGCTACATTATTGCTATAATTAATAGACTACTCCCTTGAAGGATAGCTATTCAAAGAAATCAAAACATACAAAGAAAAATATAGACCACTCTCTCGAAGGATGGCTATGTCCAAATTTTGCTACAAAAATAGCACCCTCTCAGATGCTCCCCACCTTGATTAGTTTCACATGACCACAAAACAAAAACAACATCCCCAAGTAGACTTCCCACATTGATCAGTCTCCCAAAAAAATTTTTTTTTTGACTAACAAACTATTAAGTCATGGACTTTCCTATAGTCATTCTCAGGGTCACCTATAAAAGGAGTAAAGTTATCCCTGCTAAAAAGGGTTACGCTATCCTCACATATCACATAATCACACCTATTACCCTAAAATACCCAAGGTATTTTGAGCTCACTTAACGTCAAGTGATTAGGGTACTTCTCTAACAAAAACCAATGGTCAAGGATGTAATGCATGAATGGGGCTTTTATTTGCAAAAACCCTATCTATGCTATCATTATGGTCCTTATCAATGAAAGAGCAATGCACCTTTCACTTCTTACACACTTTTGTCACATGCTAATTTATCTTTTAGGATGCAGTGTCTTAAAATTATATGCTCGCATATTATCATCTCATAATTTTCACTATAAAGTTATGAACCTAACATTCAACTCAATTTTATCATACATAACATCACATGTTTCTGATAAAATACAACCAAAACATTTTATAACCACTAACATAACATCATGATTTATTTAATGCAAATACCAATTTGTGTTATATAAATTATCATAGCCCATTCACATTAGTTTCTATGGAAAACAATACATATGGAAACTATTAACCAAACACAATTTATGTCAAGCGTATACCATCACCAATATGGAAACCTGCTAAAGCATAAATAAACTCATTTCATTTTTAGCATACACCATCACCAATACGGAAAATTGCTAAGGATGAAAAACCACATAACCTATGTTACAACATACACCATCACACAATATAGAAAAGGCTATAACATCATCATACACTCATCATTTCAAGCATGTACCATCAAACATATGGGAAATGCTAAAAACACTCACATAACCAAAATAATTAACACAAAGTCACATCCATAACATGTCAATATCTCAAACATCTCATATATATAACTATCAAATGAAGGTATATGCCAAAAATATTTGAAATAGTACAATATATATATGTCTCTCTCAAAATGTATGTACATCTCACGTCAATAGCATGCAGGCCAGTATATATATACACCTTAATAACTATAAACACTTCAAGGCTGTGGTGGTGGTGGTGGTCGCAAAGATGCCAAATCATCTCCACCCTCTGACCATCACCGTCTCTGAGAACTGGAGGCAGTGGCATGTGACATAGATCTCTGCTAAGCTAGCATCTCAAAATATCACTGGATCTATAGAAATTCCCTGATGACACCCTCATAATACAAGATCTCATCCAACATAACATTGTACCTAGATATAGGTACAGTCTATGGTGGACCCATCAATCCTAATGCCATACCTTGTAGAGAACTCTCTTGTGGTGGCTGAGCTAGCTACTGCACTAGCTACTGTGGTGGTGGCTGAATAGGGCCCTACCCTCCAAAACCCTACCTTGCCAATACTTGTGCCAAGGCTTCAACCACTTTCCCCTACAATGTAGTAACCTACCCTGTCAGGGTAACCACTTATGCTATCAAAACTGTCACCTATCCCTGAAGCACTGCCACCTATGCTCATGCTACATCTCTCACCTGAATGGTGACATCCCTCTCTCTACTGACCACCTATAGATCGATAGGTGGTCCCCTCTAAATTGTAGCATAGTGACCTGCCCACCAAGCCAAGTAGGTCATCATACACCCCAGATCTACCACACTTAGATCTACAGGTATCTCCTCAAAATTTGGCCACTCTGTCTCCTTTGGCAGTGGGAGGGGCACCTTGATATCATCATGTCTATACTATGGGAGAGTAGGTGGCACATCTTGTAATAGCCCATATTGGCACCACACTCTCTCAGTAAGAACTCTCTCAAGCTCACTAGCTCACTTGCCCCTCACCCATTGCACGCTCTAAACTACCACTAGTTGCTCTGCCTAATCTCTAAACACTAGATATAACAAGTACGGCCTCCAAATGATATCCACTAGGATTAGGGCATCTAATACCCCCTATAATACTCAATATCTCAAACAATGACATCTATATGTGTCTGCACCATGACCTCTCACCACCACCTAAAACTAACTCTGAAGCCAGCTTGGATCACTATTGGGAGGCCAAGAAGTTGTGTAACCATGATATGATTGTAAGCCCAATAGTGCAGGAGGTGGCCCACACATAAGCTGTACCACCACCACCAGTTGATCCCCCATAGCTCCCTATATAATTGAGCAAAAAATACTAGAGCCCACGCAAAAACTATCTACTCCCCTAACATGTCTACCAAAACCCTGGTCATTGAGATCAGGAATCTCCCTCCATCTGCATCAGGAAGGGCATATACAGTGATGCTGATCATCATCAAGATGGCTAGTCGATGCTCATCCACATTAGTAGCATAAATAGGCTCATAGGAAAAACTCACCAAATGGTAGGTCACCTCAATAGCGTGTTCCCCAAACAATGTAACCACATGAATGTCATGCTCCTCTCTCAAGCATGCATATAACTCTACCTCATGTATCGATAACTACAAAATCTGGTACACATCCTCCATTGTAACAGTCAACTCTCCAATTGGAAGATGAAAGGTGTTGGTGGTATGATCCCACCACTCAATCAATGCCACCATCAAATTGACATTCCTGGCAACTCAGTAATATTACCATAACCCATCAAGCCCTACAATGACCATATGTGCCCACTCATCCCCTGTGATGTCTCAATGCATTTGCATCAACAATGTAGGGAGATGATCTCACAGTGTCAATGTCTGCCTAGCCTGCATCTAACCAACACACACACAACAACATTAACAAACATTACACAAATAACTAATGACCTCTTTGACTCTTCTTCCCTTTTGGGAGAACTACATTGGCTTGAGGCTCTTAAAATAGGGGCTATGTAGGCAACACTTAGTTGACATGGGGTCTTCTAAGGTTAGCTCAGCCATTCGTTCATTTGTCTACCTAATGGACTAACTATCTAAACCCTAGGCTCACTGCCTACCCTAAACCCTAAGCTCATCGCCTATCCTAAACTACCTCATTTTTAGTCTTTTTAACCATCTAACCTTTAACCATGACCTAACCTAGTCAAACCCAATCTATAACCTACCCTCTACTTTCCATTTTTGGGAGAACTACATCGGCTTGAGGCCCCTCGCATGGGCTATGTAGGTAGCACTCAGTTGACATGGGGTCTTTTAGGGTTAGCTCAACTAAATCACCACATAACCACTATAACCAACTTACACTTTCACATCAAACAAACCTATATGCCCATCACCACACTTGGGAGTGCATCGGTATGACTTAGGCCCTTTGAATTATCATTTTTAACCTTTCCAAGGCCTATACAACCTTCAATAGGCAACTGACATCAGTTAGGGTGCTAACAATGGATCTAACCTAATCGATGTTAGTATCTAACTTGCTAACATTGATGGCTAAATTGGTCACTTTGTCGGTCATATTGACTGACATCAGTCACTTTATCGGCTAACATCGGTAGCACCACCGACGTCAGCGACTGGTTCAACCTTAGGGCTGAATGGGGTGAGCCCTAATGTTTAGGGCTTCCCCACTTTACCCCTAAAAACCCCTCAAAACACTCCTAAAGCTACCTAAAGTACCCTACCTAACCTACCAACCCTTCTAATACACCTCACCCCCCAATCTATCACTAAAAACTCAAAAAATTACAAAAATAACATCAAATTCACAACCAATCAAAAATTCAAATAACACACCCTACCTCATCTCATCATTATCATCAAGGTGGTATAACAAGTTCCAATGGTGGTGGTTCTCCTATAGGGCCTCCTCTAACATCTACCATTGCTGTCTACCTTGACTCCTCAATCTAATCACTGGTGGCCCACAATGCTCCCAAAAACTCATAAACACTCCAACACTCACCAACACTCCTCACCACTCACACCCTGACACTTAGCACTACTGACATAGACAAATATGAGGTCTCTATCACTCAAAACTTTAGAGCTCTCTTTTTCAATATTTCAAAAGTCACAAATGACTTTTGGTGGGCCACCAATCCACTTTTGTCAGGTTTGTTAGGCCATCGACGTTGGCAAAATTGTGCCCTAGGCCACTGACATTGGTCGATGTTCTACCAATATTGGCAAAATAATGCCTTTCTATATTACTGACATTGGTTGTCTAACTAGTGTTGATGATATGACCACAAAATCCTTCTAACTACTTATTAACATCGGTGGCCTAACTGACGTCAGTGACCTAAAAACATAGGTCTTCTCTAAAACTACCCAAAATCATGACCAAACAACTAGCCCTGACACTATAGAAGTCACCTTAGACTTCTCATGGGGAACATTAGAGATCACATACATCTCCCTAACCACAATAACCAACACTCAAGATCACTTATATCTCAGCCTGACTCAATAAATGACTTGAAATATCGTGACTATCTCTTCAGACCATGACCTCTTTTGAGACAACTTTGCCTTAGTTGTTTTGATTGCATATGCTACCTCATGAATAGTTAGCAAATTTTATGTGCCCCTCACACCTATTTTCATATTGTGACCAAATTGATCCCTAATATCTGTGACATTTTTGTGTTTTCCAAGAGCACTTCTTAGCCTAAATACTTGGAACATGATGCCCATTAGAGCTATAACTTTGATCGATCTAACCCAATCAGCTACCACTAATAAACTAGGGACCAGTTACTTCAATTTTAGTCCTCCTCAACCATTAGAGCTACAAATTTGATCAATCTAACCCAATTAGCTACCACTAATAAGCTGGGGATTGATTACTTCAATTTTAGTCCTCTTCGACCATTAGAGCTATAGCTTTGATCATTTTAACCTAATCAGCTACCACTAATAAGCTAGGGACTAGTTACTTCAATTTTAGTCCTTCTTGACCATTGGAGCTACATCTTTGATTGTTTTAACCCAATTAGCTCCCACTAATAAGCTGGGAATTGGTTACTTCAATTTTAGTCCTCCTCAACCTTTTTTGTGATAATTTGACCTACCTATCAAGTGAAGTGGTATATGCGCAATCTCAACTATTGTAGTGTTCACACTCTAACCTCACCCTACCCATCCACTGCCTATCAAATTGGCACCTGATTTTGGATTACCTTCTCTTGATTCTTGCTTTGAGGGGGAATACCTCATCCCATACTTGGGGAAACCTATATCTATTTTTATCTTGCAGTTCATTAGAATAAACCACAAGACAAAAAGGGGAAAATATAGACACTAATATCATGTTAACCCCCCTTGGTCCCCTTCTAAACATTAACACTCCTAACCCACACTTGCACACCTTATTAATTTAAAAACTACTTATTTTAAATTAATTACCTCACCTTGGACACCTCACCTAAACACCTCACCTTAAGACCATTTCTTAGCCTATGAGTTAGCCTGAGACTAGGTCCTTCAAATCCTAACTATCTATGACCTATTCTCACCCCATCTTAACTCCCTAACCAACTCTCGTGCCTTATATGCCCTTATTTTGACTATTCTCTAATGAAAAAGGCACTTGGTAGGTGGAGAAATGAGCAAAGAGCTAAACATAGCCCTTTTACCTATTCTCTCTCTACTGACATCAATCAACTCATAGCTGATGTCAGCAATTCTACGCTGACACCAACATGATTGCCAACATCGGTTATATAAGCCAAGCTCTAACATTGAGCTAAGGCCACCTTTTCACACATTGGCATGCACACTGAGATTTCAAGCACCAAAACTCAACTATTATTCTCCTGCCTACCAAAGCTCTGCATAAATCATTCTAGAGACTGGATTGAAAGATTGTACAAGGACCTCGAGCAACTGAATTGAAGTAATCCATGTTTGCTTCATTGGCTCACAACACCAATCACATCAGCCACAATGGGAATCACTATTCTGACACCTCTGGTTCTTCACCTTATAAAGCTAAGTACTCTAGTTTTCATTTCAGTGTTCTAGAATATATTGTCAATTAATTTTCATTGATATTTATAAATACTATCGAGAGGCCTAACTTCTTTTGTGGAGGGGCTGAAAGGCCTTCCCCTTGTTCTCACCCCCTTTTCACACCAATCCTCTACCTATACCCTTCCTTAGACCTCATTCACATTCCCTTAACCCTGCACCAACCTCTAAACTTCTAGAAACCCCTCTATCTATCCCAAAAATACTCTAAAAGCCATCCAAGGTTGATGACCCCAACCGACATCCACAGACCAATCGATGTCAGCATCTACAACTCAAACTGACATCATCAGACCAATCGACATTAGCACCTTTAGCCAGAATGACATTGGTAACCCAACTGACATCGACACCATTTACTTGACTAACCTCAATAGACCCATCGACATCGGCGACTATGTTCTAAACCAGCAAACTAGAAAGCCATCCAAATAGCCCATCTAGACCAGATAGAACCTTCAACTAGCCTTCTATAGCATTCTGAGATACACAAACTGCAAGGAATAGGTACACACCATCTACTTTTCTATTTTTTTAGTCATTTATCATTTCTTCCTTTACAATACTTTTATCTTTAAACAATGGACTATCATCCCTTAAGGAGCTTCACACTTTCAAGACCGAGTGCGTAGATTGGTAGTCCACCATAGCCTCTTTTAACATATTTCTTGTTTAAGTTTCATTCTTACTGTAGGTATTTTCTCCATAGCCAAAGAGGAGCTCCCATAAGGCTTGTATACGGTGCACACTTAATTCAGGTAACATCAAACCCATAACCTCTTAACCTTAGTTTCTTTCCCTTTTGAATATAATTAGTGAAAATCTAGAGAAACATGGGGCACAACATCTGAACCATGTTTGAATCAAATTATCTCTATAGGGGAAAAATCATTATTTAATCTTTATCAATGATCAAAATTTGACCTACTAGGGCAAAACTATTTATCATGATCACATTTGCTCTACTAGAGTACTTCTTATTATCTTCTCTTTGGAGAGCCTATTTTAGTGGTGCTTCTCTTCCTAAATCATAACACTCTCTTTTTTCCTCTAATTCCAAGATCTACACACTAATGCCCATGATGGCAATATTTTAGTGTGTAACTTGTTTGGGGATTGCTCAATGTCATCTGTGTGTAGCTTGTACTCTCAAATTGGGTACGTTTAAAGTGTGTCCCTTAAATTTATGGATTATATCTTTTCCATTCCCCCCATTTTTAGGTCCTATTATACTCCTAATTATATTTTGATCATTGATGGTAGTCATGTGTGCAAGCATTAGCTCATCTGGATGTGATCTATTTCATGGGTTAATCTCTCATTTTTTCTCTCTTTTTGAGAGTCCACCCTTTTCTTCCATCCTAGTATGTCCTCTTAAGGGGGCATCATGGGTCTATTCCAATTTATTCTTGAATTTTTTTCTTTAAAATGATGTTGCTTCACCTAAATGTCTCATTATGCCTTCTCAAATAGGGGTAAAATTTAGACATCCAATTCCTAACACCATTTGTGTTGAAATTGTCAATCTTACTCAAATTGCACTCAAATGCACATTTTAGGTCAAAATCCTTAAAATGCCCTTAATGGTTCAAAATTGTCACTTACAAGTGCTATTTTAGGTTAAAGTATCCCTAAATAGGGTAATGCATTTTATGGGCTAGCTAACTTTGATTAAGTCATTTTGAGTCAAAATGATAATTTCACCATTTAGTGCTTTGGATCACTTTTTTCTTCTAATTCATTGGTACACATCACATACCTTTGTTATTTGGTGTTGAAAACATTCTAAATGGGAATGCAGCTCCAATGCATCTAACATCACCTTCTAATTCCTCTCCAATCAAATTATGACCCAATAATATGACTTTTTGACTATTTTGATTAATTATGCACCAATTTCTAAAAAAATGCACTAAACTTGATTAAAATTACTTAAGCTAATTAATCTAATTTAAGATCTTAATTAATAATTCCATATATCTTTTTGACTATCTCATTATTGAAAATTGATTTTGAATATCTGTATCACCTAGTGACATCATCTATGGGGTGGCATACATCAAGCCATAAGTGCATAAAATATCAGGATTATGGGTCACCCATGCCTATCTAATGCCTCCCATGCCTCTTTAATGCTTATTTATCTTGAGAAAATTTATGAGTTTAATTCCAAATATTAGGATTATCCATGGCCACACGTCTCAATCTTGAGATGAACAATCATGGTTGATCTTGACTAATATCAAAAATACACAAATAGAGAGGCCATGGACATGAATTTTAAGCTTAAATATTGCAAAGTTATAATGTTAAATTGTTTTCATAATCCTTTGAATTTGATCATTGATTTTTTTTTTCAAGCTTTATTGATAGGCTAGTTTAGTGATTTGGAATCATGAGCCTAGGTTTTATGGAGTGTTTTTGAGACATTGGAGGAGTTTTCCATCTTTGTTGGCAAAGACAAGGATGCTTGATCAAGGGAGAAGATGATTTTAAGCCACATGGGTATGGTAAATCCATTTGGGAAGGTAATATGATGTTGATTTCTTTCATTTTGTGCTATGTACCTAGGGATATGATATGTTAATTTATATGGGTTGATGGAGATGTTGAAATGTGGCACACATCCCCATAGTTAGTTATATGGGTACAATATATTAGGATAAAAGAGTAACTTGTGGAAGTAATACATTGGGTAATGGTCAGCCTACATTGGGATTAGGAGGTTACCCATCCATGGGTTAGATAGATGTATATATATAGGAGATGATTATCATGGTAAAGATATCAAGTAAGCATTAAGTCTTCTATTGTAAGAGGATATTGGAGGTTGTCCCCTCGAAGAGACATTGTGGAGTTATTCCTTCCTAAAGGAGTATTATATGGTGTTTCCCTACCTTAATGGCATTTCTACATATATTGAATAATCAAGTTCATATCAAGTGGTATCAGAGTTTCGATTTGGGCAATTTATGGAGTGAAACTCTAGTTTTTTTTGAATCATCAATAACTTTTGATTGGTTGTGAATTTTTTCACAAATGGATACAGATAATATTTAAAATAAGTCACAATAAAAAAATAGAGATTTTTTAATTCATTTCGAGGGAGTTATTGATATTTTAGGGTTTATAATAATTTCTCTATATCTTCAAAAATATAAGGAATTTTTATTTGAAATTTTTACTGGAGATGTAAGCAGATATAAAAGAAGCATAGTACAAAATTTAGAATTTTTTGAGTTGTTTGAAGTGATTTTTTGTGATTTTATGGATTAGTTTTGACATTTTAGGGTTTCATGAACCTTAATTTTTTTTTAGGATCATGGAGTTGAAAAAATTTTTAGGGGAAGATGATATTGATGCTAGAGAATGGTGGCTCATTTTGGAGAATCATTTTACAAAAAATTTTGGGCAAAGATGATTACTTCCTTTTTTGTTTGGGCTTGCACTAGATTGGTTTGATCAATTGAGCTATACAAAAAGGTTTTCTTCATGGCAAGAAATGGAATAGATCTTTTTAAATCATTGGGATATAAAACAAGAAGAAGAAATAGAAGAATTAATAGAAGAACAAGAAGAATAAGAAGTAGAAGAAGCAATAGAAGAAGAAGCAGATGAAGAAAAATAAGAAGAAGAAATAGAAGAATCAGTAGAAGAACAACAAGAAGAAGAAGTAGAAGAAGCAATAGAATAATAATAATAATAATAATAATAATAATAATAATAATAATAATAATAATAATAATAATAATAATAATAATAATAATAAGAGGAAGAAGAATTGGATGATAAAGGTTCAAATTATTTGGCTTGAAAGAAATCTGAGTCAATTTTTCAATTTCATGGATGCATTCAAAAGAAAAGGGTTATTGTGTCCATAAACCCTACCAATAAGTATAAATTCATTAACATGAATGTGTCCAAGCATATCCATGTTCAAGTAAAGAATATCAAAGAGGTTAAAGTAGAAGGTAAGAATATTTCAATGTTTGAATATCTGAAGCTCATTATGGAGAAATATGTTTTGCATTCAGATTTTTATGCTTTGGATATGGATGATATGGATATAGTTCTTGGATATATATGATTAAAGACTTTGGGAACAATGAATATTAATGTTCAAAAAAATTTCATGAAATTTTATTATAAGAAAAAGAAGATCACTTTACAAGATATCATATAGTGAAAAAGCCACCAATAACAATCTAGGTAGATCATGAGGATGAGATTAAAATAGGTGATGAAGATCATGATAAAGATTTAGATGATATAGATAAAGAAAAACTAAAAATGAACACTTCATCTACTCAAGAGACAAAGAAGGAAAAGGTGGAAGAGGTAGAATAAATGGTGGATAAGGTCAAAGTATTGGAAAAGGTTGAGGCATATAGACACCCACATCATCATGAGAGGAAACAATCATGGAACCATGTGAGGAAGTGTCATAATAGCAGTCATTTTATCTATACAAGAATAAAATTTCCAATCATTATGGATATGCATGGAATCTAAATAAAAAATACTATGGTACATGGAATGAATAGGGAAATCATTATGACTATGCATAGAAGAATACCTACTATGGTCATGGTTAGAATCAGAGAAGCGAAGTAGAATATGATACATGGAATAAAAAGAAGAGTAATTATGCTGGGACACTAAAGCAATATAATTATGATCATGAACAAAATTAGAGGAGCACAAGGGAATTT
Organism: Torreya grandis; assembly: GCA_037957365.1. Lineage (NCBI taxonomy): Eukaryota > Viridiplantae > Streptophyta > Pinopsida > Cupressales > Taxaceae > Torreya > Torreya grandis. The sequence continues at coordinate 1,130,314 of JARHVA010000597.1, read as the reverse complement.
AGAAACAAGCTTAGAGAGCTATCACCTACCAAGATCACATTTGGATGGCTAGATGATTGAGATTGGAGACAAGTGTGAAATGATTTGAAGCACACTCATTATTTGGTTTCTTTCTATGTTTTGGGGATGAAACATGTCAAGGAGGGAAGTATTGCTATGTACCTAGGGATATGATATATTAATGTATATGGGTTAATGGAGATGCCGACATGTGGCACACATCCCTATAGTTAGTTATATGGGTATAATATATTAGGATAATAGAGTAACTTGTGGAAGTAATACATTGGGTAATGGTAGGCCTACATTGGGATTAAGAGGTTACCCATCTATGGGTTATATATATATATATATATATATATATATATAAAAGAGATGATTATCATGGTAAAGATATCAAGTAAGCATTGAGTCTTCTATTGTAAGAGGATATTGGAGGTTGTCCCCTCAAAGAGACATTGTGGAGTTATTCCTTTCTAAAGGAGTATTATATGGTGTTTCCCTACCTTAAGGGTATTTTTCCATATATTGAATAATCAAGTTCATATCATTTTGTTTCTTGTTATCTTTTATAATTCCCATAGGAATAGATAGGCTTAGTTAGTTAGTTCTTTATACATTTTTCATTATTTGTTGACTAATGTTTAACTAACTTGATTTGTAGTCCTCTCTACAGAGATGATTTGAATATTGAATGCCTTGAAGGAATAAATTAAGTCCCATATGTAGTGATGGTAAGACCTCATATGCACATTATTTGCCATGGCCACCCCTCTTGCCTATCTTATAACTAGTTTAGAGTCACTGAACACCTTCAAATGTTTGATGCCCATTCATTCGATAAGGCTGAGACCATGGACCAAAGCCTGATATTCTACTTTCTTATTTGTATAAGCAAATTAGAAATGAAAATATCTAAGTATCTTTTCCCCAGAGGGAGATGTTAGTTGGATCCCAGCTCTAGATCCCATCTTTCATTTTGCCCATCAAAATGCAAAGTCCATATTTTGGACTCATCTTTGACCCCCTTGTTTTGGTCTTCTTGCTTCTTTACAACCTTTTGAATGACTTGGTCTTTATCATGGATAACATAGGTCTCAAGACTAGTGGAATAAAAGTTTTCAAATGGGTCATTCTTGATGAACTCATTGATGAGAGCCTCTTTTTCAGGGCTTCTATTATCTACCACCTTTTCTCCTTTAAGAATATCTACATAGTGTGTCTCTATCCTTGAGAGAGAGGTATGTGTTGCCTCAAAATTTGTCATTATTTTATCCACTATGTGATATAGGTGGAGGGGCTCAAATAACACCTTTAGCTTTGAACCATGCTTGGTCCTTAGGATCAGATGGGATCAATCCAATGGTAAATATCCACCAATCTTGGTGGTGAAATCTCTTGATAGACACAGTCCAAAGATAAGTGGGATGTCTATCACCACATCTTATGGTACAATGATTCTTGGGTAAGAGTATAATATGAGAGGAAGAGCCTAGATGATTCCTAAAGTTTGAACCTTTTTTCCATCTAACTGCATCACCCCCAATTTAAGGGCTTATACTTCAATTAGATTACATTAGCTATTTGTTTGGGCATTACCATCATGCTTGTTCCTGAGTTGATCATGGAGTTTTGAAATAGTTTCTTACCCAAAATCAAAGTTAGATAGAATGGGGAAGGATTTGATTTCTTACCCCTTCCTTGGTATTGATGAATGCAGAGGGTACCTAAGGTTGCATGCTCATGCTAGTTTCCTTCCTTTTTTTCCTTCTCATGTTCTACAGGTGCTTTCTTTTGCATGGGTTCCTCCTTTTATTCTAAGTATTTTTTCAACAGGTCTTCTATTTGGGGATAGATAAGACATCCCAAAGGAAAATATTGGTTGGTTCCTTCTTTAGCTACTCCACCATACTATATAACTTCAAAGGTGGGACCTCAGGGTATTTTGGCTTGTTCTATATTGTTCACTACACTTTTGATAGACTATGGGTGGGGGTTGAGGCACCATATCCTTTTCAAATATTATTTTGGGCCTTATATAGGCTTTGGGGCTCTTGGCTAGTCTTTTATTTGATTATGTGTAGTAGTCAAATTGTACTTATGGGAGTCTATATGTAAGAACTTCATTTGCAATGAAAAAATCTTCATATTTTACCCAAGATATTAGTGCATGTTATGAAACTATTTATTCCTCTTACTCTAGGGACATACCTTACATTTTCATCATCAGGATAACATTTTCAACTCTTGGGGGTTGGTATGTATAAGCTAAATCTAGAACATTTTCCTACCATATTTGTTTGGAAATTTTTTATTTTAAGTTACCTTGTGGACAATTTTGAGGTGCATGAGGTTTATTACAAGGGAAACACCATGAGTTAGATTTATCAGCCAAGTTATTTTGGCAAACAACCAGTTCTCTATTCATGCTCAGTGATACTATGTGTAATGGATCTAGGACCACAATTATTTTATTGGTAGGCTATGTCTTATGATTCAACATCTAATGATTTAGTGCTTGGTTATTTGTCCCTTGGTAGTTCAACCTTTGCCTCTCTTGGTACTAGTTCTATTGGTATGAGGGTAGCCTTCCTTGGTAGTTATTGTAAGAGGGATTTAGAGGAACAACCTATTACCTTTTGAGATTTATAATCTCATTAGAGACGTTCCTTAAAATACTCTTCATATCATTCATCTCAATGGCCAATGAGGATGTGCCATATGTGATCACTTGAGTGGGCAAGTATGCATACATAAAAGGAGGTAGAGATCTCAAAGTGATCAACATTTCTTCTTGTAAAGGAAATGATATCTCAAGAAACATCAACATTAATAATTTTAGAGGAAGTCTTCATACATCAATCATGTTGTTCTCTACCCTTATCACAATATCATATGCATTTGGTAGTGTTTGGCCTACAAGCAACTGGATCATAATGACAATATCTAAATTGAGGGCCTTTAGATAAAATATAATGGCCATGCTCATAGGTGGTTGAGCTTATAATGGAATTATTTGCCATGTCATTTTGAATATGGTGTTAAAATCAACCATGTCTTCTTATGAGCCCATTTTGATGGTTATTAATTATTACAAGAGGGAAGATCATTCTGGATTTTTATTAAATCACTTAAAGAATCTATTGCCTAGGTTATCCCAAGTGGAGATAGAGTTAGTTGATAGAGATTTGTATAAATAAAGAGCCCATCCTTTAAAAGAGGCTTCTAATAGCTTTAAGACTACATTTTAAGTGTTGACATAGTGGATAGAACACACATTCACCACATCCAGGAGTTACTCGACTATCATCTTGAAATATTCCCCTAAGATCTTAGGGAACACCTTTAAAGTATTTGAAAGTATGGGGTCCCATTAGGATGGGGGTGTCGGTGGGATCATAGGGATACCACTATCCCATGACACAAAGTTCTTTGGTGTAGGATGTGACATTTGTTGTTGTTGATGTGGTTTTTATTGTTTTGTAGCATTATGCCCTAGAGCTCTTTGGTGAGTAAGAAATCCCAAAGGCAAAATCAATATATTTGGATTATTCATAGTCTATGAACTTGTTATGGGCTTATGGCTCATAAACTCAATCTCTTTTCTAGAAAGCTAGTAGATTGGTCCCATTGGGCATGCCAAAAAAGATTTAAATTTTTGATCCCTAAAATGATCACTTCATGTTAGAAAGCAATCTATGGGAAGATTTATAGACGTGGGACCAAATTCAGTCTATAAAGCAACCTTAAAGATTTTATAAGTTAGCTCTTCATTCAATTTGGGTGGTGAAGAGGGGTAGAAGATAAAAATAGTAGACAACATGAAATTAAATCTAATCTAAGGTGATGCACTAGAAGATTTGAAATGTTAACATAAAATTGCATAAAATAATGCAAACTTATAAACACCATAGATCATAAAGAGCTTAAAAGCATGAATTAAAATCTACAACATAAACAAAAATCTACACTATGGAAGCAGAAGAAAAGAGATAGTAGACAAAGATAGTTTTAACCCCAAATAACACATAACACCACATCCTCTTCATTGTGGATAGGGAACTAAATATATAAGGTCATAGAAGGCACATACAAAGCATATAATAACATCTGTGAGGCACACATACTAAGGTTGTAAAATGAAAACTCTAACTACTACTATCTTAATCTATTACAATGGTTGTTTAGAGAAATAATAATGCAAAAAGAAAATAATCTCTAGCCCCTTCTAGAAGGGAAGAACCTAAAATATATAGACGAAGTGACTACTCAAAGAATTTACATATGGATATTACACCATTTATGCCCATGATGTTGTTACAACTAAAAATGATCTATAACTCATGAGTACAATTACACTCTAGATCTCATATATGACACATATATCTATTCTAGTTATGGCTACTACACTTAGGAGAAGCAAGTTAGTGCCACATGTCTACTCTTGGAGCTATCTACTTATGCCATTTTTAGTAGCCTTGATCCCCCCCAAACTTAAAATATTACACTTTAGGTGAGGCTTAAAGTGTTTCAAAATCTTTATCAAAAGGAGGGACCTATGTCTTCATCCAATAGTACTCTTTTAATCTTTTATAAATTGATATCCTCCTCAGATAAGTGTAGAGATTATACGCATCAAGTCAACACTTCTATAGAGGGGCCAAGGGATTTATTGGCATGATTGAGTGTGGGGGAACCACATGTTGAGCTGATACTCCTAAAAAATCTATGCATACACTTACTATAATGAGCATGAGGATAACACATGGTGAAGCGATATTTAAATCCTACATTAACTGCTCTATATGCCTCCCTAGTCTTTCCAACTAATGGCATTGTTCTGAGGCCTAAACTAAAATAAAAATTTGAGGAGTGTAAGGGTAACATGTGTTAAGATGTTTCTCCTCATGAGGGAAATGAAGTTTCACCCAAGCTAAATGAGCGTCGAGATGCCATGTGGAGGAAGCAAGAGGAGGCCAAAATTTTCAAAATTTTGAGAAAGGGGGCTCAAAGAAAGAAAGGGGAAAAAGGAGAAACCACTGATAAGTACCGAGGAACTGCTATCTATCAAGTGAATCCAAAGATATATATCGAACTATTTCAAATTAATTAACATAGATTTAAGATCCACATATATGTCTCTTATACATGTTTAGTCTAGTTGTTTATTTATTTTGTTTCTAACCCCCACTTTGTGCCATAAGCTTTGGTGTGAACTAGATTAGATTTACTTTTATTATTATTAGATTAGTGAAATATTAAATCATAGGACTCTTTTAGGGTTATTATATGATTGTGTTAGAATGTAGGCTTTGGAACCCTACCTCACATAGTGTGTTATGACAAGTCATCCCCTAATCGGGTCTAATAGATTCTCACATTGGTCATGCTCCCACTTAATAATTGTATGCCCCCAATCATAAATGTAGGTGTGCTCTATCCCATCTAATCCAAGATTGACTTATGGACATGATGCATTTCCAATTTCATACAGATTCTAGTAGTTTATCCCGAGGAAAAAGATATCTAATCTCTGGAGAGAAACATTTTGCAATTTCCTTCAAGGTATAACTTACAGAGGATACAACCTCAAGGAATTGATCCCTTATAACAAGAACTTCTTTGAGTCTATTAGACCAACCAACTACGTCAAAAGTATGAGTTGTGGTATATACTCAATTTATACTAAGTAATGCACATGATCTTACCATATGTATTACACAAAAAGAGTCTTAGAGCCACATGATCATACTGTATTTTGTTTTTAAATGTTTAAGGTAATAATTATATTTTGATTGGCATGGTTTATTAAATGAAAAAAGTATTGAAAGGCCAATATGGATGTGGTTAAGTCATTTTGACAGACATTATTATATAGTTTATACTTTTAAAACTATTAAAATGTTTTCAATATTTTTTTCATTTATGTCATCCTCACTTTTCATAGTTGTCATGCCCTATGGCCCCATAACTAGTTTATACTCTATACTCTAATTTTTTGTCACTATTTGTATTATACACAATTGATTATATTATCTAGTTGGTCTTTACTGTATACTTATTTTAAACAAACAAGAAATTTATTTCTTTTAATAAATAATGACATGCAAGTTATTTTAAATAATGCACAAAGAACAAACTAAATAAATGGAACAGAGCCTCGTGATCAAATTTTTTTATTTTAAAATGTTTAAGATAAAAATAATATTTTGGTTGGCATGGTTTGTTAATTGAAATAAATAAATATTTGAAAGGCCTATATGGATGCAGTTAAGACATGTTGGAAAACTTTATTATATAGTTTATAATTTTAAAACTATTAAAATGTTTTAAATATTTTATTTTTCAGTTATGTCATCCTCATTTTTCATAGTTATCTTTCCCTATGGCCCCATAGTTGGATTATACTCTATACTCTGATTTTTTATCATAATTTTTACTACACCTAGTTTATTATATTATCTGGTTGGTCTTTTGAGAGAATTAAAGAGGTATGTATTTAATATACTTAATCATATGACCATCAAATTTAACACTTAAAAATGATAAATTCAATCTTTAAAAATAATGATAAAGTTAACTATTAAAAATAAGGAACTATAAATATGATCTTGAATTTAGACTTCTCATCCTCTAACCTCTTTGTCCATTAGTTTTTTAACTTACACAAATTACAGTCTATAAAATAAATCTAAATAAGTGTTTTGAATTTCTTAAAACCCTAGAACAACAAAATCTTAAAACCTAAATTCATATAGCTTCATTTATATTAAATTTTTATTCCTTTGTGGTCATAGGAATCACAAAGTGAGTGGAAATTAAAAGATAAGGCCAAGGAAGAGTATAAGGAGATAACAATGAAGTATAATCCAAGTAATAAATACAAGCCCTACATGTCGTGGGAATCATTAAGAAAGCAAAAATTGAAAGAAGAGGCCAAGAAGGAGTCTAAGTAAACAATAATAAAGTATAATCCAAGTAAGAAATATAATCCCTACATGTCTTGGGAATCATGAAGTGAGAAAACATTATAAAAAGAAGCCAAGGATGAGTCTAAGTAACCAAAAATAAAGTACAATCCAAGTAAGAAATACAAGCCATAAATATCTATAAATGTTTTCACACTTTTAATGAATTTTGCCTATATTTTAAGGGGTTCAAAATATTACCATGTTATTTTTTTCATCATATCATTGATCGTAGTGTGAAAACATTTTTTATCTTATATCCAAACCCTTAATATTAGACACAATTTATTTATCACATGAGATTGTTTATTTAGTAATGAGATCAACAAGATCTTTGCATTAGTTTGGGATTTTTTTCTTAGTAAAAAATTAGCAAGATCTCAAAAATATTGTGATTGTGTGTTTGGGCATTGATGTGGTGATGACTTTTTTTAGAGTCGCACACAACCACTTAAGGTTTAGGTCTGAGATGGGTTTGTAGCAGTTCTTATTCATGATATTTCTCATGTCCTCCTTACTTAGATTTATTCATTTGATCAAGTGTTTGAAATGGCTAGAATGCCCCTAATTTCACAAGGAAAAGCAAGATATATGTTCTAAAAATCTTAAGGTATCCATTCATCATAGCCATTATTCCACCTCAAGCATATTTACCCTGTGAATGTGTTTGGGGAAAGGGGTTTAAATTATATTTTAGTCATTATTTTTTATTTAAATATGAAATTTAATTTGTTAGATATTTATAAGTTTTTTGAAAGAGATAATAAAAATCACCAGTCAATTTATACCTACGACGCAATTTTGCTAAAGATTCACTAGTGGAATTATACCTAAATTCTAAGATTTGCCAAGATTTTATAATAGTTTTTAGGGGTCCATTGTTAAAATTACCCCTATAGATCATTCTCTAGCTCATGACCCCTCATTACATCATGCTTCCAAAAAATTTGTTCCAAAAGGGTCTAGATCTCTTTAGGTGATTTTGCATATTCAATGTGAAAGAGAAAGTTGGGAGATAAAAAAACATAGTAGACCATAGGCCTCATCAAACTGGTTAAACCAATTAGCCTTTTTTGTATCTAGTGTTGGTTTAGTTTTATTACTCATAGTAACTATGTGTAAATCCTTATTCCTAAAAAAATATTTGTACTTTAGTATTCCAGTCATGATAGTTATATGGTGTGAGAAGTAGCAACAAATTATGATCCATAGTGTAGTAAAATATATATTTGCAAAAATGAAACAAGAGAGAACACAAGGCATAATGTAACCCTCCTAAATTTATCAACAATTACCCCCCAAGATTAGAGAGATTTGACACTTTAATTTTAGTGCATACAATTTTTTTATAAGTGTTGAAAGTAACTCATACCTACCAACTAAGAACATAAAAAAATACCAATGTGAATCTAACTCAAAAAAAAATTTACTTCAAAAAAATGACACCTCAAAATGAGCTACCTACAAAGAGTTATGTGATGTAAAAGTTCTTACAATTAGCCTTTCCTTATTTTTTTTCACAAAATAGATTCAACCTTTCAAACTTGTTAAGCGCATTGGGTTGGTTATGACCATGGGTTAAATTAACAATGTGACCAGGGGTTGATCATATGGGTTGTGTAGGTATAGTTTAGTTTCTCTTGTACACAAGATCTCATGTGTACGATTGATGTAGTGGGACATAAAAGCATATAGTATGATAGTGTACATAGATTAAAGTCATATAAATATATAAATATTTTTAAAATTGTTGATTGTGCATTTTTTGCACAATCATAACTGTGGAATTGTAAGAATTTCTCAAAAAATGCCAACAAACCATTAAAAAGCTTAGATTTGTCTATCTCAAAGTATGGTCAAGTTTATAACCATTTCTTAGGTTTTTGCACATTCCAAACTCAATGATAAAGTCCATTTTTCATAGAAATTAGTTGACTAATAAATGACCTATAAAACCACTTATACAAAGTCCATTTCTTTTGTTATTTTTTGATTCTCCAAATCATCCAAAGATGTAGGAGAAGATCATACCTATAGAATAGAGGATTTATAACATATAAACTCAAATAATAAATATTATAAAATGAATAACAATAAAACAAAGGTGTTAATTTACCAACACCTGCTATGACACCTTGTCAAAATGAGCCACAATGAAGGACTTACATGATTCAAACACATGAAACTCTTAACATGCAAAATGGATCTATAGAAAGAGAAAGTATTGTTATAAGAAAGGAACCAAACATGAGAAAAATAACAAATTATATTGACAATTTATGAAATAACTTTGAGGAGAGGTACGTAATTCAAAGAAGAGAGATATAAAGCCACCTACATTTGACAATGTGAAAGCAGGCCATTTGCTAAATGAATAGTGAATACCTTGTGCCAAATGTTAGCATTGGTTGCTAGATGAATAGTTCATGCATACCAACCAAGTTGAATATAATATAGACATGTATGTGCATCTCATATATATCCTAATGACCTCATCATTAAATCTAATAAATCTAAATACATGTGTAGGAAAAACCATAAAATGGAATAAAAAACCTATGGTAACATATATGTAAAATTTATGGCTCACAAAAAGTTATAGAAAGAAGAAAATTATATATTAAAGAAAATTTTGGGGGGCCTAATTACCTATCACATTTGGCCCCACCCTTTGATTTTTGACAATATGAGATTAGAAAAGTGAAAATGCTTCCAAGTACACCATGTGGTGCAAAAGGTGCCCTTCAAGACAAAAAGGTGCATCCTGACAATGTGTATAAATACCCCCAAAAATTGCTTCAAATGATGTAATTTTTACAATGTTTTTGCATAATATAATGATTGACACCAAAATCTAAGCTAAAATAACCATCCTGATGCCTAACCCCCATAATTTTTTGAAAAACCAAAAGATGTGGAAAGCGATCCCTTCAAACATAAATAGGCAACACTTTATGAATAATGTGTTAATAAGTTGATTCATAGTTACACACACACACACACACACACACACACACACACACACACACACACACACACACACACACACACACACACACACACACACACACACACACACACACACATACACACACACACACACACACACACACACACGCACACACACACACACACACACACACACACACATATATAAAGTAAAATTTTGAAATAGAATGGAACTAATTAGAAGCTATTATTTTGCAAAGTGCAAAAAATACACTTTAGAAAATAACATTGAAATTTGTTGGATAAATCAAAATATACTGACATTCAAAAGTTTAAAAAAAGGTGTTAACCACCAAATATGAAAAATAACTAAAAAATCTAAAAAATGGATATTAAA